>OX387360.1:5055000-5655000 GCA_947563465.1 Archips xylosteana
CTCTTTTTTTACACAATAAAATACCTTACCCCGTTTCTTTGCGTGCTTCAATATTTTAAATGGTGTTTTACTAACCCCGAATGTTGGCTGACTTTGTGTGAATCACAATTACTCTGAATCCTATCTCAGCGCATTGCTCTTGAATACGGATGGTCTAGCATATTACCCCAGAACGCTAGCTTAGTGCTTGTTGTTTGATCAGTAGTTAAAGATATTAATAGTCAAATTGCCTTTGAAATGCGTTAACTATTGTTATGTTTGCCATATATTTTAACTACACTCGGCGTCACGGAAATCGCACACAATTGAGAAATTTTGCTTGCAAGCGAATATAACTCTATCTTTATAGGTAACTTTTATTGCTTTTTTTACCGATTTTGCATTGTTATTAAATGGAGGATTAAATTACCTTTCATATGAATCTAAATACACACCCATAGTTTACCTTTAAGACTGCATAAGGTTTATAACGGCTTGACACGGAAATCTGTGGGTGTGCGACGTCCGTGACGCCGAGTGTATTAGTTTGTTTAACTATTGATCAAACAACGGGCTCTTAGCATTGCTCTAGAGTACTGGTCCAGCGCATCGTCCTAAAATACTGGCCTTTACTTTCAAACGCTTACCTAGCTGCGTCTTCTTAACATTAAAGCTACCGGTTAAGTAACAGAAAAAGGTTTTAAAAATATTATTATCGATCGAAACTCATGAGGGGAATTATCAATATGCAGTCAGATAAATAAACCGGCCAAGAGCGTGTCGGACACGCCCAAGATAGGGTTCCGTAGCAGGTACAAAAAAATCTTTGCATACTTTATTTATGTGGTTGTTTTGGTCCCAACGTCGGTGGTACAGCGCCATCTATCGGCAAATTGGGAAACTAATCTAATTGCAGTCTGCTATACTTTAGACTTTTAGGTATTTAAAAGATTGTAAACAAACAAGAGCTGTCAAAAATTACAGATTCAGAGGTTGTGAACCTTTATGACGAGAATAAAAATTGAAAATGTAGCTAGCACTAAATACGCTATTAGACTTCTTATAATGATCCCATTTTATATAAAAGCATGAAATCTGAACATTGTTGAATAATCAATAATTAATCACTGGTAAATAAAGTAGTCTCTTTGCTAGTCTAGGAATCGAGACCCATGATTTCTGCCGTAGTTTGGGTTATGTCGGTTTTGGATGGATATCTATCTTTTGGCCACGTTTCTTCAACATATTTAATTATGTTCACAAGCACATTCTTTTCCGATGATGTAAGATGTCCTGTCTTAGTCCGCTTCTTCTTCGGAGAAGGAAATGTAAGCAAGGAACAAGCCCGGCTAGTTCCCGGCTCGCCATCACCCATGTCTTCGTAAAATACACAACTCCGTAACAAAACAAAACAAACAAGTTCAAAAACCGGCCAAGTGCGAGTCGGACTCGCGCACGAAGGGTTCCGTACAATTATCTATAAAAATCACGTTTCTTGTATGGGAGCCCCCTTAAATATTTTTTTTTATTTTAATTTAATGATTTATTTTTAAAGTCAATATATAATTAAATATTCTGTGAATATTTCAAGTGTCTGCCTGTTGCCGTTATCAATATCGAGCAAAAACGAGCAAAAATATCATGTTTGTTGTATGGGAGCCCCCTTAAATATTTATTTTATTCCATTTTTTAGTATTAGTTGTTATAGCAGCAACCGAAATACATCATGTGTGAAAATTTCAACTCTCTAGCTATCACGGTTCCCGAGATACAGCCTGGTGACAGACGGACGGACGGACGGACGGACGGACGAACAGACGGACAGCGGAGCCTCAGTAATAGGGTTTCCGTTTTTACAATCTGACAATTATGCACAACGAATATGAGGGTCTGAATTACCCGGTCGTGCATTATTGTCGTCGGGGTCGATAAAAACAGGCCGTAAGTCATCTTTTGAACGCCAGCGTCGTCTATAGCCGACAATACGGTAGTACAAAAAATAACCTACCCGCATCTGCATAAGAATGAATTTTGTTCGTAACAAAAACGATGCGTGGCGTTCAAAAGGCACCTACTGACGACAGCTTGACAGATTTGTCATTAATTAATTAATTGCCGGCGAGAACCTTTTTTTTGGCTTGCTATATTTAGGTAGAGCTTGTCTAATTTAAAATGACGCGCCCCACCACCGCATTTACGCACAGGATTTTGAACCTATTGAAGCTGTATTTAAGGCTATTTTCTACTTTCAAATCCTGTGCGTAAGTGCAGTGGTGGGGCGCGTCATTTTGAATTAGACGGGCTCTACTGTAATTCTGTGACGTAAGTACAAGCTGTTGGTTCTCCATAAATAAATAAATTTGAATCTAAAGTTTGCTATAGGCCGATATTCAGAGTTCAACACTATTCAAGCTATATATAATAGCGAAGTATACCCATCTGGTATTTAGAATCCAGAATTCTAAGTATTTAGTCATAGTACCTTTTAGGTTGCTGATTTGGCTATAATTGACACATTTGCCTTAAAAGACGTGGTAGCCAAGTGGAGACTGTCAGGCAAGTCGTGGGTTCAATCCCGGGCTCGCAGTTTTATGCAAGTTTTCTTTTTTAGTACAGGATTATGGCCAATGCTATTGACTATACATATTATTAATTAATATTATACAATTAGCTAGCTGTGAATTTTTTTTTTTTTATACAAAAGGTCTATTATATAATTTAAACTCTCTTAAGACATCTATAACTATAAATTAAACTTTAGAATTGCCCTTTTCTTACCTTCTTTCGGTACAAGCAACGACACCCCATGAAAACAAGGTTTTTGTTGAAAATAACGTAACTGGAATAAGACACAAGTATCTTTTATTTATTCGCTGGTGTCCATCATACCCAGGCCTTCTTCAGGCGGCGCAAACGCACATGTGCGTTCTAATGACTGCTAAATAACTACTACTGGGCGAATCACGAAAACGCACGCTATAACCCGTTTCAGGACTGAATGCGTGAGCTAGAGGGGTAAGACAAATGGAAATTCACTTTAAAACCTCGTGGACGTGGTCCATGAAAATAGGCCTATATAAATAGGCGTCTAATACCATTCACGAATACAGAGCGTCCAAGGGCCTTTGCACATTGCGGTTTTAAACGCGCCGTCGACGCGCATTTTAGGAACGCCTAACCCAATCCGCCAACTCGTGCGCTTATCGCATTTGTAGATACTTTTGTATTTAAAAAACGCCGTGTGCGTAGGCCCTAAATGTCTTCTAGAATATTAATTAGCTAGTCCTAGTTCCCTAAGTAAGTTGATTGGTGGTGTCAATCTCCTATATCATGTTTCGACAATCAACCCCACAGAGTATGTCACTATCTGAAAATGCGATACATATCGCACTCCTAGTAGTAGGAGTAGGCTGTTGTTTATGGACACCCTTTTCTCTTCGAATCTAGACACGTTTGTCACGACCGTGGAGATTGTACCGCGATTTCTGGTTCATTCTACATATACTCTAAGGTAAGTCATTCAGTTTACCGAGTCACAAATTATACCCAAAATTCATAAGTATGTATAAATAATTCATAATTATAATTTATCTTGTTAGAACTATGATAATGGACACAAGCAAGTACTTTTTTTGTACATAAAATAATCTCTTAACTATTTAAGCTTTCACACTATTCAGTACAACCATTGTGATACTGTTGGATTAAACTGTACTTACTACATAAACTGTACTTACTACATATTTGACTGTACTAAGTCATTCTTTTACCTTCCTAAAAAATACAATTAGTTCGTTAGTTTCCGCAATAAAAAATATTCTTACACCACCTCCCGTTTAACCTGGTTAGATTCGTCAGTTATCTTGCGTCCCTCAGAGTGGAAATAGAAGCATCGTTACTGGAAAGGGGGCTCGGGGGGCCGAGCCCCCCGTAATAAAAAAAAAACCTTTAAACCATCCTTCGTTTATCCTGGTTAGGTTAGTTAGCTACCTTGGATCCCTCAAAGCGGCCCCCCGCTATAAAAATACTGATGATATGGTTCCAACGGAAGACCAGCGTCAGCTGCATAGCCGACATCATGCTGAGTTGGGACCATTTCGTGATAATGTTGTATCTGTTACCGTTCATTCACCTGTTAATTTAAGATTATGTCAGGAATAAATATTTTTTCTTTCTTTCTTTCTTTTTTCTTTCTGATAAACCACCTCCGATTTAACCTGGTTATATTCGTCAGTTATCTTGCATTCCTCAGGGTGGAAATAGAAGCCTCGGTACCGGTAGAGGAGCTTAGGGGGCGGAGTCCCTCGTAATAAAAAATCCTTTGAAACCACCCCCTGTTTAACCTGGTTAAGGTTAGTTAGCTACATTGCGTCCCTCAAAGTGGAATTAGCACCCGCGTTCTTGGAGGGGGGCTCGGGGGGCCAAGACAACCCGCAGTAAAAAATCTGTTAAACCATCTACCGTTTCATTTGGTTAGATTCGTCAGTTATCTTGCGTCCCTCAGAGTGGTAATAGAAGCTTTGATAGAAGCTTTGATACCGGAATGGGGGCTCGGGGGCCAGAGCCCCCCGCAAAAAAAAACCTTCAAACCATTCCTTGCTTAACCTGCTTAGGTTCGTTAGTATCTCGTATCCCTCAGATTGGAAGTGGTAGGCTTGCTACCAGAGAGTTGGCTCGGGGAGCGGAGCCCCCCTGCAATAAAAAAATACCTTCAAACCATCCCACATTTAACCTGCTTAGGTTCGTTAGTTACCTTGCGATTCTCAGATCGGAAACAGAAGCCGGGCTTCGTCTACTGGCTACGCCTACGCAACTTTTTTATACCAAAGCAACTAAAAAGCCAAAAATAAAAAATTTTAAATAAAAAATAGAACCGCCTTCAAAAACACCCAAAAAATTTTATTTAAAAATTTAACCGACTATAATGAGCATTATAATATCTTTCTACTAATCTGTTTGAAGTCGGGCCTCAGCTCGAGACAGCAGGAGTGGACCTAGTAATTAAATTAATAAATAAATATCCCGGGACAATTCACACCAATCGACTTAGTCTCAAAGTAAGCAAAGCTTGTGTTATGGGTACTAGGCAACGGATAAACATACTTATATAGATAGATACATACTTAAATACATATTAAACACCCAAGACAAACATTCGTGTTTTTCATACAAATATCTGCCTCCCTCAACGTTCAACCTCAAGCTTTATAGTAGTAATTTAACTTACCTACATAGATAGATACCTACTATCTATTGGGCGTCTACTACTCCTGCTAGCTCGTGCTGAGGCCCGACTTCAAACAGATTAGTAGAAAGATATTATAATGCTCATTGGTTAAATTTTTAAATAATATTTTTTGGGTGTTTTTGAAGGCGGTTCTATTTTTTATTTAAATTTTTTTATTTTATTAACACTTTAACCAAGTGCCACAATTCTTTTGTGTTCATGATACCATGAACAACACATGATTTGATACGCATCAAGGAAAACGAAAAGTTTTGGAGGAGGTAGTGTTGGAGGACACCCATAAATGAAAAATCAGTTTTTAATTAATATTAATCAACATTTACGCCTCGCTCCTGTGCTCGGGTGATTTACATCTGTGTAAGTATTTTTCTGCGGCACACCTAGGGATGTTCCGATACCATCAAAGTATCGATACCTAATCATTTCGATAGTACTCAAATCTTTTTTCGATACTACTTAAACAAATACCTACTCCTAAAGTACAAGCGACTGCAAGTGAAAATCGACGTTGACGTATCCATTCTTATGAACAGTTTTGTGCATTATTTAAACAAATGTTGCATCGGTAAATGAAAATGCTAATTATTTCTGAACAGATATCATGGGTATATTTTTTAACTGAGCTGAATAAACTCACATTTAGTGGCTCGTGAAGCCATCATAATGAGGTCACGATATATTATTTTACTAGCGTGCATCACATTCTCATACTTTGACATTACTTCAGCCAGCTATGCAGATAATTTCGAATCAATATTTGCAAACTTTTCTGACGCCACTTTATCTGAAGATGGGAAGCTGAATTTTACACAACTGGCTACAAAATATGGTCATAGCCCTGATCAACACAACGTGATCACTGAAGATGGATGCATTTTGACGCTATTTAACATCCCAAGAACTGGATCTCCGGTACTTTTATTCCATGGTGTTGATGATATTTGTGACACGTTTATTATCAGAGGTAACATTTCTCTTGCCATCACATTAGCCAACGCTGGATACAACGTTTGGGTTGGAAACAGTAGAGGAACTAAATATGGGCGACGCCACGTCAACTTAGATCCTGATACAGACAAAGAGGAGTTTTGGAATTATAGTTTCCACGAGATCGGACGCTACGACCTCGCTGCTACGATAGACTTCATTCGCAATCAAACTGGTGAAGACAGCATTGCTACAATTGGTCATTCTCAGGGAACAACTGCGCATTACGCTCTGGCTTCTACAAGACCGGAATACAACGACAGGATAAAAGTGACAATATCGTTGGCTCCTATTGCTTTGTTGAGCAATCTGGTGCCTCCTATATCTCTAATAGCAGATGTGGGTCCTGCCATCTCTCTGTTGTTCAAAACACTCGGTATGGAAGAAATATTACAAGATCGTAAAGCTTTGTCTAATATCATCACGTTGATTTGCAGTAAAGGCCTTATCAGTTATGCATTGTGCGGTTGCGGAGCGCTCTTTCCATTTTCAGGATTGGATCCTGACAATATCGAATCTGAATTTTTGAGAACCATATTCGGGCATTATCCGTCAGCTACCTCGAGAAAGTCATTGGTGCATTTTGATCAAATATATTTACGCAAGAATTTCAGCCAGTACGATTATGGAACGATAGAAAATTTGGCTAAGTACGGTACGATAGACCCACCAGACTACGATTTGAGTGCCGTGACAATGAAAGTCGCTTTGCTTGGTGGTAAAAATGACCAATTATCAAAAGTTGAAGACGTAAAACACCTAAGAGATGGCTTGTCGAACGTTGTACACTTTGAAATCTTAGAACCAAAGTTGTGGTCTCATTTAGATTTCGTTTGGGGTAAAGGCTTACCAATATATGTTTACCCAACCATATTTAATATCCTAAAAGAACATGCTTGAGCAAGGTTATCCAATATCTCGTTAAAGTGTATTCACGAATAGAAAGCTACACTATTCTTGATTTGTATAGAGTACTCTTCTTTGGGAAAATGCAAAATCCCCGCGGGATAAAAATAAGTAAATTCAACTTCAGGGTTGATTTTTAAATTTTCTTGCACCAATAGTAAGCTACAGTATCTCTGATTGACATTGGGTACTTTTTTACGGGAAAACAAAAAGTTCCTGCGGGATAGAAATAGTAAATTCAACTTCGGCACTGATTTTAAAAATTCTTTCATATGATATGACTAGCGACCCGCCCCGGCTTCGCACGGGTACAACTATATTATACATTGGTTAGCATTTTCATTAATGTTTAAAATGAAAAAAGTTGTTGTAGTGACATAACTACAATAGTTGGACATATGCTACCGCGGAGTTTTTTGTAGACATTATGATGTTCTTCAATATTGTTGTACATTATTTTGTTCTATCGCTAATAGTTTCGGCAGCGCATTCGACGAAAGACATTTTAAGACTCATTTTTCTACACCTTCGATTACATATGTTCAAATTTTACCAAGGATCCCTAATTTTTTTCAAAATGAAATGTAGCCTATGTCAAATTGGAAGAATGTAGCATTCTATTGGTGAAAGAATTTTTTAAATCGGCCCAGTACTTTTTGAGCCTATTCATTACAAACATACAAACATACAAAAATAGGTACAAATCTTTCCTCTTTATAATATTAGTGTAGATATGACTATTCCCGATTGACACAGGCTACTTTTTCATCTGGAAAATGTAAAATTCCCACGGGATAGAAAAAACTGAATTCAACTTCAGGGCTGATTTTAAAAATTCTTTCACCAATAGAAATCTACACTGTCCCTGATTGGTATAGACTATTCTTCTTCGGGAAAACGCAAAAGTCCCGCGGGATAGAAGTAAGTCAATCCAAATCAGAGGCTGATTTAAAAAATTCTTTCACTAATAGTAAGATACAGTATCCCTGATTGACACACGCTTCTTTTCTACAGGACAATGCAAAATTCCCATGGGATAGAAATAAGTGAATTGAACTTAGGGCCTGATTAAAAAAAAACACTAATAAAAAGCTACACTGGCTATGATTTTCAAAATAGGTCAGAACAGTTATTTCTATCCCGCGGGAACTTTACTTTGCACGTTATTGGGATAAAATAAGCCTGTTTCAATCAGGCACAGGCCTCCTCACAGAACGAGAGGGCTTGGGCAGTAGTTCCCACGCGGGCCCAGTGTGATTTGGGAACTTCACACACACCATTGAAATTCTTTACAGGTCTGTGCGTGCAGCTTTCCTCGCGATGTTTTCCTTCACTGTAAAGCTCATGGTAAACTTTAAACGTAATTTAGCACACGAATTAGGAAAAACTAAGAGGTGCAAACCCGGGCACAAACCCACGACCCTCTGCTTAAGAGTCCATAACGAAAAAGGACGTCTATCACAAGGTGCTTCACTGAAGAGTGCAACCCATGCACCAAAATACATGGCCAATAAAGAATCATTAAAATACTTGTTTTTTTTTTTATTTATATTTATTATCCTAATAACAAATTGAACTTAATAAAATCAAAAACCTGCTCATTTATTGCCTCTTAAGGTGGAACAAAGTTCGCCGGGTCAGTTAGTCTTATAAAAAAATAATTAACTGTGTTTAAATAAATAAATAAATAAATATCACGGGACAATTCACACCAATTGACCTAGTCCCAATCTAAGCAAAGCTTGTACTATGGGTACTAGACAACGGATAAACATACTTAAATATAGATAATATATTAAACACCCAAGACTCGAGCACAAACATTCGTATTATTCACACAAATGTCTGCCCAGACCGGGAATCGAACCCGGGACCCCAAGCTTCGTAGTCAGGTTCTCTAACAACTAGGCTATCCGGTCGTTTGTTTATTTTTCGTAATTATTATTATGATCCCAGACATAGTAATCTGCTTAGTAAATAAAATGTTGTGCATTAAGTAAACGAATTTGCCGCCGATTTTCAAATAAAAAAATACACATTGTTTTTTTTTAATAAGATACTACTACTTATTTCTTTTCTGGAGTATTTTCCAAATAGCTGTCAAATTAATTTATTTTGTACTTTTAGGTTAATTTCATCCACATTCCCACTTCGTCCACATTCCCATTTCGTCCACATTCCCATTTCGTCCACATTCCCATTTCGTCCTTTTCCCACTTCGTCCACATTCCCACTTAGTCAACATTCCCATTTCGTCCACATTCCCACTTAGTCAACATACCTAGCCGATTTTAATGCGGTTTTCGCAATCACTTACCTAGCTTAATGCTCAGGGAAGATTTTATTTTGTGATTATGGTATTCATGTTAAGAAAAATACTTGCTAAGCACGGTGCGGGTCAATAATATTCTGTTGTGTATACTACCAATTTCGTTACTTTTTTGTTACGAAATGGAAATGTGGACGAAATAGGAATGTTGACGAAGTGGGAATGTGGACGAAATGGGAATGTGGACGAATCGGGAATTGATTGTGGACGAAATGGGATTGCTGACGAAGTGGGAATGTGGACGAAATGGGAATGTGGACGAATCGGGAATTGATTGTGGACGAAATAGGATTGCTGACGAAGTGGGAATGTGGACGAAATGAACCTAAACGATTTTGTAGAATAAGTTTGATAGTTTTTAAATTCTATAAAAACTCAGCGCCTTCGCCATTAAACCGAACACGTAACGGGTTGATCTCAGGTTGTCCAGGTCGCAAAATGACTACATAGGTTGATTGACCACATCGCACAATAACTAGGTCACAAAATGCCTAGATAGCTTATTTTTGTCCTTGCGTACCCGTGGTCCAACTATAGTTTGTCCAACTGCTTTTCAACGGAGCTCCTCTTTGTGGCTATTTTGCCCTTCGGGCAACTGAAGTTACCTAACTAACCTAACCTATCTTTCTTGTATTAAAATTATTGAGTGATTCAAAATAATGGCAGCAATTTAAATTAGTCATTATGCGATACGGTCACATAAAGATCTGGGCAATTTGCGATCTAGTCATTATGCGATGTGGTCAACCAACCTATGTAGTCATTTTGCGACCTAAACAAACCTGAGATCAACCGAGCATAACTATTTGGCGAGTATATTAAAAATAGGAGATTATAGCGTTACTTCGTTACTTGTTACCCGATACCTACTCAAGCCAAGTCAGCTACGAAGTACGCATACCTTGCAGGTCTAGGTCGCTTATCGGTAATTACCATACATTATCGCACGCATGGCAAACCGGTTCTCAAGGCAAACCGCAGCTTCCGATATTATTACGGCCGGCACGATTTGATGGTTGGTTAACTTTTACATAATCATCATCTCCGGCCTATACAGATACCATTGCTAGGCACAGGCTGAGAAGCGGTTGTAGTTCTCATGCTGGCCCAAAGCAAATTGTGTCACACGGTTCGGTAAAAAAATTTTTCACCGTGAAATTCATGGTTAAATGCAGTAATTTCGCATGTGAATTGGAAAAGCTCAAGGTTAAACCTCTTTCTACACATAAGATGGCTTGGTTAACATGGCTTTTTACCCGACCGCCAAAAGAGCGTTATGTTTTCGAGCGTATATATTTGACGACCAAATGGCCTAGTGTTTAGAGAACCTGACTACGAAGCGTGAGCATCGGCGCAGATATTTGTATGAAAAATACGAATGTTTGCGCTCGAGTCTTGGGCGTTTAATATGTTAAGTATGTATCTATCTATGTATGTATATATGTATGTTTATCCGTTGCCTAGTGCAATACCACAAACTTTGCTTACTTTGGGACTAGGTCAATTGGTGCGAATTGTCCAGTGATATTTATTTATTTATATCTATACTAGCTGACCCGGCGAACTTTGTTCCGCCTTAGAATAGAGGCAAAAAAAACCCTTTAATACCGCCGCACCCCCCCCCACCCCCCGCACCCCGCATTGTACATCCTCTTGCAACGCGTTCGCCGCTCTCTTGCAACTGGCCTACGCGGCTCATGTACTTACATTGCGTCGTCCTTTTTCGTGTATGCAGCCGGCGTTCATCGATTTATTAGACGTTATCACGTCAAAAAGTAAGAGGTCACCACCCTTAACATTTAGGGGTGTGAAAAATAGATGTTGGCCGATTCTCAGACCTACCCGATATGCACACAAAATTTCATGAAAATCGGTCGAGCCATTTCGGAGGAGTTGGTAACAAACACCGCGACACGAGAATTTTATATACAGCGTGTCCCAGTAACCGACGATAATCCGTTAATAGCTACCTACTAATTACCTACCAGAATATCACGTTTTAGGTTTAGTAAAAAGCTTCTAGTTTTCGAGATATTGACATTTTTGCAAAAATCTCGATTTTTCTCCCTCAGTTGAGTTTTTCGTCTGCCACAGCCTCAAATGACCGAATTTAGTAAATCTGATTACTGATAAAATATTGCAGAAAAAAGATATTGCAGAGCACCTATGAGTAGAGATAATCTACGGTAACATGGCCCGCCCCTTCACAATTCAAGAAGTCTTCAATGTATTGTGAAAGTATTTATAAAGCACACCAAAATTTTCAACGCATATGTGCGTGTTGAGACATCCGTCAAACAAAAGCAGATACTACTACATAAAAATTCTTTCGTGAAAATGTGACTAATACAATGAAATAGTAATGTGAAGGGGCGGGCCATGTTATCGTAGTTTATCTCTATTGTTGCTACGCTAAACGTTTGCGGATACGCGTCGTCTGATTTCTTTAAACACATTTACAGAAATCCCCTAAGGTGACCTACGACCACATGACCCCAAAGTTATTGGCAACAGGAAAATCCACTTTTGTTAATTGCTCTGATAAATGAAACGAGCTTCAAAGAATTGATAACAATAAAAACAATATTTTGTTTTCGTCATCGATCGGGGCAATTATTATTATAATTTTCGTGTTTGATTTTTGTGAATCTAAAACACTTGTCTCGAGTGGCGTCCACGGAACGGAAAGCGCAGTGTAGGTAGGTGGGCCTCCAACTAGATGGAGCGACAAGCTGGTTAAGGTTGCGGGAATGCGTTAGATGCGGATGGCGCAAGACCGATCTGTTTGACGAAACATAGTGGTGGCCTATGTTCAGCAGTGGACGTCTTTCGGCTGAAATGAATTTAGGTCCTGGTCAACTCGTTCTCCCAGGACAATGTGTTCATTACAAACGAATAAAGAGGTAGGTTTTTCTCGGTAGGACTCCTAAAAAGTCATTTTAGCCTGGTGGGTTCACCCATGGCCTATCAAGCAGAGGATCGTGCGAAATTAAAATTACATTTTTTCCATCCTGAGGAAACTTGCAAACAAATGCGAAGGAATTCAATGTGAAGTTCCCAAACCGCACTGGGCTCGCGTGGGCACTACGGCCCAAGCCCTCTCATTCCAAGAGTAGATCCATGCCTTGGAGTGGCCTGTATACAGGGTTATTTGTAATTCACTAGCATCCTTTTAACCCTAAACTCCTACCACTTAAACAAATTTTTTTTGTTTTACGGCTTTTGTCATAACTTAATATTTTTGGTGTAATAACGTTTTGAAAATTTGAGACTACCTCTTACTTTTACAATACTCTGTGCGGTGTCATTCATTCACGAGGGTTTCGTGGTCAAACCCGATAAATCGAAATAATTGATTGTTGAAAAAAGAACGCTAGTATGTAAAACATCTAAATTCGAAAATCCCGCAAAACATGTCACAATGCAATTTGGATATCCTAACGAAGTTATGCTTTAGACCATTAGGTATTTAAAAGAATGTAAACAAACCATTAAAGAGGTTATTTCTAAGACAATGTTTGGTTCCTGTTCAATATTTATTATTTTAAAATAATTGAGCAACCTACTTCAGTCCGTTCAATTCTAATAACATATAATTACGCTTAATTTTACTGAATATGTACACATTTACGAATACAAAAATATTTTTATCATGTTAAATGAATATTTAATTTTTTTTTTGTAAATTGTCACTAAAAAATACCCAATCTTGCAGAGGTTTAAAACGCAAGGTTTGATCTAATCAGAATGTTATGCGACTAAAATAGAAAGTGTCGTATTTAATGTAGCAACACCTACCTTACGTGATTTTTAACTTTGTCGGTTTGACATTTGCCATTGCTTGTTGTCATCTGATGCGAGTGCGATATTTGTGGTGTTTTCGAGATTTCATTTATTGTTATTCTTTGTTTAGTTTGTTGTTTTCTGTTAATTTTTTGTTGAACTTGTTTGTTTTGTTTTGTTATGGAGTTGTGTATTTTAGGCCCATACTACACGGGCGGTTTTCCGCCGCGGGAAACCACTCGACGGAGCTGCGCAGTGTAGTTTGCACCATACAAATTCCATATAAAATTGTGTCTAGTGGCGGTTCATAAGCGGTTTCCCGCGGCGGGAGAACCGCCCGTGTAGTATGGGCCTTACAAAGACATGGGTGATGGCGAGCCGGGAACTAGCCGGGCTAGTTCCATGCTTACATTTCCTTCTCCGAAGAAGAAGCGGACTAAGACAGGACATCTTACATCATCGGAAAAGAATGTGCTTGTGAACATATTTAAATATGTTGAAGAAACGTGGCCGAAAGATAGACATCCATCCAAAACCGACATAACCCAAAAAACGGCAGAAATCATGGGTCTCGATTCCTAGACTAGCAATGAGACTACTTTATTTACCAGTGATTAATTATTGATTATTCAACAATGCTCAGATTTCATGCTTTTACATAAAATGGGATCACTATAAGAAGTCTAATAGCGTATTTAGTGCTAGCTACATTTTCAATTTTTATTCTCGTCATAAAGGTTCACAACCTCTGAATCTGTCATTTTTGACAGCTCCCGTTTGTTTACATTCTTTTAAATACCTAAAAGTCTAAAGTATAGTTCAATTTAATGCAACGAGCCTCTCCCGCGAGCACTAGATGGCGCTATTATCAAACTTTCCGCTGCTATGATTTTTGGGCGTATTTATTTAATATAATTAAGTAAATACGGACAAAATCTGAGCTCTTGTCTTTCCTAAATACTTAATTAATTAAATAATGAGGAAAGCTAAATAAATTAAGTACATCGTTTTGTTGCGCAGTGTCTTCTCTGTGGCACGAACTGTCAAAACACATAACACAAATTACGGTTAGCGTTATCTCGAGGGGCGTGACTTAATTAAGCCTTTAAAACCCAGTGCCGCCAAAAATTCGGCACATTTTGAATTTGAACACAGCTACTAAAAACAGTACATCTACTACATAATAATCCTGTGGATACTCTGCCCGTTTATTGGTAAGTTCTCTCCAAAAGCAAATATCAACATTCACCTTGTCTAATTTTATGTGTTTTTTTCTAGCTTTCTATCTCAAAATTTATTATAATACTATCTCTTGTTCTTACCTAGCTAACTCCAACGGTCTGCATTTATTGTAAATTATGTTTAAACTTCTTAGACCGTTAGGCAGTTTCAGTTAGTTCAAATTTAAATTTCAAAAAAAGAACAGTTTTAGTTTTCACTAAATCATTTTATTCTTTTGTATTACATTTAGCTTCATCTTTCTCTTTTTGTAAATCCCGTATGATTGCTCTGCCACACAGCCAGCGTTTAAATTCGGACCTATGGTCAGGGACCGTTATGGACGTTGGGCCGGTGGACAGAGCAATTGTATGGGCCCCTGCTGACATTAACCAAATTCCAGGGCAACCAAGTCGGGGTTAAACCGCCCGTTCGATACTGCAGTCTCCACCTCTTGGCACTACACCACCAGCACACTCCGAGCCCTGAAACACCCTGGCCTCAGCCCTGCAAAACAGCAACTTCCTTGAAGATCCACCTGCAACGCCCGCAGCGCGTCCTACGGTCTCCTGAATCCAGGGCAGTGTCTGTCCGGGGGAAGCGTATCCCACTCAAGTGCTTAGAACCGACGACCCTCTAGTCTCTTGCTTGATCACAGCTTCAGCGAACCTAATAAACGTCTAGACTTGTTTTTTATGGCTTAATTCCTCACCTCGAGACCTACACCTAAACTGTGACAAACATTAGATCAACTTATCGGGTTTGACCAGGCAACCCTCGCATTGCCCGCCACGACGTATCGTAAAAATCATAGAGTACGAAGTTGTGTTAGAAGTATTTATTTATCATTATTTATTTGTATGGGAAAAAAGTGCTTCATTTTAAAAAGTCTTAAAACAAAAAACATTTGTTTGAGTGATAGGAATTCAGGGTTAAGAGGATTTCAGTGAATTACAAATAACCCTGTATACATTGGCTGGAGTAATGACGATGAAAAAAAGTGAATTTTTGAATTGAGTTTCTTCGCAAGTGTAAACCTGTAAGGTTTCTTCCCGATGTTTCCCTTCATCGTAGAGCTCATGGTAATTTTCAAAAGTAATCATAGTTTTTACGAGGGTTGATTATATACACTGACGAGCAAAAATAAAAACCCGCTGTGATAGCTTCTTCGAGTAAAATGAGTTTAGTAACAAGAAAAAGTTTGATTGAAAATAAAACTCTTTACTAAACTCATTTTACTCGAAACAGCTATCACAGCGGGTTTTGAAGTTATCGTCATTTTTGTAACCGACCCTTTATTTTGCTCGTCAGTGTATAAAGTATCGAATTATGTACACATTGACCCTGTAGAACAAGTCTCGGAGTGAACACATACTCATACTCATACTCATTTATTCATAATTTATTTATTTATTTATTTATTTATTGATATAATTTACATTTACAGGCTTACAGTAAAAACCAAATCGCCTATAAAGCTAGGGTAGTATACAAAAAAAAAAGAAAAAGAAAAATCTAAATGAACAGCAAATAAAACAAAAACAGAACGGGATACAAGAGGAACATTACATACTAACTAAGCATGCATGTTGCAATAATTACATATTTTTTGCAATAAAGAATGCCAGCTATCACATTACATGTCATTTTTAAAATTATTTTAATATATTATTCCACAGTCATCCATCATAATTATTAGTAAGTTGAAGTTTCTGGCTGAAAGTTAAGGAATTCATCAAAAGTGTAGAATGTGTGTTCGAGAAGCCAATTATTGAGTCGTCTCCTAAATATGTCCAACGATGGAGCCAAAGTAATCGCTTCAGGTAACCTGTTATAAACTGTCGGGCCTACAACACATGAGTCACCTTGCCAGACTTAGCAAGCCGTCGCTTCACTGTACGGAGCCTTTGAGGGGTGAGGGCATAGAGATATAAACAAGATTTTATTAGACTTAAAAGGCTTTCTAGACCAATTTATGTATGTATTTTTTTGGGTCGATGTTAATCATTTTTAGGGTTCCATACCTCAAAAGAAAAAGGATACTTTGTTGTCCGTTTGTCTGTCTATTTGTCTTTGTCAAAACCCTTTTTCTCAGATTGACTGGTTAGATCAAATTGCCAGAATCGCTATTTGCTAGTAGCATCCATTCGCACTTTTTCCCCAGATGCTTCTTTTTCTCACTATGGTTTTTTACTGAAGCTTATTTTCACAGCAACTTTTTTTCCCAGTTTGAATGAACACATAAACAGTGTCGACGGAGCTCCTTCTTCTGTGTGCTTTTGGCCCTTCGGGATCTTACTCCAAAGATCGATCTGACTAGGGAATCAAAAACTAAGAACAAATTTATTTCGTTTTAATTTTTCTACAACCCTTAGTAAAACAAGGTTTTAAATCACTTGATTAAAACATTTTCTATTGATTTATTGCAAATTACAAAAATCACTTGTATTGATATAAATTTACCTAACACTTAATAATTTATAAAGAACACACCTACTTCTGTTAAACTTGTTCATTTCATTAAACATTAAGTTGTTAATTAACAATGCATTTTTTTAAGTCAACTTACTTAACTTTATTTGATTACTAGCTGACCCAGCAAACGTTGTTTTGCCATAAATTATAGCCTCCGACTTATTCTCAGACCTACTGAATATGGAGAAAAAAAGTCATAAAAATCGGTCAAGCCGTCTCGGAGGAGTTCGATAACAAACACCGTGACACGAGATTTTTATATATTAGAAAATATATTTCTAAAACTGACGTAGTGTATACTTTTTCGAATAAAATAACAACATAAGTCGAACTGGTTGTAGCTTAATCTGTCTCAGTACAATTTTTATCACTTTGTTATGTAATGTTGAATACTTCGAGATAATAAACAAAGCAGAAAAATATTATGATTGATTCATTATAGGCATTATGATTTATATTTCTACCTATTGACTAATTAAGTAATCAACAACTGTATTTATCTATCAACGGAAATATAACAGGAAATAACGTCTCTGGCATATCATTGCCCCATACAAAGTCGAGATGATTCCATTCATTCTGCTTCATCACGTGATACTTGACAACATTAGGAAGAAGCCTCCGTAATTTTTCCACATCTCAAACCCTCGATAAATAATCATTTTTACCAACAATTAACGCAATTTTTGCTGTTGCCTGATTCAGATTATACTCAAGAGGCACAGCATGACCGTAAAGTTTTCTATTCTTCGAAGGGCCATAATCATAAGGCGCAAATCTTTTGCTTAAAACGGCTTGATTGTGATGCAATAGACCTTTCTTTGAATCACCTGCGGGAACATGCCCTAAAGCAGTTGGCACAAAACTCGGCTCTAAACGTTTAGTATCGTAACCTTGACCAGGGAAAAGTCCTATTAGCACACACAGAACATAACTAAAAATTCCTTGGTTGCAAAAAAATTTTGCGACACTTCTTTCGATTCCCTTGTAACCCCCTATCTCATTTAACTGCAGAGGACTGAGTAGTCCATCTAAAGTAGGACCAAATGCTGCTAAAAGAGATATTGGTAGTACTAAATTATCTAGATACGCTACGGGTGCAAGAGCAATGAAAAGTTTCACTTTATCATTGTATTGGGGCCTCGAAGACAACAACACAAAATTATTCGTTGTTCCTTGAGAATGTCCAATGCTTATCACGCCGGTGTCTCCTGTAGTTTGAAGTATATAATCGATCGTGGCTGCAAGATCATAGCATCCCCTTTCGTGAAAACTAAAATCCCAGAAGGCAGAATTTTTATCAGGATTCAGCTTGACATGTCGGCGACTGTAACGATTACCTCTTCCATTGTCTGCCCAAACGTCGTAATCTTGACTAACGCAGTTTGAATAAAATACGTTTGAGGGTTGTATTGATTTACCTACCGAACAGAGGAAGAAAGCAATCAACAATGAAGTCGAAATAAGTAATAAATTAATTCTCAAACGTTTTTTTTTATGCTAAAAAAACTCACTTTAAAACAAAATTGTTTAAAATCAATTCAAAATCATCAAATACGTTTAAATATAAATAAAACTATAGGTACAAAATGAAGAAGTTCTGTATTTATGAAATAAAATACATTTAAACCGTTAGACAAAACATTTTATTAACATTTAAATTCAAATTTCTATCACAAAAAGTTCTGAAACTTGGAACACGTATTAGGTCATAGGCCGTAGAAGGGTCAATGACACCATCACCTTTACCTTGACATATTTTGAGTACATATACCTTTGTCTTAGTATATCATCAGTTTGGCACGTTATTAAATTTTATACTATTAAATAACATATTTCTATTAGTTTATCGATAAATTTCAATCACTTAAATTTTCTGGTGACTGTTCGATTCTGTAGTCTACGCCTGTCAATTGTATTTTGCTAGTAACGGAAATATGACAGGAAATAACGTCTCTGGCATATCATTGCTCCAGACAAAGTCCAAATGGTTCCAATTTTTCTGCTCCATCAGATGGTACTTCACAACGTTAGGTAGCACCTGTCTCAGGTGGTCCACATCTTTTACCCTGGATAGATTATCATTTTTACCAACAATCAACGCAACCTTTGCTGTTATTTGCTTAAGATTATATTCCGGGGGTGTAGCATCACCGTAAAGTTTCATATTCTTCATAGGGCCATAGTCGTAGCGCGCAAATCGCTTGCTTAATATTGCTTGATTATGATGAAATATACCTTTCCTTGAATCTCCTGCAGGTGCATGCCCTATGATAATCGGAAGAAAGCTTGGTTCTAAACGCTTGGTATCGTATCCATTGACGGGAAACATTACTATCAATACACACAAAAGGTAACTCATAATTCCTTGATTGCAAAGCACCTTATAAATATTTCTCTCCCACGATGCTCCTATTTCATTTAGATTTAGTGGGAGTAATGATATTAACTCATTAAAAGCAGGGCCATACTCCGCTACCAAAGATATCGGTGGCACTAAATGATCTAAGAAAGCTATAGGCGCCAAAGCTGTAAAAAGCTTAACTTTATCGTTATATTCGGGCCTCGAAGATAAAAGTACGAAATGATTCGTTGTCCCTTGAGAATGACCAATGCTGTGGATGCCCTTTTCTCCCGTGATTTTAAGTATATAGTCAATCGTAGCAGCGAGGTCGTAGTATCCTCTTTCGTGAAACGTGAAGTCCCAGAATTCAGGGTCTGTATCAGGGTTCAGTTTAACGTGTCGGCGACTGTAGCGATTCCCTCTTCCGTTGACTGCCCAAACGTCGTAGCCTTCGTTTGCCAGTGAGATGGCTAGTGATCTGTTTCCTCTTATTATATATGAGTCTGATGAATCACTTGTACCATGCATTAACATTACAGGAGTTTTTCTTTTACTAGGTATACGAAACACTGTGAGTATGTATCCATCTTCAGTAACAATACTATGCTCCTCAACCTCGTGCCCATATTTATGTCCGAGTCCAGTGAAATTTAAAATTGCATCTTCTGGTAATGGCACTGGCATATACGAAGAACTTGATAGTACACTGGTCATTAATATAGCTAAATATACACACGTGATTTTAGCTGTCATGTTTCTTTTACATGTATTTTATTCATAAACTGTTTCGATATATCACCTTCAAAGGCACAACAATGAATGCGATTCTGTTTTGACTAAAATTATTAATTCACATGTTCTAAATATATACCTAGTTTTTATGATAATGATTGTGACGCGTCCACTTTGAGAACTAATCCCGCGTTAGCAGACGAAACTGGAATCTTCCATAAAACTAGTTTTCCCTTTTCCAAACATAATAAAAAAATTCTCAACTGATGGCTAAAGTACATATAAGATACTTGACAAATTAGCAAAGGTTAGTCTCAAGTACTAAAACTCTGCCTTAGAGCATTAATCAATATAGAGGAGCCATTGTAAAAAAAATAAAGTTTATCTTATCTATCTAATACCTTTAAACGAGCAATTTTCGTATATATGTATATATATAATCAGGATCTCGGAAACGGCTCCAACGATTTCGATGAAATTTGGTATTTGGGGGTTTTCGGGAATGAAAAAATGACCTAGCTATGTTTCATTTTCAGAAAACCGCTTTTACTCGTGTTTTCCGGCTATTTTTGTTTGCATTAGAATACAAAGCTAAATTTCGCCGACTTCGAGCAGATCATAATAGCACATTAGAAATCGGGTGGTCGCGGATCCAGCCGACCTCGGTTCGATTCCACGTTTTTTTCAAGATTTTTAGTTTTTTTTTTAAGTTTGTTTTGCATGAGAAAACGTCAAGTTTCTTCTTTTGTGATAAAAAGTTACTTTTTTGTGATAAAAAGTTACTTTTTTGTGAGAAAAAGTTACTTTTTTGTTAGAAAAAGTATTAAAGGGAACGTGCAGTAACTATAGGCGGCAGCACTTATGCGACAGAAGAGACACTATGCGGACAGTAAAACAAACTTATCAAGGTAAAACATTCAAATTGATGGCACCCTTATGGCACCAGTCGGCAGCACCGTCTATGTGCACGTTACCTATTGGGAGCACAGAACAGGAAAAGCCGGTTGTCTGTAAAGTTGGTTTACGGACGATAGTTTAACGTGACTCACCCCCCCCCTCCCACCCCCTCCGGTGTTTTTGTCAAATATCTTGAAAACGGTGCATCCTACGGCAAAATCAATGAAATTTTCATCCCCCCTTTAACGCCCCCGCACTCCCTTCCCCGCATCCCTTCCCCCCTCTCACCCCCCCTCCCATCCCTCCGGTGTTTTTGTCAAATATCTTGAAAACGGTGCATCCTACGGCAAAATCAATGAAATTTTCATCCCCTTAATACCCCGCGCTCCCTCCCCCGCATCCCCTCCCCCCTCTCGCCCCCCCCCCCCCCCCCTCCGGTGTTTTTGTCAAATATCTTGAAAACGGTGCATCCTACGGCAAAATTAATGAAATTTTCATCCCCCCTTTGAAACCTCCTGAACCATCTCCCCCGCCCCCCCTCCCCCGCACATATATAATCAGGATCTCGGAAACGGTTCCAACGATTTCGATAAAATTTGGTATTTGGGGGTTTTCGGAGATGAAAAATTGATCTAGCTCGGTCTTATCCCTGGGAAAACGCTTGGTACTGAGTTTCGGCCCGAGCAGAGCTCGGTCGCCCAGGTACTCTTATCTTATACGCACTAATTTATATAAAAAAACTGTCTCCTTTCAGTAGGTTTAATGCTCTAAGATTTAGTAACATGACATTGTTGTGAGTGTTGTGACACATCAATCACAAAGAGATTAATGTTAAACAAACTTACGTCTTTAACCTTCTTCATAACGAAATTTAATAAAAAGAAAATACTGGCCTCTTAAATTATGAAGTAGTACACACTTTAAATGGTGTGTCGTTTCGGCCGCGCAGACATGACCAAACTATTCCAATAATAGCCCAAGGTACGATTCGAACTTTAAATCAGTCTTATGTCGTATAATTACAAGGTGCAAATTACAATGCACTTGTTATCCATCTCACTCACGAGAGCCACGGAAGTATGATGCCCGGGCATAACGGCTGATTAACATGACACGCGCGCGCGCCATCATGGCGGCAGCAACCCACCAATAGTTGGTCAATGGCATTTCCCGCGCTTCTAAAACGCGTCTTCTGCGCCGGTGAGCCATATCATTTTTGTACTTCTGTAATACACTGGTTAACCACGCATTTTACTCGTTAAATTGAATAGTTGATTATCTTTTAAATGGTATGATCTAGGATATTAGAGTCGTAGTAGTCTAAGATATCAGCTTTATATGATACTAGCCTTCCGTCCGCAGCTTCGCCCGCGATAAATAAATTTTCCCGTAGGAAAAGGTATTTTCCCGCGGTAAAAAGTAGCCTATGTCACTCAGTGATAATGTAGCTTACTAACGGCAAAAAAAATTTTGAAATCGGTCCAGTAGTTTCGGAGCCTATTCAATGCAAACAAACAAACAATCAAATCATTCCTCTATAATATTATTATAGTATAGAATAGTATAGAAAAAAGCACTGGGTAGACAATTTAATTTAATTATTTGTTCTTTACAATTTAACATGTATTAATTTGCTTTTTGCAATGTTATACTTATATAATTACTAGCTGTTGCCCGCGACTCCGTCTGCTAAGAATAGGGGTATAAAAAATAGCCTACTATTCTCAGACCTATCGAGTATAGACAAAAAAGTTTCATAAAAATTGGACAAGCCGTTTCGAAGGAGTTCGATAACAAACACCGTGACACGAGATTTTTATATATTAGATGGCCTATACTTATTAACGGTTGCGAGGCTTGGACAGTTAAGGAGAAACTCCGGAAACGTATAATGGCCAATAATTAACTGGACACAACGAGTGACCAATGTTGAGGTGCTGCGCCATGCTGGAATGAGACGCCAGCTACTGCAGAATATCAAAATAAATAATAGTTTAAAAAAACTAAAAAACACGCTTCAAAAAATAAAAAAAAATGTAATAAATTTCAATTCACTTTTCTTATAGTGCAGTACAAATCTTAATAAGCAATTATTATATTGTTATATCCAGATCAAAATTTGTAAACAATTCTAAATATTGATAAAATAAATAATAACAGTTTAAAATATTTTATTGTAAAAAGCGTGGGGTGCATTTTGATAATATCTTAAAAAGCACCCCACGCTTTTTTTACAATAAAATATTTTAAACTATTAATATTTAGAATTGTTTACAAATTTTGATCTGGATATAACATTATAATAATTGATTATAAAGATTTGTACTGCACTATAAGAAAAGTGAATTGAAATTTATTACATTTTTTTATATTTTTTATTTTTATTTTTTTAAAGCGTGTTTTTTAGTGTTTTTAAACTATTATTTATTTTCTATTTTTTTGGTTGCATTTTTTTCACAGTGAGAGTTTCCATGTGCTAAAAAGAGACACAAAACGGTTTTATGCTCGTCTTAAATAGAATCAGTCTATCTTATACTTGGTCTTTGGTGCGCGCGCACTGCTCTACACTACTAAACGTAAACCTCTTTCTTTCTTACTTTACCCCCCTCACCTACAACCCCCCAACCCCCCCAACCCCTAAACCTTACCCCCTAACATCCCCCAACCCATTTCCCCAACCCTCTAAACCCCCCTTACCCCCTCCTCATTTTCCAAACCACCGAACCCCAACCCCCCTTACCCCCCAACCCCAACCCCCTAAAACCCTAACCCCAACCCCCCTAAAATCCCAACTCCAACCCCCCTTACCCCCTCCCCATTTCCCACAACCCCCCAACCTCCCTAACCCCCGAACCTCCCAAAACCCCACAACCTTAACCCCAACCCCCTAAACCCCCTTCCCCTCCCATTTACCCCCAACCTCCCCCCACCCGTCCACCTACCCCCCCCTTCCAGCTCCATCATCAAACCCTTGTTACCATCTAGGCCTCTTACCCCCTCCCCATTTCCCACAACCCCCAAAATCCCTAACCCCCCAACACCCCCACCCTATTTCCCCCAAATCCCCCCACCCTCTAACCTCAACCGCCACACCCTTACCCCCAACCCTCTAAACCCCCGACCCCCTTACCCCCACCCCCCATTCCCCCCCCCACCCCTTCACCTAACCCCTTTCTAGCTCCATCATCAGACCCTTGTTACCATCTAGGATCAAAGTACTCGTCAAGACAAATCAAACGAGTCCAAACTCGACGGGGTTGTGTAGTTTTATTGTTGAGTGCCTTTGGCCATCTTCCAGCTCCATCATCAGACCCTGGTTACCATCTAGGATCAAAGTGCTCGTCAAGACGAATCAAACGAACCCAAACTCGACGGGCTCGTGTCGTTTTATTGTGGAGTGCCTTTGGCCATCTTCCAGCTCCATCATCAGACCCTGGTTACCATCTGAGATCAAAGTGCTCGTCAAGACGAATCAAACGAGCCCAAACTCGACGGGATTGTGTTGTTTTATTACATAGTTCCTATGGCCACCATCCAGCTCCATCATCAGATCAGCTCCATGTTACAATAATATTGCATTGTCATCTAATTTACACATATGTGAAAAATTTCAGCTCAATCGGAAACCGGGAAGTGGGTCAAAATCGCGCCCTAAGGAGTCGGTTACAAACATACAAACATACAGGTGAAGCTAATATAAAGCGTGTAAAAAATACGAATGTTTGCGCTCGAGTCTTGGGCGTTTAAAATGTTAAGTATGTATCTATCTATCTTCTTCTTCTATCTATATATATAAAATTCTAAACTGACTGACTGACTGACATATCAACGCACAGCCCAAACCACTGGGCCTGGAGATTCCAAATTTGGCATGTAAAATCCTTATAAAGTCTAGAGGTGCACAAAGAAAGGATTTTTCAAAATTCACTCCCTAAGGGGGTGAAACGGGGGTCCAAAGTTTCTATGGGGAAACAAGATTCGTTCGACTATTTTATTCGAAACTTCACAGAAGTACTCCTAATGATAAATGAGTAAACACGTGTTTCAGGTTTTTTGAGAATTCAACCCCTAAAAAGGGGAAAGGGGTAACAAAGTCCGAAAATCAACATGGGTGTTGTTTCTATGGTTTATCGGGTCGCTGGTTATGAAAACAACAACGGTTTTAAAATCCGATGTGGCATACGTAAAATACCATCTCCCTGGATGGGGAGCGATGGGGTTGAAATGTCTAAATATCAATATGGGTGTCGTTTTTAAGGTTTTGCCCAAACCACTGGACCTAGAGACTTGAAATTTTGCACATAGATACCATACAATGTAGGCATCCACTAGAGAAGGATTTTTGAGAATTCCCACGGGAACGGGAAAAAACGGGATTTATAGATTCGAATCTGAGTGACCGTATCTCAGTAACTATAATAACTAGACTCTTTAAATTTGATACACAAGTAGTTATTACAATAATTAAAACATTAATTTCAGGATTTTTCAAAATTCCCATGGGATAAGGAAAAAACGGGATTAATATATTCAGTTCAACGGAATCCTATGAACTATAATTAATAGACTCTTGATATTTGGCATAGAAGTAGGTAATTATAATAGTAAACTGTTTTAAGGATTTTCGGAAATTCCCACAGGATAAGGAAAAAACGGGAATTTTCGTTTTACTGGTCGTAGAAAGCTGAAATTCGGCATCTAGGTTGCTTGGAGAGTGTAGAGGAGGATTAAGAGAGGACTTTCTAAAATTCCCATGGGAAAGGGAAATAACGGGATTTTTCGTTTTACTGGTCGTAGAAAGCTGAAATTCGGCTTGTAGGTTGCTTGGGGAGTGTAGAGGAGCAATAAGAGAGGACTTTTCAAAATTCCTACGGGAACGGGAAAACTCGGGATTTTTCGTTTTACTGGTCGTAGAAGGCTGAAATTCGGCATGTAGGTTGTTTGGGGAGTGTAGAGGAGCATTGAGAGAGGGCTTTCCAAAATTCCCACGGGAACGGGAAAAACGGGATTTTTCGTTTTACTGGTCATGGAAAGCTGAAATTTGGCAAGTGGGTTCCTTGGAGAGTGTAGGGGAGCATTAAGAAAGCATTTCCCGAAATTCTTACGAGAACGGGAAAAAACCGGATTTTGCGTTTTACTGGTTGTAGAAAGCTAAAATTTTAAAATTCATAAGTTTATACTGTAAGTAGGCCGCAAAGGGCTCTTTAACCGACTTAAAAAAAGGAGGTTATGCATTCCACTTTATGTATTTTTTTATGTACTTAGGTATGTTCTCGGTCAATTGTGGACCGATTATAAAAATTATATTTTTATTCGAAAGAATACAATATACTCCTGAGATGGTCCCATTGTCTCCAAATCAGGATCTGATGACGGGATCTCAAGGAAATTGAGGGCAACCCTCAAAACTTGTAGGCACGCATTACGTTTTTCATATATTTTCTCAAGCTATTTAAGTGTTTGCGTCTGGTATCTCATGTTGATGAGCTGATGATGGAAGGTAAATGTCCTTAACGGTTAGGAGTTGAGGATAATTTTTCAAATATTATAGGTACGTATAGACCGATTGTTGTATTTTTTCAGGTTATCCGGGTGAGCTGATGATGAAAGGTTAAACTCACGGTTAGGAGTTAAAGGAAGTTTCTTTAAATATCATATGCACGAATAGATCTTTAGTTGTATTCTTTCTGGTTATTCAGATGAGCTGATGATGGAAGGTATAACTCCTTAGCGGTTAGGTCACACAACGGGTGCCCCTTTTCTCCCATAATCTTTTTTATCCGAATTTTGAAAGTCATAAATTGATGTCCATAATATTCTTGCTCATAAATATCGATGGTCATAATTTTTGTAAAGCATATCGCTTAATAGTTCTTACTGTAATGAGCCATAATCCCATTGATCATAACTTTAAAAAGTCATAATATTGATATCAATAATATTTAAGGGAATATCGTTGATTATTCAGAAACGTTATAGGGCATATATCTTAAAGTAATAATTGTTTTTAGTCATAATTTTTCATTACCTAAAATGCACTAACCATCTACATTGAATTCTATAACATCCAAAGGAACATTGATAATTATTCAGAAACATTGTAAGACATATCGCTGGCAGCGAGCGAGCGAAGCGAGCGAGCAAGACTTTCAGGGCAGAAGCGACTCGGACAGGTTAGGTTCAGAAGGCTAAGGCGGGAGCGAAGCGTAAGCGTAGCTCCCGCCTTAGCCTTCGATGTTAGGTATTTTTTTTATGACAGCACAGAAAAGGATTATTACCTTTAATATTATGAAATGTCATACAACCATGACATTGAATGTTATTACAAAGTAATATTGTGCCTTAAAATAATTATGACCTGCGAAAAAAGACCTTGCAATAATTATTATGAGTGACTTTAGTACCTTTAATATTATGAAGTGTGATGCTTCTTGACACTGAATGATATGAGTTTACTTATTAGTCCTTACAATAATTATGACTTAAGAAAATCGTAGCTCCAATTTATGTTATTTAATATTATGACTTCCGATAATATGACAAAGAAAAATTATGACAGAAAACGTTATGGTCTTGAAAATTCGGAACAAAAATTTTATGGGAGTCATTATAGACCCAAGACACCTTTACAAAATACTATAATATGGTATAATATCAATGCTAAGTAGGTACACAGCGCTTCCAGTTACTCAAGTTTCCGTAAAAGGTAAAGAATACATTGAATTATACCTAATGCAGGACAGGGGAAAGTAATAATAGGTTTTATATTATTAAGAAGCCTGGTTATTTTAGTGCCCGCTTCCGAATTAGTGAAAAACATTGTATATAAATAAATACTGTAAAGGACCGTATCTACCTGAAGTTTAGTCGGGCTTGCTTGCACGCTTGCTTGCACGCTTGCTTGCTTGCGTGCATGCTTGCGTGCTTGATATCTTAGTTCTTTGGAATACTCATGGTACACGCGAGCGAAGCCGCGGGCAAAAACTAGTGTATGTATATATGTATGTTTATCCGTTGCCTAGCTCAATACCACAAACTTTGCTTACTTTGGGACTAGGTCAATTGGTGTGAATTGTCCAGTGATATTTATTTATTTATATCTATACTATATAGAGTAGAGGCAAAAAAAAACCCTTTAATACCGCCGCACCACCCCCCCCCTCCCGCACCACCCCCCACCCCCGCACCCCGCATTGTACATCCTCTTGCAACGCGATCGCCTCTCTCTTTCGTCCTTTTTCGTGTATGCAGCCGGCGTTCATCGATTTATTAGACGTTATCACGTCAAAAATTAAGGGGTCACCACCCTTAACATTTAGGGGTGTGAAAAATAGATGTTGGCCGATTCTCAGACCTACCCGATATGCACACAAAATTTCATGAAAATCGGTCGAGCCATTTCGGAGGAGTTGGGTAACAAACACCGCGACACGAGAATTTTATATACAGCGTGTCCCAGAAACCGACGATAATCCGTTAATGGCTGATAGACCTACTAATTACCTACCAGAATATCACGTTTTAGGTTTAGTAAAAATCTTCTAGTTTTCGAGATATTGACATTTTTGCAAAAATCTCGATTTTTCTCCCTCAGTTGAGTTTTTCGTCTGCCACAGCCTCAAATGACCGAATTTAGTAAATCTGATTACTGATAAAATATTGCAGAAAAAAGATATTGCAGAGCACCTATGAGTAGAGATAATCTACGGTAACATGGCCCGCCCCTTCACAATTCAAGAAGTCTTCAATGTATTGTGAAAGTATTTATAAAGCACACCAAAATTTTTAACGCATATGCGTGTTGAGACATCCGTCAAACTACTACTACATAGAAATTCTTTCGTAAAAATGTGACTAAAACATTGAAATAGTAATGTGAAGGGGCGGGCCATGTTATCGTAGTTTATCTCTATTGTTGCTACGCTAAACGTTTGCGGATACGCGTCGTCTGATTTCTTTAAACACATTTACAGAAATCCCCTAAGGTGACCTACGACCACATGACCCCAAAGTAATTGGCAACAGGAAAATCCACTTTTGTTAATTGCTGTGATAAATGAAACGAGCTTCAAAGAATTGATAACAATAAAAACAATATTTTGTTTTCGTCATCGATCGGGGCAATTATAATTATAGTTTCTAATTATAGTGTCAATTATAATTTTCGTGTTTGATTTTTGTGCATCTAAAACACTTGTCTCGAGTGGCGTCCACGGAACGGAAAGCGCAGTGTAGGTAGGAGGGCCTCCAACTAGACGGAGCGACAAGCTGGTTAAGGTTGCGGGAATGCGTTAGATGCGGATGGCGCAAGACCGATCTGTTTGACGAAACATAGGGGTGGCCTATGTTCAGCAGTAGACGTCTTTCGGCTGAAATGAATTTAGGTCCTGGTCAACTCGTTCTCCCAGGACAATGAACAACAAACGAATAAAGAGGTAGGTTTTCTCGGTAGGACTCCTAAAAAGTCATTTTAGCCTAGTGGGTTCACCCATGGCCTATCAAGCAGAGGATCGTGCGAAATTAAAATTACATTTTTACCATGAGCTTTACATCCTGAGGAAACTTGCACACAAATGCGAAGAAATTCAATGTGAAGTTCCCAAACCGCACTGGGCTCGCGTGGGCACTACGGCCCAAGCCCTCTCATTCCAAGAGTAGATCCATGCCTTGGAGTGGGCTGTATACAGGGTTATTTGTGATTCACTAGCATCCTTTTAACCCTAAACTCCTACCACTTAAACAAATGTTTTTTTGTTTTACGGCTTTTGTCATAACTTAATATTTTTGGTGTAAAAACGTTTTGAAAATTTGAGACCACCTCTTATTTTTACAATACTCTGTGCCGTGTCATTCATTCACGAGGGTTTCGTGGTCAAACCCGATAAATCGAAATAATTGATTGTTGAAAAAAGAACGCTAGTATGTAAAACATCTAAATTCGAAAATCCCACAAAACATGTCACAATGCAATTGGGACAATATAATTCTTTGGTTTTGTTTTTGGACTTAATTACCGATATCCTAACGAAGTTAGTTCAATTCAATGCAACGAGCCTCTCCCCGCGAGCACTAGATGGCGCTATTATCAAACTTTCCGCTGCTATGATTTTTGGGCGTATTTATTTAATATAATTAAGTAAATACGGACAAAATCTGAGCTCTTGTCTTTCCTAAATATTTAATTAATTAAATAATGAGGAAAGCTAAATAAATTAAGTACATCGTTTTGTTGCGCAGTGTCTTCTCTGTGGCACGAACTGTCAAAACACATAACACAAATTACGGTTAGCGTTATCTCGAGGGGCGTGACTTAATTAAGCCTTTAAAACCCAGTGCCGCCAAAAATTCGGCACATTTTGAATCTGAACACAGCTACTAAAAACGGTACATCTACTACATAATAATCCTGTGGATACTCTGCCCGTTTATTGGTAAGTTCTCTCCAAAAGCAAATATCAACATTCACCTTGTCTAATTATATGTGTTTATTTCTAGCTTTCTATCTCTAAATTTATTACAATACTATCTCTAGTTCTTACCTAGCTAACTCCAACGGTCTGCATTTATTGTAAATTATGTTTAAACTTCTTAGACCGTTAGGCAGTTTCAGTTAGTTCAAATTTAAATTTCAAAAAAAGAACAGTTTTCGTTTTCACTAAATCATTTTATTCTTTTGTATTACATTTAGCTTCATCTTTCTCTTTTTGTAAATTCCGTATGATTGCTCTGCCACACAGCCAGCGTTTAAATTCGGACCTATGGTCAGGGACCGTTATGGACGTTGGGCCGGTGGACAGAGCAATCGTATGGGCCCCTGCTGACATTAACCAAATTCCAGGGCAACCAAGTCGGGGTTAAACCGCCCGTTCGATACTGCAGCCTCCACCTCTTGGCACTACACCACCAGCACACTCCGAGCCCTGAAGCACCCTGGCCTCAGCCCTGCAAAACAGCAACTTCCTTGAAGATCCACCTGCAACGCCCGCAGCGCGTCCTACGGTCTCCTGAATCCAGGGCAGTGTCTGTCCGGGGGAAGCGTATCCCACTCAAGTACTTAGAACCTACGACCTTCTAGTCTCTTGCTTGATCACAGCTTTAGCGAACCTAATAAACGTCTAGACTTGTTTTTTATGGTTTAATTCCTCACCTCGAGACCTATACCTAAACTGTGACAAACATTAGATCAACTTATCGGGTTTGACCAGGCAACCCTCGCATTGCCCGCCACGACGTATCGTAAAAATCATAGAGTACGAAGTTGTGTTAGAAGTATTTATTTATTATTATTTATTTGTATGGGAAAAAAGTGCTTAATTTTAAAAAGTCTTAAAACAAAAAACATTTGTTTGAGTGATAGGAATTCAGGGTTAAGAGGATGTCAGTGAATTACAAATAACCCTGTATACATTAGCTGGAGTAATGACGATGAAAAAAAAGTGAATTGAGTTTCTTCGCAAGTGTAAACCTGTAAGGTTTCTTCCCGATGTTTCCCTTCATCGTAGAGCTCATGGTAATTTTCAAAAGTAATCATAGTTTTTACGAGGGTTGATTATATACACTGACGAGCAAAAATAAAAACCCGCTGTGATAGCTTCTTCGAGTAAAATGAGTTTAGTAACAAGAAAAAGTTTGATTGAAAATAAAACTCTTTACTAAACTCATTTTACTCGAAACAGCTATCACAGCGGGTTTTGAAGTTATCGTCATTTTTGTAACCGACCCTTTATTTTTGCTCGTCAGTGTATATAGTATCGAATTATGTACACATTGACCCTGTAGAACAAGTCTCGGAGTGAACACATACTCATACTCATACTCATTTATTCATAATTTATTTATTTATTTATTTATTGATATAATTTACATTTACAGGCTTACAGTAAAAACCAAATCGCCTATAAAGCTAGGGTAGTATACAAAAAAAAAGAAAAAGAAAAATCTAAATGAACAGCAAATAAAACAAAAACAGAACGGGATACAAGAGGAACATTACATACTAACTAAGCATGCATGTTGCAATAATTACATATTTTTTGCAATAAAGAATGCCAGCTATCACATTACATGTCATTTTTAAAATTATTTTAATATATTATTCCACAGTCATCCATCATAATTATTAGTAAGTTGAAGTTTCTAAATAATTTATTGAATCAGGCGTTACTTTGCGGAGGTCCATATTAATGAACTAAAACAATTACTTTGCTCACCCGCGACCTTACAATAGTTAAGTTTATGCAAGAAATGTGTGTTCATGCAGTTCCTCCACCTCCACACTGTACGAACACACACAAATCACATAAACACAACTATCACCACCACCAAGCTACACTGACGCGTTTCGAACTCAACCAGAGCTCATCCTCGGAGTTACCACAACCGTATGCTACGGTATGCGTACGGTATGCGTACACACATTTCTTGCATAAACGTAACTATTGTAAGGTCGCGGGTGAGCAAAGTAATTGTTTTAGTTCATTGAAGTTTCTGGCTGAAAGTTAAGGAATTAATCAAAAGTGTAGAATGTGTGTTCGAGAAGCCAATTATTGAGTCGTCTCCTAAATATGTCCAACGATGGAGCCGAAGTAATCGCTTCAGGTAACCTGTTATAAACTGTCGGGCCTACAACACATGAGTCACCTTGCCAGACTTAGCAAGCCGACGCTTCACTGTACGGAGCCTTTGAGGGGTGAAGGCATAGAGATATAAACAAGATTTTATTGGGCTTTTTAGACCAATTTATGTATGTATTTTTTTGGGTCGATGTTAATCATTTTTAGGGTTCCATACCTCAAAAGAAAAAGGATACTTTGTTGTCCGTTTGTCTGTCTATTTGTCTTTGTCAAAACCCTTTTCCTCAGATTGACTGGTTAGATCAAATTGCCAGAATCACTATTTGCTAGTAGCATCCATTAGCATTTTTTCCCAGATGCTTCTTTTTCTCACTATGGTTTTTTACTGAAGCTTATTTTCACAGTAACTTTTTTTCCCAGTTTGAATGAACACATAAACAGTGTCGACGGAGCTCCTTCTTCTGTGTGCTTTTGGCCCTTCGGGATCTTACTCCAAAGATCGATCTGACTATGGAATCAAAAACTAAGAACCAATTTATTTCGTTTTAATTTTTCTACAAATCTTAGTAAAACAAGGTTTTAAATCACTTGATTAAAACATTTTCTATTGATTTATTGCAAATTACAAAAATCACTTGTATTGATATAAATTTACCTAACACTTAATAATTTATAAAGAACACATCTACTTCTGTTAAACTTGTTCATTTAATGAACTAAAACAATTACTTTGCTCACCCGCGACCTTACAATAGTTACGTTTATGCAAGAAATGTGTGTTCATGCAGTTCCTCCACCTCCACACTGTACGAACACACACAAATCACATAAACACAACTATCACCACCACCAAGCTACACTTCGACTCATGACTCGACTTATGTTGTTCATTTCATTAAACATTAAGTCAACTTACTTAACTTTATTTGATTACTAGCTGACCCAGCAAACGTTGTTTTGCCATAAATTATAGCCTCCGACTTATTCTCAGACCTACTGAATATGGAGAAAAAAAGTCATAAAAATCGGTCAAGCCGTCTCGGAGGAGTTCGATAACAAACACCGTGACTCGAGATTTTTATATATTAGAAAATATATTTCTAAAACTGACGTAGTGTATACTTTTTCGAATAAAATAACAACATAAGTCGAACTGGTAGCTTAATCTGTGTCAGTACAATTTTTATCACTTTGTTATGTAATTGTGAATACTTCGAGATAATAAACAAAGCAGAAAAATATTATGATTGATTCATTATAGGCATTATGATTTATATTTCTACCTATTGACTAATTAAGTAATCAACAACTGTATTTATCTATCAACGGAAATATAACAGGAAATAACGTCTCTGGCATATCATTGCCCCATACAAAGTCGAGATGATTCCATTCATTCTGCTTCATCACGTGATACTTGACAACATTAGGAAGAAGCCTCCGTAATTTTTCCACATCTCGTACCCTCGATAAATAATCATTTTTACCAACAATTAACGCAATTTTTGCTGTTGCCTGATTCAGATTATACTCAGGAGGCACAGCATGACCGTAAAGTTTTCTATTCTTCGAAGGGCCATAATCATAAGGCGCAAATCTTTTGCTTAAAACGGCTTGATTGTGATGCAATAGACCTTTCTTTGAATCACCTGCGGGAACATGCCCTAAAGCAGTTGGCACAAAACTCGGCTCTAAACGTTTAGTATCGTAACCTTGACCAGGGAAAAGTCCTATTAGCACACACAGAACATAACTAAAAATTCCTTGGTTGCAAAAAAATTTTGCGACACTTCTTTCGATTCCCTTGTAACCCCCTATCTCATTTAACTGCAGAGGACTGAGTAGTCCATCTAAAGTAGGACCAAATGCTGCTAAAAGAGATATTGGTAGTACTAAATTATCTAGATACGCTACGGGTGCAAGAGCAATGAAAAGTTTCACTTTATCATTGTATTGGGGCCTCGAAGACAACAGCACAAAATTATTCGTTGTTCCTTGAGAATGTCCAATGCTTATCACGCCGGTGTCTCTTGTAGATTGAAGTATATAATCGATCGTGGCTGCAAGATCATAGCATCCCCTTTCGTGAAAACTAAAATCCCAGAAGGCAGAATTTTTATCAGGATTCAGCTTGACATGTCGGCGACTGTAACGATTACCTCTTCCATTGACTGCCCAAACGTCGTAACCTTGATTTGCCAGTGATATTGCTAGTGACCTGTGTCCTCTAAGGATGTAAGAATCCGAAGAATCGCCCGTGCCATGCATCAGCATCACAGGTGTTCTTTTACCAGGTATGCGAAACACTAAGAGTATGTATCCGTCTTCAGTGACAACAGTATGTTCTTCCACTTTGTGACCATATTTAAATCCAAGCCCAGTAAAATTTAGTATTGCATCTTCAGGCAGCGATGTTGTAAGTGATATTGGGAAAAGAGAACTTGTCAGCGCACTATTCACTATAATAACCAAGTATACACAAGTGATTTTGACTTTCATTTTTGTTCTTTAAGTACCTTTTTTGGATAGGAAAAGACTATTTGATGTATCATCTTCTAATGTTCTACCTTGAATGTGAAACTATTCGGAATTGAACTGGTCATTGCCATGTTTTTTATTATATACCGGTAACGGCGAGTCCACCTTGAGAACACTCGTATTAACAAAAAAAAAATGGAATCTTCCTCTAAATTGGTGTATGACGGTTTCAACTTTTTATAGCATCTCATTGCCTAGACGTATGACTAACGCAGTTTGAATAAAATACGTTTGAGTGTTGCATTGATTTACCTACCGAACAGAGGAAGAAAGTAATCAACAATGAAGTCGGAATAAGTAATTAATTAATTCTCAAACGTTTTTTTTTATGCTAAAAAACTCACTTTAAAACAAAATTGTTTAAAATCAATTAAAAATCATCAAATACGTTTAAATATAAATAAAACTATAGGTACAAAATGAAGAAGTTCTGTATTTATGAAATAAAATACATTCAAACCGTTAGACAAAACATTTTATTAACATTTAAATTCAAATTTCTATCACAAAAAGTTCTGAAACTTGGAACACGTATTAGGTCATAGGCCGTTGAAAGGTCAATGACACCATCACCTTTACGTTGACATATTTTGAGTACATATACCTTTGTCATAGTATATCATCAGTTTGGCACGTTATTAAATTTTATACTATTAAATAACTTATTCCTATTAGTTTATCGATAAATTTCAATCACTTAAATTTTCTGGTGACTGTTCGATTCTGTAGTCTACGCCTGTCAGCTGTATTTTGCTAGTAACGGAAATATGACAGGAAATAACGTCTCTGGCATATCATTGCTCCAGACAAAGTCCAAATGGTTCCAATTTTTCTGCTCCATCAGATGGTACTTCACAACGTTAGGTAGCACCTGTCTCAGGTGGTCCACATCTTTTACCCTGGATAGATTATCATTTTTACCAACAATCAACGCAACCTTTGCTGTTATTTGCTTAAGATTATATTCCGGGGGTGTAGCATCACCGTAAAGTTTCATATTCTTCATAGGGCCATAGTCGTAGCGCGCAAATCGCTTGCTTAATATTGCTTGATTATGATGAAATATACCTTTCCTTGAATCTCCTGCAGGTGCATGCCCTATGATAATCGGAAGAAAGCTTGGTTCTAAACGCTTGGTATCGTATCCATTGCCGGGAAACATTCCTATCAATACACACAAAAGGTAACTCATAATTCCTTGATTGCAAAGCACCTTATAAATATTTCTCTCCCACGATGCTCCTATTTCATTTAGATTTAGTGGGAGTAATGATATTAACTCATTAAGAGCAGGGCCATACTCCGCTACCAAAGATATCGGTGGCACTAAATGATCTAAGAAAGCTATAGGCGCCAAAGCTGTAAAAAGCTTAACTTTATCGTTATATTCGGGCCTCGAAGATAAAAGTACGAAATGATTCGTTGTCCCTTGAGAATGACCAATGCTGTGGACGCCCTTTTCTCCCGTGATTTTAAGTATATAGTCAATCGTAGCAGCGAGGTCGTAATATCCTCTTTCGTGAAACGTGAAGTCCCAGAATTCAGGGTCCGTATCAGGGTTCAGTTTAACGTGTCGGCGACTGTAGCGATTCCCTCTTCCGTTGACTGCCCAAACGTCGTAGCCTTCGTTTGCCAGTGAGATGGCTAGTGATCTGTTTCCTCTTATTATATATGAGTCTGATGAATCACTTGTACCATGCATTAACATTACAGGAGTTTTTCTTTTACTAGGTATACGAAACACTGTGAGTATGTATCCATCTTCAGTAACAATACTATGCTCCTCAACCTCGTGCCCATATTTATGTCCGAGTCCAGTGAAATTTAAAATTGCATCTTCTGGTAATGGCACTGGCATATACGAAGAACTTGATAGTACACTGGTCATTAATATAGCTAAATATACACACGTGATTTTAGCTGGCATGTTTCTTTTACATGTATTTTATTGATAAACTGTTTCGATATATCACCTTCAAAGGCACAACTATGAATGTGATTCTGTTTTGACTAAAATTATTAATTCACATGTTCTAAATATATAGTTTTTATGATAATGATTGTGACGCGTCCACCTTGAGAACTAATCCCGCGTTAGCAGACGAAACGTGGAATCTTCCATAAAACTAGTTTTCCCTTTTCCAAACATAATAATAAAATTCTCAACTGATGGCTAAAGTACATATAAGATACTTTACAAATTAGCAAAGGTTAGTCTCAAGTACTAAAACTCTGCCTTAGAGCATTATTCACTATAGAGGAGCCATTGTGAAAAAATAAAGTTTATCTTATCTTATCTTATACGCACTAATTTATATAAAAAAAAACTGTCTCCTTTCAGTAGGTTTAATGCTCTAAGATTTAGTAACATGATATTGTTGTGAGTGTTGTGACACATCAATCACAAAGAGATTAATGTTAAACAAACTTACGTCTTTAACCTTCTTCATAACGAAATTTAATAAAAAGAAAATACTGGCCTCTTAAATTATGAAGTAGTACACACTTTAAATGGTGTGTCGTTTCGGTCGCGCAGACATGACCAAACTATTCCAATAATAGCCCAAGGTACGATTCGAACTTTAAATCAGTCTTATGTCGTATAATTACAAGGTGCAAATTGCAATGCACTTGTTATCCATCTCACTCACGAGAGCCACGGAAGTATGATGCCCGGGCATAACGGCTGACTAACATGAAACGCGCGCGCGCCATCATGGCGGCAGCAACCCACCAATAAGTTGGTCAATGGCATTTCCCGCGCTTCTAAAACGCGTCTTCTGCGCAGGTACGTCGGTGAGCCATATCATTTGTGTACTTCTGTAATACACTGGTTAACCACGCATTTTACTCGTTAAATTGAATAGTTGATTATCTTTTAAATGGTATGATCTAGGATATTAGAGTCGTAGTAGTCTAAGATATCAGCTTTATATGATACTAGCCTTCCGTCCGCAGTTTCGCCCGCGATAAATTAATTTTCCCGTAGGAAAAGGTATTTTCCCGCGGTAAAAAGTAGCCTTTGTCACTCAGTGATAATGTAGCTTACTAACGGCAAAAAAATTTATGAAATCGGTCCAGTAGTTTCGGAGCCTATTCAATGCAAACAAACAAACAATCAAATCATTCCTCTATAATATTATTATAGTATAGTATAGTATAGAAAAAAGCACTGGGTAGACAATTTAATTTAATTATTTGTTTTTTACAATTTAACATGTATTAATTTGCTTTTTGCAATGTTATACTTATATTATTACTAGCTGTTGCCCGCGACTCCGTCTGCGAAGAATAGGGGTATAAAAAATAGCCTACTATTCTCAGACCTATCGAGTATAGACAAAAAAGTTTCATAAAAATCGGACAAGCCGTTCCGAAGGAGTTCGATAACAAACACCGTGACACGAGATTTTTATATATTAGATGGCCTATACTTATTAACGGTTGCGAGGCTTGGCCAGTTAAGGAGAAACTCCGGAAACGTATAATGGCCAATAATTAACTGGACACAACGAGTGACCAATGTTGAGGTGCTGCGCCATGCTGGAATGAGACGCCAGCTACTGCAGAATATCAAAAAAGAAAAGTTTCGTATTTGGGTCACGTGCTAAGACACGACAGATACGTAACTATAGTCCGACAAGGTCGTGCGCGACCCTCCGCGGAACCCTGTCGCAGTCAGCGTTTGCCGCACTTATTAAAACCAATCTTGTTAAGGACAGCAGACGCTCCCTGCCGAGGTTCCGTCGAGCGCGGCGCACGAGTTTGTCAAGGTATAGGATAACAATTCCGGCGGGACAGCGATAAACGAATTGTTTGCAGATGGAGTCGCGGGCATCAGCTTGTAAATAACTAACAAAAGAAATCAGGGGGAAAAGTCATAATTTATGAATGAGTTATTATTAATAATTATTATTAAACAATATGCCTTATACAGGGTTATTTTTAATTCACTGACATCCTCTTAACCCTAAATTCCTATCACTCAAACAAATGTTTTTTGTTTTACGACTTTTTAAAATGAAGCACTTTTTTCCCATACAAATACACAGAGTATCGTAAAAATAAGAGGTAATCTCAAATTTTCAATACGTTATTACACCAAAAATATTAAGTTATGACAAAAGTCGTAAAAAAAAAACATTTGTTTAAGTGGTAGGAGTTTAGGGTTAAAGGGATGCTAGTGAATTACAAATAACCCTGTATACAGTTACTACAAATGTCGACGGATAAATGATTAGATAATAATTAATAGCAAAGTTGTTGAATAGACACTAACTAATTTTAGTTAGAGTTGATTTTAACCGACAACGGTTTTATTGCATGAGATCTCACAAGTTTTTGTAGTAGAATTACATTGCAAAACGTTATTATTCACATCCACGTTTTTCCACACTCTAGATTGTACTATGCACCAAAAGCAGATATAAACCTATATCCCATGGGAAATGCTTATGATATATGTATGGTTAGACGGACGGATAAAATGAAACTCTATGAGTTTTGTTTTTCGTATTGTAAGTTGTTGCCATTTTCTATATAGTGTGTAATTTTCTATAGTAAGTAATTTACTAGCTGTTGCCTGCGACTCCGTCAGCAAATAATAGGGGTATAAAAATAGCCTATGACCTACCGAATATAGAGAAAAATGTTTTATAAAAATCGTTCAAGCCGTTTCGGAGGAGTTCGATAACAAACACCATGACACGAGATTTTCATATATTAGAAGAAAGACTAGCTGTTGCCCGCAACTTCGTCCGCGAAGAATAGGGGTATAAAAATAGCCTACGACCTATTCTCAGGCCTACCGAATATAGAAAAAAAAGTTTCATAAAAATCGGTCCAGCCGTTTCGGAGAAGTTCTATAACAAACACCGTGACACGAGATCTATACTATAATAAAACAATAAAAGTAGAGCTCTGTCTGTCTGTATGTAATCGCTAATCTCCGAAACTACTGAACGGATTTTCTTGCGGTTTTCGCAGATAGATGAAGCTTAAATTGGAGCAACAAATAGGCTTTGTTTCATTAAAATTGGGTCACAATGAATAATGTTATCGTCGTTAAAATTTATACTGTTCGGGCATTGTAATCTTTTAATATGAGGGTAAGTCACAATAATACGGTCGGTTGGCGGCAAAAGAGCTTTGACAGTTCGAGGTAACCGAACTTACGGATCACATGTGTTTTGGTGTGTATTGTTCTTTTAACCAAAGTACTGTTTTTTTAAGTGATTCTACATTTGAAAAATATTGTGTGTGTGACATTGTAAACTCTGTGTAAACATAACAGCAACGCCTGAAAGCAGACCAAGGTGAGTGGCTTTCCTTATATTGAGAGAGTACAATGCCTAAGCCCCTGGGGCTATCCTAATAGAAACCTAGGACCAGTGATCTCCAGCTATCGAAGGGTTCTTTACACGAACATAATTACCTACTTATAAAACAGCATCGTGACTAACAGACTGACTGACAGACAATGCACAGCCTTAACAACTGGTGCTACAGACTCAACATTACTAAATAAATTATTTAGTAATGTTGTAGTATAGGAAAATGTAATCTAAACTTTGTTGGTTTTTTTGTCCATGGGGTAGAAATAAATGAATTCATCTTCGGGCTTGATTTTAAAAATTCTTTCACTGATAAGTATTACATTACCACGTATGCTCCACATACCTAACATGTTTTGTACTAATATAGTAAGACATAAAACTTACGAGTCATACAAAACCATAATTATAAATGCTATACTAAAGCAGGCATCGGCAAACCGCAGTTTGTGTGGGGTATGTAAAAGATTTAGATTTTTTTTGCCAAAATGTTGAAGAAATCGGCCAAGTGCGAGTCGGACTCGCGCACGAAGGGTTCCGTACCATTATCTATAAAAACGGAAAAAAAATCATGTTTTTGTATGGGATTCCTCTTTAAGTATTTGTTTTGTTTTAATTTAATAATTTATTTTTAAAGTGAATATTTATAACTAAATATTCTGTGAATAAGTATTTCAAGCGTCTACCCGTTCCCGTTATCAATATCGAGCAACAAAAAAAGGATAGATTTGTTGAAATTCCCTCGGGATAGGAAATAAACGGGATTTGATTTTTGGATGTTGCCGTTGCCGGATTTTTGTTTTATTCAATGAAAGAAATGAAGAAGCTTTACTGCGCGGACGAAGTCGCGGGCACCAGCTAGTTTTTATATAATAGAAGAAGATGTCACTACAAGAATGTTTTTATATTCTTTACTTAACAATAATATCATAAAAATAACATAATTATAACAAAACACAACAAAATAAATAACAAAATATGGCACATAATAACAAAGATCATATTCTGTACCAAAAAAATCTAGGCACTTTTAGTTTTAAGGACTTCTGACACTGGACAGGATCTGCGTCTTCTATTAAGTCCACACATACGCGTATAAAGTACAATTATGAACTAACGACAATAAAAGACGCGAAATTCATCGATTATTTTAAACTTAAACTAGATTTTTTTTAAACTGAACTTAATTTTTTTTTATTCAAAAAAAAACAAATTTTTCATTATAAAAACCAGCTCAATAAAATGTGTATAGTTATCTCAAAATATAAGTCGATACAAACACGACAGATTTAATAGGAACTAGAATAACTTAGAATCAAGTCTAGCTGGAATCATATATCATTTATGATAATCATAATTTTAACTTCGCAAATAAAAAAAAAATCTTTATTTATCATACTAAAAGTTACAAAACATAACAACTTATAGACTAAACATATTTAAAAAAAGGGAAACATGTTAAGTATACCTGAACTAGGAAAAAAAAATTCCTGTGTTTCAGGTGTGAAATAAGGAATACATAAAAAACAAGTCTTAAATATTTAACCACATTAAAAATAAAAACAAAAGAAAAAATAAAATCTTAACATTTATAACATATGTAGATACAAAAATAAATTAACTATTAACAAAAAGACAGTATCTACAACTCTTACAAACTATATAGGTACCTATCTAAGCATATTTATTTTAAGACTGACAATAATTTTTCTGTATCCTCATAGGACATTTGTTGAAGTGCTGTTTGGAGAATTAAGATTTAATGATGCAACAAATTATGCAACATTTCTTTCTTTGTCACTAAATTGACACAATAAAATTACCTGTTGAATAATAAAACTCCCAATCAATTGATCAAGTTCAAAAATACATTATTCTTTTCGTTCAACTGTTTGCCTTTATTACTTAAATTCATGTCGTCCATTTTTGTTAACTATATTTCTCTAATATTGGAAGTATGTAAGGAAGCAAAGTTTCACGCAAGTCATTGGCATAAATAAAATCAATGTGGCTCCATTCCTTCTGTTCCATAAGGTGATACTCGACAACGTTAGGAAGCAATGTCCTTAAGTACTCCACATCTCGCGGTCTAGATAAATTATCATTATTCCCATAAAATATAGCTGTATTCGCCGTCACCTTTCTTAAATTATATTCAGGAGGAACCGCAAATCCGTATCGCTTCATATTCTCCTCTGGCCCATAGTCGTAATGCATAAATCGTTTGCTTAAAACTAATTGATTATGGTGCAACAAATTTTTCCTGGAAACCGTTGTAGGGAAATGCGAAAAAAGTGATGGAAGAAAACTAGATTCCAAACGCTTGGGATCAAAACCAGCTATAGGGAATGTACCTAAAGCCGCGCAGAGTAAGTAATTTATGGCTTCTTGCGTGCAAACGAGCTCAATGACACTTCGTTCAAAACCTTTGATTTCCAGTATTCTGTTAATATTTGAAGGAATTAACTGATTGATAAAAGGTCCAATCTCAGCTATGATTGACACAGGCGGTATCAAATTATGTAAGTATGCAATGGGCGCCATCGCTATGAAAACTTTTAATTTGTCGTTGTATTCAGGCTTAGAAGACAGCAGTACAAAATGGTTCATAGTTCCTTGAGATGTTGCAATACTTTGTAGACTTTTTTCTCCGGTAGCTTCAAGTATATAGTCAATCATGGCAGGAAGGTCGTAGTATCCTCTTTCGTGGAAACTGTAGTCCCAAAATGAGGAATCAGTAAGAGGGTTCAGTTTCACATGTCGACGACTATAATTGTTGCCTCTTCCGTTGCCTGCCCATACGTCATAGCCTTCGTTAGCTAATAAGATTGCCAAGGATCCGTTTCCTCTTAAAATATACGCATCTGAAGAATCACCGCTTCCATGCATTAAGAACACGGGTGTTTTTCTCTTGCCGGGCATGCGGAACACTGTGAGTATGTATCCATCCTCAGTAACAACAGTGTGCTCTTCAACTTTGTGTCCATATTTAAATCCAAGTTCAGTATAATTTAACGTTGCATCTTCAGGTAGTTGTGCCGGTATAAATAATGAATCTGTTAGAGCACTGTTTACTAAAATAACAAGACACGTTAGTTTAGCTTTCATATTATTGCCTTTTAAATATTTTTTGACGTATATTCTGCTTTGTCTTCATCGCAGGTACAACTTCACACGTGGACGTAATCGTACTAAAACCAGTTTTTTCTAAGTTTCCAATTTATACACATTTTTACTAATCTTGAACTAATTTTGACCCCACCTTGGAAACTAAACGTCACTCTTACAAAATATGCTTCACTAGCATATGCATGCAAATGACACATTGTTTTGTTGGCGTATCTCCTGTGGACAAGCAAAAATTAAGATTCTACAGCCAATATTATTTATTCAAGAATTTATTGAATCAGGCGTTACTTTGCGGAGGTCCATATTAATGAACTAAAACAATTACTTTGCTCACCCGCGACCTTCATTAGATTACCAAAGGTCGCGGGTGAGCAAAGTAATTGTTTTAGTTCATTTATTCAAGACATCGGCGTGTGGAGACGCCTGGCAAACTTGCGGCTCATTTAGTCTAGTCGAAATGTTCAAAATGGTGTGATTTCTTGATAAAGGTCCTAAAAATATGTGCGATAGCTCATTGGATTTGAAATGACGTCTAGAAAAATGTATTCGAAGGATTTTACTGCAGGATAAAAATTGCAAAAGTTATTAACAAATTAAGATGAAAAAAAAAGGTATTTCGTTTTTTGGCAATATCTCAAAAACTATTAATATTTAAGAAATTTAAAAAAAAGATTTTAAAAGAGGAGAAAATTTCCAAAAAAAAAGTCTACCTTCCGGAACTCTATCTCCATTATTTATAATTTTAGTTTAGCGCTGAAAATAGGGCCCCGCGCGGTCGATTCAGCTTGGCCGCGCTGCCGCTCAACAGAGTCTATGACATAAAATAATTTTTTTATACAATTAAATATCAATCGAAAAATTTAAAAAAATTATCGTGTCATCAGAACACTTCAAAGAAGAGTCCCGTTGGAAAAAATTTTTTTGTTGATTTTTCAAAAAGTTATACTATTGTTAATTAAGTAATTTTTCGTGGGCTTTAATTTTTACAAAAGACAGTATAAAAGTTTAAATAATTGGCCTTTAAATTTTTGGCTTCTTGGAGCTCTTCTTATATATATACTTAACAAGACCACGTTATAAAAAAATCTTAAATTTGTATATTTTGTTTATTATAATTTTTTTAAGTTAACATAAAATGAAAATCATCAAAAATGTTATTAAAAAATTTTTTCAATTTAATCTTGAGTTATGGCTATTTTTGCATTGCATAGAGGCATTGTCTAACGTCAAAAAATATTTTTTTGCGGCATTTGTTAATAAATTGTTTATAAACAAATAGACAAGTTTAATATTTTTAAAATTTTTTTTTTTACCATATTGTTGTCATAGGAAAATAATTATTTTTAAAATAAAATTTTTTTCTTAAAAAAACTTTTTAATTGTATAAAACCGTTTTTTACATATTTGCATTGTTTAAATAATTAGTTAAGAAATTATTTCCTCTTTAAAAATTTTAACGACCGCTTTAGCCTAGTTGGTAGTGACCCTGCCTACGAAGCAATAGGTCCTGGGTTCAAATCCCGGTAAGGGCATTTATTTGTGTGATGAGCACGAATATTTCGTCGTATCCTAGGAAAAGGGGCGTAATCGCCATTAATACTGTTTTCCTCTTCTTTAATATTCGAATTTTACGATTTTTTTTACATCTACTGACCTAAAAAATAAGACCATATCATTTCATTTGGAAAAGTTATTCAAGTTTTTCAAATTAGCCACAATTGCAGTGGCTCCAATTCCTTCATCGAATAACGCCGCTATAGCCGTAAGAGCCGTATTCCGCGGAGAGTTGAAGCGCGGGGAGCTTACGCCACCGGCCGCGGGCGCCATTACGCCCTTTACACACGGAGCGTTTGCGCAATAGCAATGGTGTAAGTTTTAGCAAAAATTAATAGTGTTAGCCTTAAATTGTGTGTTAAATTGGTTAAATCAAGATTTTAAATTACATAAGCAGACTCCGTGGAAACAAGCCACAAGTTAACGTTAGGTCCCGCTTCCACGGACATTTGGCTGGTGTCGCTATGATCGTTACGCCTGTTTTCGATGGAAATAATTTTAAAACGAGATAATTTTGTCAAATATGTAAAAAAAGAAGAGTATTAAGCAAAAAAACAAGTTTTATAGATGTAATATTAAACGAATAACATCAAATGATACCGTCAATAATGCCTCACATTAAAATACATTACGGTTCTTTGTACACGTAAAAAGCCTTAACAGACGTTATGCCCGTTTAAAAAGTGAACAAATAATTAGCTTTTACAAAATTTTGTCATTTTAATGTACAGAAAGGAAATATACCAATTTTTTGAAATTATGGCAAAGAGAGGGAGGAAGTAAATTGGAATATACTTAGGGAGAACTTCTGGCGTTATAGCACAAATTCATGCTGATTCATCAAGCTCTGCAATCTGCAGACGCAGCATCTGCGATGATCTTTGCAGCCATAGTAATGGCTACAAAGATCGTCACCAGAACAATTTTCTTTACAATCCATCCAGAAATTTCAGGATACTTCGTTGGCATTGCAAGATAATTTGCCTAGCAACCATGTCTCTCAAGTTGCTGTCCATTAATTTTTGATTTATCGGTACAAAAAGATATGAAGGCACAAAGCAATAAAGCAGTAATTAATAGACTAAAATTTTTCGGCCACAAGCCATATTAAACAAGTGTCGCCAGCAAAAAGACCAACCACTTTTATCATTGATTCATCAATTGTTGACAGCAGCGAAATACTGAAAAATTATTCTGATGACACATTGTCGTTGAAAGCCCTAAGTAATTTCAGTTTTCTAATTTCTTCGGTTCCTTAAACAGTTCAGTTGGATGCCAGTTTTAGTGAAAGTCCACATTTATCTCGAAGAAATTATGAATATAAAAGAAAAAAAAATAGTAATATATATACGAGAAATCGCCTTTAAGTGCCTGGAACAGAAAGGACTAGATATCAACGTCAACGGCGAACTCATCACTCTCTTCAATTTGCTGACAATATTGATGGAGAAAGTCAGTATGATACTCAAAGGCCTCAACCGAGTCTCCCTACGGATAGGCCTCAGAATGAATATGAACACGACGAAAGTCATGTTTTATGTCCATGTGGCCCCCTAACCACGTTATGGTTGAGAGTTCGATTCGACTTAAGACAAACTGTCCAATTTGGAAGGTTAAACTTCGAAAATGAGGACAAAATCGTCGAATTCAACTCGAATGGACAGCTTTCGGATAACTCCGCAATGTTTTTTCGTCTGAACTACCACAATGCTCAAGAATAAAAGTCTTTAACCAGTGTGTGGGTGAATAGGCTCAGATCAGAGTCGCTCAACGAGCTATGGAGAGGGATATGCGCGAGGTTGCTCTAGGTAATCGAATCAGGAATGAGGAGATTCGTAGAAGGACAAGGGTCATCGACATAACCCAACGGATTAGCTCGTTGAAATGGCAATGGACATGTCATATAGCACGCAGAACCGATAGTCGTTGGGATCGAAAAGTTCACGAATAGAAACCATGAACTAGCAAGCGCGACGTTGGACGTCCACCAACGAGATGTACGGATGATCTGGTAAAAGACCGCGGGTTCACGGTGGATGCAAGCCGCTTCCAACTGTAATGATCGGGTATCAATGAGGGAGGCCTATGTCTAGCTGTGCACATCTTTCGGCTAAAATGATGATGGTGATGAAAATCATGTTAATATTTATTAAAGTGATCAACGCAAATTTTATTTTACAAGTATTAGCATTTATGTCAGTTCATATATTTTATACTAACTGTTGCCCGCGACTCCGTCTGTGAAGAATACGTTTATCGCTATCCCATGGGAAGTATGAAATTTTCCGGTATAAAAACTACCCTATGATAACATTAATCCTAAGGCCTCAAACTATCTCCATTCCAAATTTCATGTAAATCTGTTCAGCCGTTATTGCGTGATTGAGTAACAAACATCCAAACATCTTCATAAATTTTCATATTAGTAATAGTAATAGGATTAAATTCAACTAAAAACAAGAAAGCCCTAAATGCGTTTAAGACACTCTTTTTCACGACGATCAAAGACATTATGGTGCTTACGCCCTTATTCCTTGGGAAAAAATAAACATTTGGTTTAAATTAGCGTGGAAAAAAGAATTAAGGGACATATTTTATACAAATAACTTGAATAATAAAAATAATATTTATCAATATCAATTGTAAGGTATTAAGTATTCTTAGTTTTTAGTTTCAGTTCATAAGCTTCTACGCTGATTTTTTTAAACAGTTTAAACCGTCTCCTGTAAAATCAACTTTTCGTAATTGCGCCCCTTTTCGTAGGATACGACGATTTGTTCCTGAGTTATGGATGTTTTGTATGTATTTAAGTATTTATTTATCTATATAAGTATGTTTATCGTCGACTAGTACCCATAGTACAAGCTTTGCTTAGTTTGGGACTATGTCGATTTGTGTAAGATTGTCCCCTAATATTTATTTATTTAATTACCATTTCTCAATAGACTGACCGAAAAAAATTTTTTTTTATAAATAGTTTAATTGTTTATTAACTTTACAATTGTTTATAAACAAATTCACATGACCATAGTATTTTTTTTCTAAAACTAAGAAAAATTACAAAAACAACCATGTATAACAAAGTGGTAAAATATATATTTTTTTATTTTTTACAATAATTTCTAAAACTCCACGATACCAAAGTTAGATCGGTCACACAATTTGTCAAGTAACAAATTACCATAACTCATAAACTATTAGAGATACGATAATCAACATTCAGGTCATTTTTATAGAAGATTAACTACTTGTTAAAATGAGCTCAAAACGAAGTTTGTAACTATTGTTAATTAACAATTACATGCTATTGTTTAAAAAAATTTAAGATTTTTTGACATTTTTGCCTCTTTTATGACTTATAACTTGTTAAATAACGTAAATACGCTTATGGACCTTTAAGACAATTTTGTTTATCGATAAAATATCTACCTCATGATCTTTTTATTAAATCAATATCTCTTATAGTTTTAATTATAAACATATTTTCATTATTATTTTTCAAACTAGTGTTCTATTAGATATGAAATAACTTTCTTTTTGCATAAATTATTTATAGTTTGCCACGATTTTACATTCTACATATTATAATTTTTTATATTGGCTTTAATCTAAAGATAATCTTAAATTTTTTTAAACAATAGCATGTAATTGTTAATTAACAATAGTTACAAACTTCGTTTTGAGCTCATTTTAACAAGTAGTTAATCTTCTATAAAAATGACCTGAATGTTGATTATCGTATCTCTAATAGTTTATGAGTTATGGTAATTTGTTACTTGACAAATTGTGTGACCAATCTAACTTTGGTATCGTGGAGTTTTAGAAATTATTGTAAAAAATAAAAAAATATATATTTTACCACTTTGTTATACATGGTTGTTTTTGTAATTTTTCTTAGTTTTAGAAAAAAAATACTATGGTCATCTGAATTTGTTTATAAACAATTGTAAAGTTAATAAACAATTAAATTATTTATAAAAAAAAAAAAATTCCGGTCAGTCTATTGAGAAATGGTAATTATGATTTTTAAAGAGGAAATAATTTCTTAACTAATTATTTAAACAATGCAAATATGTAAAAAACGGTTTTAAACAATTAAAAAATTTTTTTAAGAAAAAAATTTTATTTTAAAAATCATTATTTTCCCATGACAACAATATGGTAAAAAAATTTTTTTTAAAAATATTAAACTTGTCTATTTGTTTATAAACAATTTATTAACAAATGCCGCAAAAAAATATTTTTCGACGTTATACAATGCCTCTATGCAATGCAAAAATAGCCATAACTCAACATTAAATTGAAAAAAATTTTTAATAACATTTTTGATGATTTTCATTTTTTGTTAACTTAAAAAAATTATAATAAACAAAATATACAAATTTAAGATTTTTTTATAACGTGGTCTTGTTAAGTATATATAAGAAGAGCTCCAAGAAGCCAAAAATTTATAGGCCAATTATTTAAACTTTTAAAAATTAAAGCCCACGAAAAATTACTTAATTAACAATAGTATAACTTTTGAAAAATCAACAAAAAAATTTTTTTCCAACGGGACTTTCTTCTTTGAAGTGTTCTGATGACACGATAATTTTTTTAAATTTTTCGATTGATATTTAATTGTATAAAAAAATTATTTTATGTCATAGACTCTGTTGAGCGGCAGCGCGGCCATGCTGAATCGGCCGCGCGGGGCCCTATTTTCAGCGCTAAATTAAAATTATAAATAATGGAGGTAGAGTTCTGGGAGGTAGACTTTTTTTTTGGAAATTTTCTCCTCTTTAAGAATCTTTTTTTTTAAATTTCTTAAATATTAATAGTTTTTGAGATATTGCCAAAAAACGAAATACCTTTTTTTTTCATCTTAATTTGTTAATAACTTTTGCAATTTTTATCCTGCAGTAAAATCCTTCGAATACATTTTTCTAGACGTCATTCCGAATCCACTGAGCTATCGCACATATTTTTAGGACCTTTATCAAGAATTAACACCATTTTGAACATTTCGACTAGACTAATTTCATTAAATCTTAAATCTGCTGACTCTGAGTCCGGAGGAGAGACAGCTTTTGTTTCTTATGCTGTGTATGGACTCTTATTCATTAAGTTCGGCAATTAACCATATGGCCCCATTTATTGGAGCATACTACCACAGAATCAAAAGCAGCTATCGAATGCATACCTGATAAAATATTTCTAAAGCTAGTAGTATTTTCAATAATTACAATGGATATTGTGACGTATCATAAATTTCCAAATAAATGCATGTGGTCACTAAATCGCACCTTAAAAATTACATCGTTGTCTTCATTAAGATAATCTACGATAACAGTTTGATGAAACTTGTCTAAGAACCATCGCCAAGAAACCTAGCACACAACACACACACACATAGCGGTCAAACTAATAAATAACACCCCTCTTTTTGTGTCGAGGTTTAAAAAATGGTTAAATCATAATCACCATCATCATCATTTCAGTCGAAAGTCGTCCACTGCTGAACATAGGCTTCCCCCAAGGCTCGCCAAACAGATCAGTCCCGTGCCATCCTGCAACCTTCACCAGGTCGTCGCTCCATTTTGTTGGAGGCCTACCTACACTGCATCTTCCGGTCCGTGGACGCCACTCGAGAACCTTTTTGCCCCATCGGCCATCAGTTCCACGAGCGATCAAAATAAAACACTAATTTTAGCTAATTTACCTGCGATTCGTGCGTGATTCTGTGCGCTTTGTTTGTTTTTCTATCACAGTTAATGGATTTACGCATGACGACATTTTGACGCCATACTCGAGTAGACGTAACTGTCAAGCACGTGTAAATTGTCTACTTATACGAGAGCGACCGAAACAACACGTGTCGCCTTCTGTATCCTTGTTTCCGGTACGTTTCGGTATTTATGATCAGTATTGAGTGGTATCTTCTTCTTCTATATATATAAAAAAACTGACTGACTGACTGACTGACTGACATATCAACGCACAGCCCAAACCACTGGGCCTAGAGATTCCAAATTTGGCATGTAGGTTCCTTATAAGGTCTAGAGGTGCACTAAGAAAGGATTTTTCAAAATTCACTCCCTAAGGGGGTGAAACGGGGGTCCAAAGTTTGTATGGGGAAACAAGATTAGTTTGACTATTTTATTCGAAACTTCACAGAAGTACTCCTAACGATAAATTATTAAACACGTGTTTCAGGTTTTTTGGGAATTCAACCCCTAAAAAGGGGAAATGGGGTGACAAAGTCTGAAAATCAACATAGGTATTGTTTCTGTGGTTTATCGGGTCGCTGGTTACGAAAACAACAACAGTATTAAAATCCGATGTGGCGGACGTAAAATACCATCTCCCTGGATGGAGTGCGATGGGGTTGAAATGTCTAAATGACTGTTGATATATCAACGCACAGCCCAAACCACTGGACCTAGAGACTTGAAATTTTGCACATAGATACCTTATACAATGTAGGCATCCATTAAGGAAGGATTTTTGGGAATTCCCACGGGAACGGGAAAAAACGGGATTTATATATTCGATTCCGAGTGACCCTATCTCAGTAACTATAATAACTAGACTCTTCAAATTTGATACACAGGTACCTACACAGGTAGGTAATGCATTATTTAAAACATTAATTTCAGGATTTTTCAAAATTGCTCACGGGATAAGGAAAAAACGGGATTTATATATTATCTTCAACGGGATCCTATGAACCATAATTACTAGACTCTTCAAACTTAACATAGAATTAGGTAATTATAATAGTAAAAAACAGTTTTAAGGATTTTCGGAAATTCCCACGGGATAAGGAAAAAACGGGATTTTTCATTTTACTGGTCGTAGAAAGCTGAAATTTGGCATGTAGGTTACTTGGGAAGTGTAAAGAAGCATTGAAAGAGAACTTTCCAAAATTCCCACGGGAACGGGAAAAAACGGGATTTATATATTCGACTCCGAGTGACCCTATCTCAGTAAATATAATAACTAGACTCTTCAAATTTGATAAACCAATAGGTATTACATTAGTTAAAATATTAATTTCAGGATTTTTCAAAATTCCCACGGGATAAGAAAAAAACGGGATTTATATATTCAGTTCAACGGAATCCTATGAACTATAATTACTAGACTCTTCAAATTTGGCATAGAAGTAGGTAATCATAATAGTGAAAAAAGTTTTAAGGATTTTCAGAAATTCTCACGGGATAAAGAAAAAACGGGATTTATCGTTTTACTGGTCGTAGAAAGCTGAAATTCGGCATATAGATTGCTTGAAGAGTGCAGAGGAGCATTGAGAGAGGACTTTCCAAAATTCCCTCGGGAACGTGAAAAAACGGGATTTTTCGTTTTACTGGTCGTAGAAAGCTGAAATTCGGCATGTAGGTTGCTTGGGAAGTGTAGAAGAGCATTAAGAGAGGACTATCCAAAATTCCCACGGGAACGGGAAAAAACGGGATTTTTCGTTTTACTAGTCGGAGAAAGCTGAAATTCGGCATGAGGTTGCTTGGGGAGTGTAGAGGAGCATTAACACGTTGAGTGCGGTACAAGTCATTTTTGACTTGTATTAGACTTCCGTTTGGTGCGGCGTTGAAAATAGGCGATCTCTGTCTGGTGCGGGCGTGATTTGACATTGAAATCCCTTGATTCAGAAAGAGACAAGTATACATTTAGGTTTGTTACTTCAAATTATATCCAATAGGTAGGTTTAAAGTATACAGACAAATTCGACTTGTACCGCACCAGACGATAAAAAATTGTAATTGGTGCGGTACCAGCCAAAACTGTCTTGTAAAGTACTGCCTTGTATCGCACCATGGGAACTGGCCAGTGCAGGCTAGTGCTGTGATTAATACCGACTTTTTTGTACGTAGTTTCGCTAATACTTACGGTATCAATGAATTCACCGAGAAATAGGCCGTAGAAAACATTATTACAAGTGTTTGAATTCACAGAAAAAAGTGACCAAAGTAGCTTTGCGAAAACTACAATACGATACGATAGAATTATTGCCTCAAAAAAGGAAGTCAACAAGTTTCAAAAAGGTACAAGAAGTAAAATGTGCGTTGAATGTTATAAAAAATAAGAAAAACAATAACGCTACTACAAATCGTATTTGAACATTTAGTTTTGTCATTTTTTTTAATAATTGTGAACATCGATAGCGATATTTTGTTTCATTAAATTTCCCTTCTCTATAAAATTATCGACATAACAAACCTTGCCCTGTCCCCGTGATGCGGTACAAGTCGAATTCGTCTTGTTATTTAAATGTCTTATAACTTCCAAATTAAAGTCTGTATTCTGAGGCGACATCAAACTTATCTAATTAAACATGTCAACTTACTATTGCAATCATAAAATTATATTTTTTTATAAAAAACAAAGAAATATTGGGAAAAACTTAATCTTCTGTTTACAAGTCATTATCGCCTTGTAACGCACTAGTAGAAAAAGTGTTACATGTCAAAAATGGTATGTATAGCACAGAGCGTGAGTTGTAGTGAAGACGTCCCGCATTCAACGTGTTAAGAGAGGACTTTCCAAAATTCCCATGGGAACGGGAAAAAACGGGATTTTTCGTTTTACTGGTCGTAGAAAGCTGAAATTTGGCAAGTGGGTTCCTTGGGGAGTGTAGAAGAGCATTAAGAAAGGACTATCCAAAATTCCCACTGGAACGGGAAAAACGGGATTTTTCGTTTTTCTGGTCGTAGAAAGCTGAAATTCGGCATGAAGTTGCTTGGGGAGTATAGAGGAGCATTGAAAGAGGACTTTCCAAATTTCCCACGGGAACGGGAAAAAACGGGATTTTTCGTTTTACTGGTCGTAGAAAGCTGAAATTTGGCAAGTAGGTAGGTTCCTTGGGGAGTGTAGAAGAGCATTAAGATAGGACTACCCAAAATTCCCACGGGAACGGGAAAAACGGGATTTTTCGTTTTACTGGTCGTAGAAAGCTGAAATTCGGCATGAGGTTGCTTGGGGAGTGTAGAGGAGCATTGAGAGAGGACTTTCCGAAATTCCCACGGGAACGGGAAAAAACGGGATTTTTCGTTTTACTGGTCGTAGAAAGCTGAAATTCGGCATGAGTTGCTTGGGGAGTGTAGAGGAGCATTGAGAGAGAACTTTTCCCGTATTAAGAAAGTATTTTCCGAAATTCTTACGGGAACGGGAAATAACGGGATTTTGCGTTTTACTGGTTGTAGAAAGCTAAAATTTCAAAATTCATAAGTTTATACTGTAAGTAGGCCGCAAAGGGCTCTTTAACCGACTTAAAAAAAGGAGGTATTGCATTCCACTTAATGTTTTTTTTTATGTAGGTATGTTCACCGATTTCTCGGTCAATTATGGACCGATTATAAAAATTATTTTTTTATTCGAAAGAATACAATATACTTCTGATCCCAGTGTCACCAAATCAGGATCAGTAGGCTTATTGTCTAACGCTTCTGACGCTTGCCTTCGCAATCACTATTTCTTTCTGTCAAACGGTATAAAAAGATGACAGAAAGAGACGGTGAAAGCGAAGGCAAGCGTCAGAAGCGTTATACAATACGGCCTCTGATGACGGGATCTCAAGGAAATCGAGGGTAACCCTCAAATTTTGTAGGCACGCATTACGTTTTTCATATATTTTCTCAAGCTATTTAAGTGTTTGCGTCTGGTAGACATCATCTCATGTTGATGAGCTGATGATGGAAGGTAAATCTCCTTAACGGTTAGGAGTTATAGGAAGTTTCTTTAAATATCATATGCACGTATAGATCTTTAGTTGTATTCTTTCTGGTTATTCAGATGAGCTGATGATGGAAGGTATAACTCCTTAGCGGTTAGGTCACACAACACCTTTACAAAATACTATTATATGTATAATATCAATGCTAAGTAGGTACACAACGCTTCCAGTTACTCAAGTTTCCGTAGAAGGTAAGAAAACATTGAATTATACCCAATGCAGGACAGGGGAAAGTAATAATAGGTTTTATACAGGGTTATTTGTAATTCACTGACATCCTCTTAACCCTGAATTCCTATCACTCAAACAAATGTTTTTTGTTCTACGACTTTTTAAAATGAAGCATTTTTTTTCCCATACAAATACACAGAGTATCGTAAAAATAAGAGGAAATCTCAAATTTTCAAAACGTTGTTACACCAAAAATATTAAGTTATGACAAAAGCTGTAAAACAAAAAACGTTTGTTTAAGTGGTAGGAGTTTAGGGTTAAAAGGATGCTAGTGAATTACAAATAACCCTGTATTATTAACAAGCCTGGTTATTTTAGTGCCCGCTTCCGAATTAGTGAAAAACATTGTATATAAAGAAATACTGTAAAGGACCGTATCTACCTGAAGTTTAGGCTTGCTTGCACGGTTGCTTGCACGCTTACTTGCACGCTTTCTTGCACGCTTGCTTGCTTGCGTGCATGCTTGCTTGCTTGATATCTTAGTTCTTTGGAATACTCATGGAACACGCGAGCGAAGCCGCGGGCAAAAGCTAGTATAAGTATATTTATCCGTTGCCTAGTACCCATAACACAAGCTTTGCTTAGCTTACTTTGGGGCTAGGTCAATTGGTGTGAATTGTCCCGTGATATTTATTTATTTATTTTATTTCTTTATTTATATATTTAAGTAATTATAGAGAAAAATCTGAAAACTATATAGGTAAAAGTACATATATTATTATTTTTTGAAATTTTGTAAGGGGGTCCCGTCATTCCAATGAAATGATCCGACATTTGCGTAGGTACATTATACTTAAAAGTATGAAAAGAAATACCATTTCACATTACATCTCGGGAAATGTAATATAACATTGAGATATCGCATCACTTTTAAACATCACCCATTGCCGGACATATTGCAGTTCGCATTCACTTTCAGTATCACACCATCACGGGCATCACACTTTGAATAATATCAGAAAAAAAATGAGTAATGAAGTTTCTTTATTTATGACGTAATAGAATGTAAAAAAAAAAAAAATATCACGCTTGGCATTACCACGCTCGGGGAATATATATCGCAACGAGTGATATTTGTCGTAATGCTTATTTCTTCCGAGTGATGTGTATGCACCTAATGTAATATGGCATCACGCGGTCGAGTGACATAACAATTGTAATATTACTCGTATTACTTACATATGTACATGTTACTTAAAATTAGGGTTCTGCTTACACTGGATTATAATATAGTTACGGCTGTTTACAGCGTATATTTTGACATCTACAAATTTTTACAGAACCCTCGGTGGGCGAGTCCGTGTTGGTTTTTCTTTCTCGTGTAAATTTGCGTCTACGTAACATCCACAACGGTGTTATTGAACGTAACCTCGTATGCCGTTTAAAAACAATTGCAACCTTTGAGACCGAGAACTTGATACGAGTCAGGGTCGCCAACACGCAGCAGGAACAGTATTCGCAATTTAATTGCATAATAAGTAGACCTGCAGACCTTAGCATGAAGGCTTTTAGGCTTCTATTTTTAATAAAGTGAAAGACGAGATATCCGGCACGGTCTGACGGTTTTTGACGGTGGAAACATTCTACACTGCCACTGAACCAGGGGGGGTTCACTCCGCAGTTTAGGTATGTTCGGCCGGCGCGCCTCCGCCTCCCGGGGAGGCTTATGGCAGTAAGTTTTCACTTGGCCTTCAGTTTGCACGATAGCCACGTCACGCCGCGCGTTATAACAATGACAAACAATGACTTATTTATAAACGATTTAAATAACTTACTTATTAAAGGTAGTTTACTTAATTAATACACACTGTTATCTTTCTTGATTTTTATACCTACCAAACATCGGCGAGTAGGAACCATGTGCCCTTGGTTTCGGATCAGCGGTGCCCAACGGAATATGAACGCTCGTATCACACGATAAGTTTCAATTACGCGTGCAAGCAGTATGAGTAGACAAGTTTTTATACATAAAGTTGACTTTTGTTCGAGAGTGATCCTTCTGTACGTTAGTATGTACTATTACTTATTCTGTGACTGAACTTAGATACTTATGGTTATATTAGTTTTAGTTTCTTAACTAACGGACCCCGTACATCGCTGTAATTTTTTATGTTCATCATCATCATCATTTCAGCCGAAAGACGTCCACTGCTGAACATAGGCCTCCCCCAAGGCTCGCCAAACAGATCGGTCCCGTGCCAGTCGCATCCAACGCGATCCCGCAACCTTAACCAGGTCGTCGCTGCATCTTTTTGGAGGCCTACCGTCTTCCGGTCCGTAGACGCCACTCGAGAAACTTTTTGCCCCATCGGCACGCGGCGGACACGACGTACAAATACGCGTTCTTGAATCTACATAAGCACGACGACGTCTGTACACGCGTACGCCTACATCGCGCACTCTTCTGGATTCGGGCGGTTTCCGGCTATCTGCGCCTTGAGGGGTGGGGTAATTCGAATCGGTACGGGGCGGACCGTTTCCATTCTGTACGTCAGTACTATTATATTCTGTGCCATCGGCCATCAGTTCTATTAGCGATGTGCCCTGCCCACTGCCACTTGAGTCTGGCGATTTTCGAATTCATGTGCGAAATTATATTCGAAATTTACTATGAGTTTTATAGTGAAGGTTAACATCGTGCCAAGTGGCAGGTGGGCAGGGCACATCGTTCGTAGAACTGATGCCGATGGCGCCAAAAGGTTCTCAAATGGCATCCACGGACCGGAAGTTGCAGTGAAGTGGCTTATCTACAGGCCACCAACAACGACCGGGGTAAGGTTGCGATAACGCGTTGGATACGGATGGCACAGGCCGGTCTGTTCGGCGAAACTTTGGGTGAGGCCTATATTCAGCAGTGGATGTTTTTCATCTACGCTCTATATCCTAGAAAATTGCAGAATGCCTATGGGATAGCGACAAAAGAATCATTCGAAGACAAAGTCGGGGGTAAGTAGGCGATAAATTAGAAAAAAAAATACACATTTACAAATACAAACTGTATTTGTTAGAAAATAAAGGCGTAAAGACAGTGACTGACGTCGAGGAAGTATAAAAAAAACAATAACAACGAGAGATATCATCGTTTTTTTTATTATTGCTGCTCATTAGGTTTCAAGGTGGAGTCGCTATAACACGTATATAACATGAACGTGGAAGTAATACCAGTTTTATTGTGACCAGATTCACATTCAAAGTAAGACCTTAAAAATGATAAACATCATTAACAGAACAACACTAACAGAAAAACAAACATGAAAATCATAAGCACGTGTATAATTATCATACTGAACAGTGTACTATCAAACTGTTTGTTTATACCAAAACCTTTGCCAGAAGACGCGAGATTGAACTTCACCGGCCTGGGGTTCAAATATGGACATAAAGTTGAAGAACATAGTGTAGTTACTGAAGATGGATACATACTCACCGTATTTAGGATACCCGGCAAGAGGAACACACCCGTGATGCTTACACATGGGATCGGCGATTCGTCAGATACTTTCATCATCAGAGGGAAAAGGTCACTTGCAATCTCATTGGCTGATGCAGGCTACGACGTTTGGGTAACCAATACAAGAGGCAACCGCTACGCTCGCCGGCACGTCAAAATGGACCCTGACAAAGACCCTTCGTTCTGGAATTACAGTTTTCATGAAAATGGATACTACGATGTCGCTGCGACGATTGACTATATACTACAAACTACTGGAGAAAAAAGGCTGCAAAGTATTGCACATTCTCAAGGAACAAGCAATCATTTTGTACTGTTGTCAATGAGGCCACAATACAATGATAAATTGAAACTTTTCATTGCATTGGCACCCGTGGCGTATCTAAATAATTTAATACCACCAGTGTCTTCAATAGCTCAGATTGGTCCTGATATAAACCAGCTATTGCTTAATTTGAAAATAGAAGAACTTTTTAAGGAAAATGGTATTGAAAGAAAGATATTAAAATTGATCTGTAATCAAGGTGACATTAGTTATGATTTGTGTGCGTTGTTATCGGGATTCCATGTTTCAGGGTTTGATACGAAGCGTTTTGAACCAAGTTTTATGCCCGTTGTATTAGGGCACTATCCCGAGGCTGTTTCGAGGAAGTCTCTCCTGCACTATGACCAAGTATACATAAACAAAAGATTTGCGCTTTTTGATTATGGTCCGATGCAAAACATGAAACGTTACGGGTATTTGGTACCACCTGATTATAATTTAAGAGACGTGACAGCGAAAACAGCACTGATTGTGGCTAATAATGATAATTTATCCAGAGCTCTTGATGCGGAGCACTTACGGACGTTACTCCCTAATATCGTGCAATATCACTTGATGAAACAGAAAGAATGGAATCACATTGATTTTGTTTGGGGTAATGATATGCCAGAAACATTGTTTCCTCACATATTTCCGTTGCTAGAGAAATACAGTTGACAAAAACATCATTCTGGTTGACGTCATGTACATGTACCATGAATTTGAAAGAAACCTTGTTTTTATGATCAAAATACGATATAATTATGAAAATATTATTCAAGGTGAAAATGATGGTTGTTTGGAGTGATATTTCGTGTTATTTCGATTCTATAGCAGTAATCATTTCTGTACCTATTTATAAAATTTCTGGCTATAATATTTATAGCCTGGCTGGTTAGATTTATTATTCAAACCATATAATAAAACTAAAACAGAATATAGTCTAAACTAAAACTATGACGTGAAAACATCGTGGTGATTTTCTGCCGGCATTGACTCCAAGACACTGGTCGCATAACCTATCTGAACCTGGGGTCGCCAGAGGCCAAAACCAAACGCGACGACAGTTCTTAAATAAAAGCCGGCACCGAGGGTTCCGTACAAATTTGTAGGTATGTCAAAACATACGCCGTAAACAGCGTTAATCATCCGGTGTTAGTAGAACCCATCTTCTAAGTAAAATGTACGCAGTGTGAGATCATTTTATATTGTTTATCAGGACCCCCTTTAATATTTATTATAATTATGTTTTAATTATTTGTTGTTGTAGGGTCAACAGCATAAATAAGTGGTCAGTACAAGCTTTGCTTAGTTTGGGACTAGATCGATTTGTGTAAGATTGTCCCCTAATATTTATTATTATTATTATTATTTCTGTACCTTGTCGTTTTCAATCGTTTGACAATTTTGTATGACATTTCAAACATGACATTAAAGTGACAAGGTACATAAATGATCACTTATTTATCCTGGTTATTGTACCGGCCACAGTAATACATAATCGGTGAAAATTTTAAGTGAAACGCCATTATAAAGATAGAGTTTAAAACGCTGAAAAAAATACGTTTCTTGTATAAAAAAAATATATAAAAAAAAAATATTAGGGGACAATCTTACACAAATCGACCTAGTCCCAAACTAAGCAAAGCTTGTACATAGGGTACTAGACGACGATAAACATACTTATATAAATAAATAAATACTTAAATACATAGAAAACATTCATAACTCAGGAACAAATATTCGTGCTCATCACACAAATAAATGCCCTTACCGGGATTTGAACCCAGGACCTCTTGCTTCGTAGGCAGGGTCACTACCAACTAGGCTAAAGCGGTCGTTATATGACAACCCCCTTTAATTTTTAACTTTATTTTATTTTTGTTTTTGATGTTATAGCAGCAACCGTAATACTTCATCTAGTAGGATCGAAAAAATCGTGATTCTGAGCAGAAATAACATAAAATTATCCAAATTAAAAAAAAATCAAAACAGACAAAAAAATAAAAATCGGCCCAGCCACGTCCTCCGTTCGGCAGAACTGAATCCGAGCACATCCGAGCGCCAGCCGAGCGTTCATGACCACGCCAGTAATACTATAACTGTCGTGCGCATGTGCGGAAGCCGAACGATCCCGAGTACCTTGTTCGTGTGGCTTCGAGCTTTTCCGGAAAATGGATGTAGGTAAAGGCACCAGTGGTCAGCCTCATAACGACTTTTTGAAGTTTAAATAGTTGGCATTCCTACAGCATTCGTCGGATAATGAAACGTACAACATGATTTGATTTATTGTTTATTGTAGTTTTTAAGCAATATATGTCAAAAACAATAATTCTATAAATAAAATATATAATTAAGTTTAAACAAAAAATGGCCCTTTGTCCCAGTGGACAGCCACTAAAAACCAATATACAGCCTCGATGAACCCAGTGCTCAGCCCTTGTAAATATTACTAATAATGAGATAAAAATTAATGAATGAATGAATGAATATTATATATCAAAATCAACGATATGGTTTATATATTTTTATAGCAACAATTCTCAAAACACAATAAAAAATGTCCCATCTTACAAAAAATATTGCTCCAATTCGATGCATTACTCTAGGGGTGCTAGATTATTTAATAGGAGACGGTATTTTTAGAATTTGTACATTATTGTTCTTGTGATCAGGTAGAACTGAAAGTTGATTCAAATTGTTATTTAAAGTTGACGAAACATTTGATGAGGTCAATAATTTATCGGAATTTTCCTTTTGATCAATAGTGTAGGTAGTGTATATTCAATGAATCAATAATTTTATAACGATTTCAGGTAAAATTAAATCCTCATACAAATATCCATATTCGTCCTTAAAACCATTTAAATAAGATCCTGGCTGAATACTGGATATTCAACACCCACTGATCAGCCGTGTGAAAAAATAATTTAAAATGCGGCTGATCACTGGGTTTTTCGACCATTAGGAAAAGACTTGTCTTACTAAATTTGTAAATTTAAATTTGACGGTTCTAACGGTCCCTTTTTCTTGTAATTTCAAAAATAATCCAAAAACCCAGTGCTCAGCCCCCGGGGCTGTCCATTGGATCTTTTATTAAAAAAGTGGTATCCAATGCTCAGCCCCTCGATTTATACGTAAAAATGCGATATTTTTATTCAAATTTAACATAATTTAATACACGAAGCAATATACAAAGCTACCATGTATAAAACACAATCACATTTTATAGTAAAATATATTTTTCCTTACCTGTTAAGAGAACACCACGTGTAAAAAATATGGCGGACATGCCACTACTGTGCTGCTCTTGTCGGTGGACAGCACCTGTATGATGAACGAGTTTATTTCTCCCCCCTGATCCCCTCCCGCTCCTGTCGCGTGACAGATTAACCAATGATGAATCAGAGCTTCTATTTAAGTGCACGTGATTTGTTTATTTTGATTATAGCGATATTTATGGCCAATAAACGATGCTAAAGGCTGAGCACTGGTTCCTGGCTGGCCACTGGAGCCGTTACCCTAACATTCGAACCTTCGAACGGACTTCAATGTCGTGCTTTGCTTTGCAATTAATTCCAATTTTTCTTAGAAGACCTGTGTTTCTATCCATGTAGTTGATTGATATTTATTATTGTTCTGTAATTCCCAACAGACGATATAATTGTATGATGGATAGTTTTGAATTTGATTAGAACTCTTAACACACACCCTTTTTAATTACCCGTAAATGACAAGTGGGCTAAAAAAATCCTAAGACAGTATATTATTATTTATGGTAGGCATATCCAAGTAGGTATATTATTAAACCCTACCTATATTTTTTCCAACTCTCTGTAATGAAGTTAATTGCTCAAAAATCAGAAAACCATGTAAAAGATGATTAAATTTCATTGATGATGATGATGATGATAATGATGAGTATAGTATGTAGTTGAATGTATAAAAACACAAAAAAACTCATGCATATTAGTAGCAAAAGAGGCAAAATAGTAGACATCGATGGCGGAAAAAATACAGACGAGAACATTTTCTTAGGGGTTCCCCCACTTGACCTATAGTATTTCCAATCATTTATTTTCTCGATGACAGCTCCCGTAGAATATAACTTTGTTTAGTTACGCAAAAATAAAACTTTTATATGCGAGGTATAAAAAATACGACAACTGCCTAATTTTGTTCCTTGATCCTATATAATATTTATCTAAGACAAAAATTGAGGCCATATATGCAGTAGTTTTTTTTTAAAGTACGATAAACCCCCCCCCCCCCTCTCCCCCTTCCCCTATTTCCTCTCCTTTAGGGCCGACAACGCTCTGGCATCGTGTAAAGCGCTGCGGGTGTCTATGGACAGTGGTGTTCATTTAACATCAGGTGACCCACTAGTTCGTTTGTCTGGCCTATCTAACATAAAAAAAAAAAAAAAAAAATTATAATAAACGTTTTAATAAAGTTACATTCTATGGTAATCATAACATGACATTTGTATTGTCATAGAATGTAACTTTATTAAAACGTTTATTATTTATCGTACTTTAAAAAAATTTACTGCATATATGGACTCAATGTGTCTTAGATGAATCTTATATGGGATCAAGGAACAAAATTAGGCATTTGTCGTATTATTTATACCTCGAATTTAAAAGTTAATTTTTGCGTAACTAAACGCAGTTACATTCTACGGGAGCTGTCATCGAGAAAATAAATGATTGTGACTACTATAATAACGTAAGTGCTTATTCCGTTACACCTACCAACATTGGATATAATTTTCATTAGCCCTAATATTAATTTCCTGAATATAAGTTCTACTTTCCTAATCTTTACTAAAACTAATCATCACGTGTGCTAAATGAAAGTGAGGGTTACCTCTTACAGCTACTACAGGTTGGGTTAGGTTAGAACTACGACGATAATAGCGCGCGAGCCGAGTGAGAGAAGCGAGCGTGCCGCGACAGCGGCCCGCGAAGCACCATTTCGGCCTTTTGATGTCAGGGCTAGTGAAATTAGGTACATAATGTACATTCGGAATGCTAAAATTAGAGCTAATGAAAAGTTAGGAAAATAAAAAATTCGGCTTTTTGATTTTTGGGCGAGTGAAAGTAGTGGGTAGTGAAAATAGGATTAATAATTTTCGGGCTAGAATAAAGCGGGGTTTACACGGGTGACTAAAGCCGCACGATTCTTGCCGCGCGGCTAAAATTGACCTAAAATCGGCCGTCTAAATGGCAATTCGGACCTCTAATTTGCCATTTAGACGGTCGATTTTAGCCGCGCGGCAAAAATCGTGCGGCTTTAGTCACTCGTGTAAACCCCGCTTCATAGGACAACCATTTTCTTATAATTAATGCAATACCAACAACACACGCTTAATACGCTTAATCACATAATGTCTGTTGTATTTGCAGCTTTATCCTAATTAATGCTATTATACATAATAGCCGCTAACGACAAATAAACGCGAATACTAAGATTAGTTACGCTTAAGTAAATACCAAAACGCCATATCAGATTAGAGCGTATTGACGCTAATGATGGAAAATATGTAATAAGTCAAGAAGAAGAGAAAGATAATAAAACCAAGCCTCCTCCAAGGCTCTCCAAACAGATCGGTCCCGTGCCATCCGCATCCAACGTGATCCCGCAACCTGGTTAGCTGGCACCAAAGTTGGTGTGCCTCAGAAAAATAGTTACACATATGTTAATCACCCGAGCATACGAGCAAGGCGTAAATGTTGATTATTATTCGCTCCATCTTGTTGGAGGCCTACCTACACCGCGTCTTCAGGTCCGTGACACATGTATCTTTAGATATTTGCATACACGGCACTTCTTACGACTTTAGTTATTTTTCTAAAAATAAAAGACTGTCCGGGGTACAAAAGGTTCTCCTACTTGACCTATATTTTACCATTATCACAAGCAAACATAATTATTGTGTTAGTAATGTGTTTACCAGCAGCTGGAGCGAATAGGCTGTTACTGAACCAGTGAGATAAACCTTTAGCCTCACCTGCATTTTTCATCAGAAGAGATAGTGGTCAATCATAATATTCATTCCTTTGAATCGAATTTGAAGAAGTTTATTTTTGAACACCAGAAAGAGCAGGAAACTTTGAGGCACGATACAAGTTGTTTTTAGTTTAACTTACATTTTTGGAGCGTCCCATCCTTCTTGCAAAATTTGTTTTTAAATAGTAATAATAAATACTCTTTGGATCGGAGAAAGGAAATGATTGCTTTGGTTAGGTACGTTTCATTAAGCACTGTTTGGTTAGGTTATTGTACTTATTGTAGTAATAATACTCTTTGGTTATTGGGTTATGAGGTTATGATTATTTTGTTGTTGGTTTTGTGTTTTTTTTAAAAAGTTCTTTCCGTTGGAATAAGGTAAAGGTTGGTTTCCATACAGCCAAGTCATTTTAGGGCCACCACAAACCGAGGTGTCTCCGTCGCCGTCGCGCGCACGTTCCGCGCTTCGGTCTGTGGAAGTTTTTTAAATGTTGGTTTTTTTTTCATTTCTATGTATTTGTTTTTTTCTTTTATGTTAGTGTAATATTTGTTTGTGTGGCCTTCCGTGATTTTGCTATACTGTGTCCCGGCGGTAGACCAGTGCTGGTTTTTTTAACCAGCATCACGCTGAGTCGAGACCCTTTATGGCAACATCAACATGTACCTACCTATGTCTATGTTTGTACTTTTAATTTTAGCCTGTGTACGTGTTTTTGTTGTTATAAATAAATGTTTTTCTTTCTTTCTTTCTTTCTTTCTTTCTTTCTTTCTTTCTTTCTTTCAATCATGTGTCAGCTTTATGTAAAAAATTAATATATAAATCATTCTCAATGAGTACTAATGCTGAGAAAGTTGAAGGGAATCAACATATTTTTTATGCTCAGCTCGTATTACCTAGTAATGACAAAGATTGAAATACATCTTGAAGGGAAACTAGAGATCTAGATACCTAGAGGTCAATAATTTCAAGGCAGTTTTAATCCATATAAAGAATCTACAAAGCCTTAGGCTATTTAAATGTTGCTTGATTTACTAACTCACCGGTTAAGTTACGACGTAACTGATAAAAATGTAACTGAAGCTTGAAGATGAAGACCTTGATTTTGTGGTCAATCACATTAGTAAATATTTATCCTTCATCAGATTCAATATTTCTTAATTCATTACCAGAAGATGGAAGACTAAATTTTACGGGACTAGGAGTTAAATATGGTCATCAGGTTGAAGTGCATAAAGTAGTGACAGAAGATGGTTACATCCTGCAGTTGTTTCGTATCCCAGGTAAAAGAAAGAATCCTGTGCTGCTTATGCATGGTATAGCAGATTCCGCAGACACATTCATAATCAGAGGGAACACGTCGCTTGCTGTGACCTTAGCAAGTGCTGGATATGACGTCTGGGCAGGTAACTTAAGAGGAAACAAATACAGCAGACGACATGTCAAACTAAACCCAGACAAAGACCTAGAATTTTGGGACTACAGCTTCAACGAAGGTGGATATTACGATCTCCCTGCTATGATAGACTACATTTTAAAGACTACAGGTGAAAGTAAATTGCAAACCATAGGGCATTCACAAGGGACTACAATGCATTTTGTGCTGCTGTCTACGAGGCCCGAATACAATGAAAAAATCAAGATATTTATAGCGTTAGCGCCAGTGGCTTTTGTAAATCACTTTATACCACCGTTGTCCATTATAGCTCAATACGGTCCAGCTCTTGGTGAGGTTTTTAAATCTTTGCACATTGAGGAAGTTTTCAATGAAAACTCCTCGATCACATCTTTGTTGAGACTGATTTGTAGTCAAGACTCACTCAGCTATGAGTTGTGTTTTTTAGCTGTAGGCTTTCACGTCACTGGTTTTGACATCAAGCGTTTTGAACCCAGCTTTCTTAAGGTTCTTATCGGACATTATCCTGCAGCTACGTCAAGAAAGAGCATAATTCACTGGGCTCAAATGGTACTGAGTAAGCGGTTCTGTCGTTTTGACTATGGAACAAAAGGGAACAAGGAACACTACGGTTATACAGTACCCCCTGACTACAACGTGCGAAGAGTTAGCGCTAAAGTGGCGCTGCTTGTTGGCCGAAATGATCCGTTGTCTACAATTAAAGATGTTGAAATTTTAAGAACGCTATTACCAAATATTGTATACTCTCATATAATGGAGCCGAAGCTTTGGAATCACATTGACTTCATCTGGGGCAATGATATGGCACAAACATTATTTCCTACTATATTTCAATTGCTAGAAAAGTATGAATGAAATGACGTCATTTTATAATGGTACCTACTTCTTACTGACTAACTATTTATTGAAAGCATCATTAAGCATCTTAAGAAATGCCTGAACTATACACAAATTACGAAATGAATTATCCTCTCTTCATTTAACACGCATATAAATTCCCTAACCCTTAACTTTGAAAGGGTGAATTTTTGAAATTTAGTTTTGGGTGTTTTCCGTGGGGCAATTAAAAAAATAGTCTAATTGCTATTAAATTATAGGGTTCTAATTGATGCCTTATAAATTATATAAGTCCAAGATTAAATCTACAAGTGATCACATAAACTAAAATAATTAAAAAAATACACACTGTCGCCGGACATGTCGCAACTGTCGAACGAAGTTCGGCAACGGTGCATTTTTTTCTTGGCTCACATGTCGCGAGATATTACAGTTTGTGCCTTATTCCTATTTTACCTGGCTTTATTTTCATCAAGAACTTATATTTTCTAGAGATACCTACTCAGTTCTTAAACTTCCGCTCAACATCATTTTGTTTATGTTTCGTTTGGCTTTTCAACTGGTATCGCTGCCAAAAGTTGTGTCACTTACGTTTCAAAGTACCTCATTTATCTACCAACGAGGCAACGACACTGTTTTTGTATTGTTGTCATGAAACTTTAAAACTAAATTTTAGTTCATCTTACCTTATGATGAACTATTAATTAACATAAAACGAATTGATCTCCCAAAAATCGTGCCTAGAAACACATTTTCAGTGAGAAGTTTAATTTTTTTAAATCAAAATCATTAGAGAAGGAATAAGCTCTACAAGAAAGTGGACTGAAAGGGCTATTGGAGATAGCTTTCGTTCAATTTCGTCATAAGCATACGTATAATTTAGTTCAATAGAAATGGGGAATCATGTAAACAAACATGGATGACTATGAATTGCATTTATTGTCCATTGTTTACTTCTGAAATAGTAATGGGGAAATTAAGGTATCATAGTTAATCACAGACACTAACCACAGAGAGGAGGAGATTGATATCCGTGTTCAGGGTGCCCTAAGATGTACAGCTGCTCTTCACAAAATTCTGGTGTCCAGGCTACTATGCAGGAGAACCAAGATTCGCGTCTACAAAACTGTCATTAGACCAATCCTGATGTACAGTGGGCTGCAAAAGTGCATGGACATCTCGGGGCGATAATCGCATGAGCAGTGTTTGATCGTTTGTGTTCATGTTTCGATGAGAATTAACTAGATGGCGTTGTGAATTGATGCAGCGTAGTGGCCGTTATCTGCATCTAGTTTATATACCAAACTAAACTGCTATTTCGAATGATGTTCTATTAGCAGCTGTGGCTTAACGGTTATACGCATGAGTCAAGTTCTGGTATGTGGAGTTGGTTTATGGTTCGAATCCCAGGTCAGAGTGTTATTTTTGTTTTTTATTTATTGTTTTTTTTTTTTTAATATGTATTTAATTATCTGTTTAATTAAAAAATATCTTTGATCAGAAAATAAAATAATACAACCTTTTGATATCAAACATTTTATTTAAAACATAAAAGAGCAATTTCTCAATCATTAATATTATTTCGTTTTCACCGATGTAAGGGAACGTGCAGAAACTATAGGCGGCAGCACTTGTGCGACAGAAGAGACACTATGCGAACAGTAAAAGAAACTTATCAAGTCAAAATTTATGGCACCAGTTGGCAGCACCGTCTATGTGCTCATTCCCTATAGCCATCTAAAAAATTATTGAGGTATTCTTAGCTTAAGTATTCGTTTCCAAAATTTATTGGAAAGAAGATTGAAGCATCACCACAATAAAAATAAATAATATTATTAGCAACTAGATCTTTAAATTGGAGACTGGGTTAACATATAATTAATGAATGCATAATATTAATTATGTAATTTATGTTCAGTATGAAGTATTGAACACTTACTTGGCGATAATTTATGTTCGAGTAACTTCAAAACATAGTGTGTTGTGTTTCAAAAATAGCAAAAAAAAAAACAATTTACACTTAAAAAATAGGGAACAAATAAGTACTCATAAAGAATTGAAAACTAAATTTCATTCAATTTTATACACTTATAACTACTAACATAATGGCTAGATATTAACCCGGTCTGCACTAAAAGTCAAGTAACAGTTTACTTAACATTAATTGTAACATTATTAATTGTGCTTCTAACTGAAAAATAACCAACATGCATATATTTAGCAATTTATATCTTTCTCTTTTATCTCAATTTCTAATAACCCTTCTAACACAACTTCAAAAGCAATACCTATGTGAGATCAGATGGTGAATCATTCACTATAAGAATAACAATAAGTAAACATTGGTAACTGGATTATTAATAAATAATAAAGGTTCGTTCATAACAGATTAATAACAAAATAATGGTATCGGGAAATATTAACAATTTAAGTTACAAAGTCAATTTGTTTCTTAGTAACGGAGAGGATAGCCGTTACACTATCTATCACTTCTTGAAGTCGAGTTTTCATGCTCGAAACCATAATATATTGAAACATAATATCACTATTTCGCATCAGTTCCCATGTTCTGTTTACCTCAGTGTCCAAATTATTTTTTGACTTTACAAATTTTTACGTCCATTCTTATCCGACACTTTCCGTCGGTAAATATAACGATTTCATTTTCCCAATCGAAATTTAAATGTCGAATGGCAAAGTTGACTGTGTTTCTCTGTAAAAAAAAAACAAAATAATAAATACTTAACATTAGATCATGAATAGTGCAATTTGTAAGCAACATTGCACTCAGAAATATTAATATATGTAAAATCTTACCGTTATGCTCATATCTCGAGCTATTTTCTTTATAAGTTTTCTTGTTCCCAGAGAACAATAATTTTTGCTTTCAAAAACGTTGTTAATCGAATCATAGTAAAATATTTTCGAGAACTTGATAATTTGGATACTCACACAAGGTGATTGACAAGAAATCTAACGATTTGTGAAGTCATTATAAAAATTACCCTCAGTTTAGCAAACGAGGCGTGTAAGCATATCCAAGTATATTATTCAACATTCAACCTTAAGTAGCGCATAAATACAGCAGTCTTCAATAAATCTCTGAAGTTAAATTACGGTAGTCCAACAATCGGCAACAAACATAATCTATCTATCTGTATCTAATCTATACGCATTAACTAGACAAGGATGCAAAGATTAAGTAAAATATAAGATTATTAGTTTCACCAGTTGTTATAATGTCTCCATAGCCGAGTGGCTAAGAGAGCGGGCGAAGATGCTAACGGATGCATTGGCTGGCCAGAGTGAATAGGGTTCGATCCCCCCCGGCTTGAGGTTAAGAAAAATGTTTTTGTTAGATTTCATACTTGGCAATGTTCTGCGTGTCTGTATCAATGTTACAGATTCCGAAAAACTACAAAAAGCAAAATAATTGTTAAACATTGACATGACGAATTATTACAATACTTATAAATTAATATTAATTGTGAAGAAGAAAGAAGATTCCGAGCGAAAGTTTTTTTTCATTGAATGATAATTACAACGCCATCTAGTAAGATCCGGTTGAACTAGTATGGCTTATATGGTAGCTACTGGCACTCATTTTACCTTCATAGGATTTTTGTTTTGCTTTGTCCATGCACTTTTGCAGCCCACTGTACGGTTGCGAAGCTTGGACACTAACACTCAAAGAAGAGAATAAGTTGCTAGTGGCAGAACGGAGGATTCTGCGGAAATTCTGGGGCCGACTTAGAGGGAGGACGGTAGCTGGAGGGTAAGAAAGAATAACGAAATTGAGGACCTGGTATCTGAGCCCAATGTTATAGGAGAGACCAAGGCGTCCAGACTCCGATAGCTCGGACACGTAGAAACGTTGGGAGAGGATCGAGCCGTGAAGAGTGCGTACTTGGGACGACCGAGTGGACGTAGGCCGGTTGGTCGTCCCAGATACCGCTGGAGGGACGAGGTCCTGAAAGACCTTTTGGATCTCGGGGTCGAAGACTGGCAAGAGCTGGCTCAAGATCGCAAAACGTGGCGTAATATGGTGTTGGAGGCCAAGACCCACTTTGGGTCACTGCGCCCTGGTAGGAGGTAAGTAAGTAAGTTAATCACAGAGAAGGGCAAAATTATCTATTTACGAATAACCGGGAAGATAACTAATTTATTCGTTTTTTGAAATAACTAAATGAGCAGTCATTTGTTATTTTGAAAATATCTAGATAAGCTTTATTTTTATATATTGAGGTAAATTAGTTGGGCCTTTAAATAAAAGATGAATGTCAGTGTGACGCTTTGACCCGACGTCAATTTCTATTATAATCATTATTATTATTTATTATCTAAGCTTACCTCAAGAACAAAATAATTTATTCGAAAATAACGTCAAACACAAATAATGTGTTGTTATTTAAAACTAGCGTTTTTCGCAACTTCGTTCGCGCAAAAATTAAATTAATGGTCAACTATAATCCTAAAGGAATAATAATTAATGAGATAGGGTCCCGGTCCCATTGAATTGAATATATAAATCTCATTTCCTTCTTATCATGTGGGATTTTCCGAAAATCCTAAAATTGCTTTTTTACTTTTATAATCACCTACTTGCATGCCAGATTTGGAGTCTCTAATAAATATAGTTACGGATATGGCTACTTTGAAGCGAAAATATAAATCCCATTTATTCCTTATCCCGTTAGAACTTTGAAAAACCCTTTCTTAGCGGATACTAACGTCATAATATCTATATGTGTGCCAAATTTCAGCACAATCCGTTCAGTGGTTTGAGCTGTGCGTTGTTAGATCAGTCAGTAACGGTTGCTTTTTAAATACAGAAGAGAGAAGATAATTAACTAGATAAAAATATTTAAATAACGCCCAACTCTGGTTAACCAATCCATTTGAAGTTCGTGAAATTTAACTTTCTAAATATTTGACAAATTAGGTAGAATTAGAGTGGTGTTAATAATATTTACAGGTAACTAAATTGAAAACAGAACAATACTCGATACTCTAAGGGGCTGTTTCACCACCCATTGATTAATTTTAACTGACGGATAAATGTGATGCCGTCTCCATCTATTCGAACAAAACAGAGACGGCATCGCATTTATCCGTCTAATAAATTTGATCAATGGATGGTGAAACAGGGGGTTAATGACACGAATGATGAGCAATATGAGCCTGTCTCTCCTGTTAGTCATGGCATTTTTTATAGCCATAGATAGTTATGAATTTTCATTTTTACGCCAGTATAATTTGTCAAAATCTGTAATTATATTAATCAAAGTATACCAAATGTGTTAGCAAAATTGTTTATTAATTAATTATACTGTTTTCGTAGATAAGGGCCGCCATACACGGACTGCTCGAGCAGTAACCAAGTGATCAACATTGCAGTCAGAGTCAACAGCTTGAAGCTGTTGAGCTTGATAACTGCTCGAGCAGTTAGCTTAACTGCTCGAGCAGTTAGCGTGCGGGCGGGAAGCGTGCGCGACGCGGAATGAAGAGCGCGGACGGAGGTAACTGCGCGAGAGCAGTCGACAGCCTCGAGCAGTCAGTGTATGCCTGGCGACTGCTTGACCGCATGGTGAAATTTCACCGCACTGCCAACCGCCCGAAGCAGTTGCAACTGTTTGAGCGGTTCGTGTTGCGAATGACCATTTTGTATTCAAACTGCAGATCACCCAAGAGCGACCGCTTGAAGCTGTTGGCACTGACTGCTTGAAGCAACCCGTGTATGGCGGGTCTAAGAGATATATTTCGATGAGTAAAAAATCTTTGCTGTGATTTGGCATATGATCTAATACCGTTAGCGAAATTTATTTTTACTTTAATACGAATAATTATAATATTACAACTACAACTGAATGGAATTACAAGGTTATACGTGTATGTTGTTGATATGACTATGACCGTTCTTCAAAAGTGCGTGAAACATGATTTATTTTTTTAAGCTTATATTTCAAACTAAATACAAACTGAAATATAGATGCACAGAAAAAACCCAAAAAAAAAGAGCAATGCTGGGAATCGAACCCAGGTCCTCAGCGTTCCGTGCTGCGTGCTTACCCCTACACCATCACTGGTCTAGAGGTTAGCGACGAATCTTTCCCATACATCGTACATTTCAGTCTGTTATAATCACCTTATGCAGTGATAAAGCACTCATCTATGTTATGCCCTCTACCGAGAGACTTTAACACTCCTTCGGAGCTAACCGCTCACCTGGACCAAGAGATGGCGCTACTGTGCAACTTTAAACAAGTCAGAAGTATAGTTTTTTTTCTGGGGTTTTTGCTGTGCATCTATATTTCAGTTTGTATTTAGTTTGAAATATATGGTTTCATGGGATGACCGTAAAAGTAATAAAAAAAAATGAAGTTGAAAAATAAATAAAAAAGATACTTCATATCTGACTTTTTTAAGCTGACGAAATCGCTACAAAACGTAGTTCTAAGTAGCTAAAGTAGCTTAGTTAGAATACTGTCAGTAAAATACCTGACAGTATATATTAAATAGAGGTTCATGATGCCAAGGTTAGTTAAAATAATTGTATATAACGCAACAGCTATTAATTTTTATTTCATGTGTTTGCTAATTTACGAGCTCAGCAGTTTTGTGACAAATTATGAAGAAAAAAATATCGTTTTTTACCTGTTCACTCTGGCTGCTAAATATCATAATAATAACGGGAAACGCTATACTTCTAAAATCTTTGCCAGAAGATGGAAAATTAAATTTTATGGAACTTGGTGTGAAATATGGTCATCAAGTTGAAGTGCATGAAGTAGTGACAGAAGATGGTTACATCCTGCAGTTGTTTCGTATCCCAGGGAAAAGAAAGAATCCTGTGCTGCTTATGCATGGTATAGCAGATTCCGCAGACACATTCATAATCAGAGGGAACATGTCGCTTGCTGTGACCTTAGCAAGTGCTGGATATGACGTCTGGGCAGGTAACTTAAGAGGAAACAAATACAGCAGACGACATGTCAAACTAAACCTAGACAAAGACCTAGAATTTTGGGACTACAGCTTCAACGAAGGTGGATATTACGATCTCCCTGCTATGATAGACTACATTTTAAAGACTACAGGCGAAAGTAAATTGCAAACCATAGGGCATTCTCAAGGGACTACAATGCATTTTGTGCTGCTGTCTACGAGGCCCGAATACAATGAAAAAATTAAAATATTTATAGCGTTAGCGCCAGTGGCTTTTGTAAATCACCTTATACCGCCATTGTCCATTATAGCTCAATACGTTCCAGCTCTTGGTGAGGTTTTTAAATCTTTGCACATTGAGGAAGTTTTCAATGAAAACTCCTCGATCACATCTTTGTTGAGACTAATATGTAGTCAAAACTCACTCAGCTACGAGTTGTGTGTTTTAGCTGTATTTTTTCCCGTCACTGGTTTTGACATCAAACGTTTTGAACCCAGTTTTCTGAAGGTTTCTATCGGACATTTTCCTGCAGCTACGTCAAGAAAGAGCATAATTCACTGGGCTCAAATGATACTGAGTAAGCGGTTCTGCCGTTTTGACTATGGAACAAAAGGGAACAAGGAACGCTACGGTTATACAGTACCCCTTGACTACAACGTGCGAAGAGTTAGCGCTAAAGTGGCGCTGCTTGTTAGCCGAAATGATCCGTTGTCTAGAATTAAAGATGTTGAAATTTTAAGAACGCTATTACCAAACATAGTTTACTACCATATAATGGAACCGAAGCTTTGGAATCACAATGACTTCATTATAAGCAATGACATGGATCAAACATTATTTCCTACTATATTACAATTGCTAGAAAAATATGAATGAAATGATGTCATTTTATAACGGAATTTCGTACCGTAACCATTTATTTAAAGCGTATAATTTAGAATTTTAAACATAATCTTCTATAAGAAATGAATTGCCGTTCGTTACCCTCCCTAAAACTCGAAAATGGTAGGACCGATTTGGGTAATTATGGTGTTAAAATGTTTTTAGAAGTCCAGGGTAGGTTTAAACGATGAGAAAATACAAAAAAATTGCAATTGAAAAGTGAAAATTAGTGAAATATACAATTTTATTTTCCTATACAAACTAATAAGCTGTCGAACATTTTGATGTTCATTCTCTTGATATGGTAAGTTCGGATCTCCTCAAATTAATCACATTAAATAAGGATCTTGAATCGACAACATATTATTTCTACAATATTCGGATTTTCGAGTATTTCGATTTTAAAAATCCAAAATAAAATAGCAATTGGTCTTCAAATATTTACGGGTGCGTCCAAAAATTTATTTTGTGACTATTACAAACTTGTATAAACTTTTTATGAACGTTACGTTGCCCAACTAAAAAAAAATTCAACTCAGACCTTCACAGACCATAAACCATACATTGCAAATTTATAAATAAAATGCTGTCATCAACAATCATGTTTTATTTTTCAGTAAGAACATACCAAAAACTTATTTTCCCTAGTCTCTACCAGTCATGTTATAAGGACCACTACCCAAAAAGTCACCTTCTCATAATTTTGTGACATTAAAAATGTATAACAACTGACTTCACTCTTCACCAAATGTTATATTCTGAATGAAAATGCTGATGTTGTTACCTAAAATACTTAAAAATCGCTGAGAAATGTGTATAAAATTTGAAGACCTTCCCTCGATTTCTGCAGGATCTCATCATCAAATCCCAACGTGACGACAATGGAACCAACTTGAAAGCATTTCCACATTTTCACTGTGCACATTCCAATTGTACGTGGTACTTAATATTTCGATGCCCATGACACGTATCGCTAGTAATGTCAGTAAAGGGTCATTCTTGAGAATCGGATTCTTCATGTGATTCCCTTGGCGTTTTTTACTTTTACTTTCTACTTTCAACCTATTTACTATAAAATATGAAATTATATTTAATTATAAGCAGATTTACAGAATAGGCATTAATTTTGGTCAGTTTGGTACTGAAATATACTACTTTAAGTTTTCAGTGCCAGGGGAATAAGAAAAATGTCAGGGGAATAAGAAAAACGCCAAGGGGGTCATACAAAAGGACAGGGGAATAAAAAAGTAGAACATTAAAGAGAATGTAACATTTGAGACCTGCTATCGGTTGAATAAATTTCTAAATAAATAAATCAGTGAATTAAATGAAAACTATTTTTCTTTACAAGAAAACACAAGAAAACTATGATTCCCTTGATTAAAATCCAAGGGAATAAGAACCAGGGGAATAAGAATAGGTATGTTTCATGTCGATTCTGCCGAAACTGCTATTATAATAATTACTACTAAATCAACATATGCAGGCATTAATGTAGTTTTCTTTTTACTTAACACTATGTATCAATTGCATGCACAATGATAATGAGAAAGTCAAGTGGTCTGTTATATAGGTTTACAGAATGAAAATTTGTACATAGGTAAGTATATAACTGCTAAATCAAAGACGTGTTATCCGTACAATATTTATTGCAAGACAAAATCTACCCGCTAATTACAAATATGAAGTTATTGTTTATCTACCCGAATATATATCACCTCCACCCTTATTAACTAATTACGCTTAAATATTTTAAACAAACATGTTCAATAAAAATAAAATTTCTTAAGTACCTAAACAACCTGTTAATCTCAGTCTATGTTCAAGATCAATAGTAACACAATTTTGCTACTAAGTAATATAAATATCATGACAAGTAGGTAATTATTTAGGTAATAAATAAATTGACGACGACATTATTGGTATTCCTCGAATCCAAATCTTACAGGGGGTTTACGAACTCTCTTGCTACTGAGGTTGGTACTAAGTTCCGAAGTTACAATTTGATTATCCTCATAATCTGTCACCCCGCCAGAAAAGCCATGAGGTTGGTTCACTGACACATCGGGTCGGGTCAGTTCTGCCCGGCCAGCACCTGTTTCACCCGACGCCATTAAGTCGGGTTCGTCTCTAATACTCTCCGACTGGGACCCGTCTCCTAAAGGTAAATCTAACGAGCTGCGGGATTGCCGATTTGTTTTTACAGACGGTATACGTACGTCCGCTGTCTCCTCAGAAACCCTACGCTTCAACTGATCTATGTGTCGGTGTACTTCGGTTCCAGAATTAGTCGCTATTTTATAATCGGTCCTACCTATTCTATTAGTGACTTGGCCTGCGAGCCACTTGTCGTCAGAGCGGTAATCCCGGTACCACACCGCCTCTCCCTGGGCCAGTTCGCGCTGCGCGCTGCGCCCGCGCGCCGCCGCCAGCGCCTGGCGCTCGCGAACCCGCGCTTCCCGCTCGGGTTTCAGTTGGTCCAGGCGCATTCGTAAACTTCTACCTTGTAATATCCTAGCCGGAGTTTCCCCTGTAGCGTAGTGTTCAGTGTTTCTATATGTCAGAAGGTACCTACTGAGGGCTATATCGGTATCTAGCTTTTGCTTTTGGGCCTTTCTGATTACGCGCTTGCAAACTTTGACTGCGTTCTCCGCAGCCCCGTTCGACGAAGGATGATACGGTGAAGAGAAAACGTGTTCAACACCATTGTTTTTAAGAAAAGTCTCAAATTCGACACTAGTAAAAGGAGGGCCATTGTCACTGATCAACTGTTTCGGCAAGCCGAATCTAGACCACATTTCGCGTATTACCGAAATTACTGCATGAGCAGTAGTAGTTTTCATTTTTACCGCCTCTATCCATTTTGAACAAGAGTCAACCGTGATCAAATACGTGGACCCTGCTATGGGTCCCAAAAAATCAACGTGCAGTCTCGACCACGGACGATCCGACCACGGCCAAGCACAGGGCGTGTGTGCTGGTGGTGCGTCGGCCACGCTGGCACACACGGCGCAGGCGCGGCATGCCGCCTCCAGCGCCTCGTCCACCCCGGGCCACCATACATAGCTTCTGGCCAACGCTTTTGTTTTTACGATGCCCATATGAGAGTCGTGCAATTCGTTGATAACCCGTTTCCTACAGGATGACGGAATCACTACCCGATGACCCCAAAGAATACACCCAAGTTCAATATATAGTTCATTGCGCCGATTAAAGAATGGTTTAATTTCGCTAATTTCGATGTCTGAAGGCCAACCATCCAATAGATAACTAATAACTCTACTTAGAATTGGGTCAGCAGCGGTTTCCCGTTTTAAAACCTTATAATCCAAGAGTAACGCTTCTGTAGCAAAATGCAAGTACGTTTGCTCAGGCAACTGGTCTTCTTCGGCGCCTACCTCTTCTTTGTGTGTTTTAATTAACCGCGAAAGCACGTCAGCTGTGTTTTTATCAGTACGTACATATTCTATCTCAAAATCATAAGCTGAAAGTTTGATGGCCCATCGTTGTAACCGACTCGCTGCTGTAGTGGGCACTCCAGCGTTAGGACCGAAAATGGTGACTAGGGGTTTGTGGTCAGTACGAAGCGTAAATTTCCTTCCATATAAGTACTGATGGAATTTATCTATAGCAAAAATAATCGCTAAAGCCTCTTTGTGTATCTGGCTGTAATGTTTTTCGTGCGGGGTGAGCGCGCGCGACGCGTACGCCACCACGCGCTCGCCGCCGGCCGCGCGCTGCGCCAGCACGGCGCCGACGCCGTGCGCGCTGGCGTCGCACGTCACTATCGTGGGTCGCGCCATGTCGTAATGTGCCAGTACATCTACACTACATAGCAATTTTTTGACTTTTATGAAGGCATCATTGTGCTTCTTACCCCAGTTAAATAGTCTTCCTTTCTTTAGTAAATCGTAAAGTGGCATGAGGTAAGTAGATAAATTATTTATAAACTTACCATAAAAGTTCACCATTCCTAGGAACGATTTTAATTCTGTCGTATTCGAAGGATGGGGCATGTCTACTATAGGTTTTATTTTTTCCGGGTTAACCCTAACGCCGTGCTTATCTATAATAAAACCTAAATACTGCACACTTTCAGACAGAAAATCGCACTTTTTCTTTTTAAGTTTTAAGCCGTTACTCTGCAAAGTTGTAAATACTTGTTCAATAGTATTAATATGACTTTGTAAATCCTTACTTTTAATTAAAATATCGTCATAGAATATTACAACATCACGTATATTTTTAAACAGATTAACCATAAACTTCTGGAATATCCCTGGGCTAGAGGATAAACCGAATACCAATCGGTTATATTTGAAGAGGCCTCGATGGGTATTGATCACCGTATAAGTCCTAGACTCGTCATCCAAGACGAGTTGATTGTAGGCCTGGGAAAGGTCCAACTTAGTGAAATAATTATTATTTCCTAAACCGCTAAATAAATCATCTAATTTTGGAACCGGGTACCTATCGATCTGTAAAACGCGGTTAAGGGTTACCTTGTAATCAGCACAAATACGTATACCGCCGTCAGCTTTTGTCGCTATTACGAGTGGGGTCGCCCATTCGGAGTGGTCAACCGGCTCAATGACGCCAGCACGCAGCATGGCGTCGAGCTCGGCGTCGACGCGCGTGCGCATGGCGTAGGGCAGCGGCCGCGCGCGGCAGAACACCGGCTTCGCGCCCGAGCGCACGCACAGCTTCACAGGCGCGCCGACGTACCGACCTAAAGTGTCATCGAACAATGAATCATGCCTGGAAATAAGTTGATTTACTATTTCATTTTTGTTCAATTTACTTTGCGATTTTTGAGTGATATTATTGAAATTAATTTTAGGTATCTGAATACCTAACTCAAACAACCATTGGCGACCTAATAAATTGGTAGTTCCGTTGTCTATGACGTATAAATCCAATTTTTTCTTAATATTTTTATGAATCACTTCGACCTCCAAGTATCCCATTGGTCGAATAATCGAACCATCATAGAACTTTAATTTCAAACAGCAAGGTCTCAATGCTATATCGTTATAACGTTGTTCATAAATATTTCGACTTATACAAGACAAAGCTGACCCCGTATCGACTTCCATACATAGTGGCCTACCATTAACTAAAAGTGTCATACACACCGGTCTATAGTTCGTCAAAGACATCTGATATATCGGTTCTTCATCGTCGTACTTATCGTCGGCGTCCGTATCGGTATCCTCCGATCGTTCAGGTGCTCCGCCTTCACTGTCAGGCTCCTGCAACCAGTACGAGCCAACAGCCCTGCGCCCGCGCCAGCTCCGCGCCGCCCGGGCGCCGCCGCGCCCGCGCCCGCCGCGCCCACTGTGCCCCGCGAAGGCGCCGCTGCCTCCGCTACCCACGCCCGTCCCGCGTGATTCACTCCCGGCTCGTCCCGCCGTATCATACCGTCTTTGTCTTGCTATCCCGTTTTCCGGACACATCCTTCTCAAATGGCCGATTCTCTTGCAGTAACTACAATCAAAATCTTTAAATTTGCAATTTTCCGTTTTGTGTTGGGTGTCGCCACATGCCATACATCTGAATATGATGTGAACTTTATTCATATCGACTAACGGCTCATTATGGTTGCTCTGGACCGCACTAGCATTTAATTCCGCCGCTTCAAGTGTGGTTGCAGTTCTCACTGCTTTTTTGTAAGTCAACCCGTCGTCCTCTGCAAATAATCTCTGCCGCGTAGTTTCACTTCTTATACCACACACAAACTGATCCCTTAAGTTTTCTTCCAAAGAGATTTTAAATTCACATTTCCTGGACATCTTCTTTAAAAATGCCACATAATCTGCTATTGATTCGCCTTCTAACTGCCGCCGCTGCCTGAACTTGTAACGTTCGGCGAGAACGGACGGTTTAGGTTGCAAATGATCTTGTAATACCAGTATAGCTTCCTTATAGGTTAAATCCGACGGCTTCTTAGGACTTGCCAAAGTCGATAAAAGTTCATACGCTTCTTCACCCATCAAGGAGATTAACGTCGGCAACTTAACGGTTTCTTCCACCTTATTCGCAAGAAAATACATTTCTAAACGCTCACAATACACTGTCCAGTTCCCGTCTTTCATGTCAAACTCGCGTAATTGTCCCACCGACATCTTCGACACACCAGTTCGTGTAAATATGCACAATTTAAACCAATTTAATTCCTCGATCGCCACTGCTAAATCAAAGACGTGTTATCCGTACAATATTTATTGCAAGACAAAATCTACCCGCTAATTACAAATATGAAGTTATTGTTTATCTACCCGAATATATATCAATAACAAATAACAAATGTCGTGCTACAAGACAGCAATGGTATGAAAGTCGTTGTGAAAAGGTAGAGCTTCTCATGAAGCGACATGATTCATTTCAGCTTCATAAACAGATTAAAGACATGGCAGCTTTGCATAAAAAACGGCGTCAGACATTTTTAACTGACGACCTGGGAAATGTCATTCTTGATCCCCAAATTAGGAAGAAACGTTGGGAAGAGTACGACGACGACGATGGACGATATTTTCAGATGGCACGAGATGCGTAGTGGAAGATTATAATCCAACGATAGGACCGAGTATTTTGAAGTCGGAGGTTCGACGTGCGTTGCATAAGGCAAAGACTGGGAAAGCGTCTGGACCGGATGATATACGATGCGTCTTGAAGTTACTGGAACACGTTAACATTGATGCATTAACCAATTTGTTTAACTTCATTTAAGATTCTGGTGAGATACCCGATGATTGGTTGAAGTCTGTTTTCATCACCTTGCCCAAAAAGCCTAATGCCAGGAAGTGTTCCGATTATAGAACGATTAGTCTCATGAGTCATGTATTGAAGATATTCCTTTCCATAATACATGACCGAATAAGAGCTAAATGCGATGACAGAATCGGGGCAAGCCAGTTTAGATTTCGTTCCGGTTTGGGGACGAGAGAGGCGCAGTTTGCACTTAATATTCTGGTCCAAAAATGCCGTGATAAGCAACAAAATGTATACCTTTGTTTTATAGACTATGAAAAAGCTTTTGACCGTGTTAAACACGTGGAACTAATGAAGATTTTGGAAGATATAGGTCTTGACGACCTACGTATAATCCGGAATTTGTATTGGAATCAAAGTGCGACGGTAAGGGTGGATGGCGAGCAGACGAACCCTGTTACCATACAGAGAGGTGTGAGACAGGGTTGTATTATGTCTCCAATCCTGTTCAACAATAACTCAGAAATAATTGTCAAAGAGGCGCTTGAAGACGTGTAGCACGGTGTCGTAATAAACGGGCAATTTATTAATAACTTACGATATGCTGACGACACCGTTTTGATAGCAAGCAGTGAGGAAGGCCTTCGTGAGATAGTTAACAGAGTTTCGTTGCACAGCAAAAAAGTCGGATTGAACATGAACGTCTCGAAAACTAAAGTCATGGTGATATTGAACCAGCAGAGAATCTTTGCAAACATCCAAGACGATAGCAATGTGCTGGAGAACGTTGATAAGTATAAGTATTTAGGCTCATGACTCACTAACGCTTGGGAAATCGATACTGAAATCCGTGCTCGCATTGAAATAGCCCGTGCTTCATTTGTGACCATGCAGAGTGTCCTGTGCTGTCGACAACTCTCCATTGTGTTGAGAACCAGGCTCCTTCAGTGCTATGTATGGCACGTTGTTCTGTATGGGTGTGAAGCGTGGACCATGAAAGTAGAGCTCCGTAAAAAGGTAGAAGCTTTTGAAATGTGGTATTACCGTCGCATGCTTCGCATCAGCTGGACGGATAAAGTTACAAACGTAGAAGTTTTGCTTCGTATGGGAAAAAAGTAGAACTTGTCCGGACAGTCAAGCAGAGAAAGATTGCCTACCTCGGGCATGGACTGCGGCATGATCGGTATTCCCTCCTGCAGACCATCATGATGGGGAATGTGCCCGGGAAGCGAAAGCCAGGTAGACGTAAGATGTCTTGGCTCCGTAATATCAGGGAGTGGACAGGGATCAAGACCGTCGAGCAACTGTTCAGATTGGCGCTTGACAAGAAAAGGTACAAGGAGCTGACTGCCAACCTTCAGTAATGGAGTGGCACTTGAAGAAGAAGAAGAAGTATATAAACATAAAAACCATCAATATATAATGCTATAACAATTTTCACCTCATTATTCATTTTTGTAAAAACACATGGCTCTATGTGACTCTTTTTGAAACCTAGCTCACATAAACATTGCTCTACTATCTCATACCATGATCTAGATGATTGCTTTAAACCATATAATTGCTTTGTTTAATTCGACAATCACCTTATGCTTATTTGAATCACAATTAATAAAGTAACTGGTTGCATCATATAAATATCCTCTTTGAGAAAACCATTTAAGAAAGCTGTTTTTACATTCAAATGTGTGACATCTAAATTTAATTGAACAGACAGTGCAAAATTCATTCTTCACTTCTTCCGAATCATGACTTTCTGATTTATCTCCAAATGAAACTGGCACAACTTCATATGTGCAGTTTCTTTCTACATTTTCGTGAATTATTACATCTCTACTAGTTATAATAGATTTTTGATTGGATCATAAAGACGGTAGCCTTTTACATTTTCAGAAAATCCAACTAAAATATGTTTCTTCGACTTAGTGTCCCACTTAAGCCGTTTTTCTTTTGGCACGTGTACCATTACCTCACCACCAAATATGCGAACATGGCTTAAATCTGGCTTTTTCTTTGTCCAGAGCTCGTATGGAGTTTTATCATTTAGTCCTGATGCGACAGATCTGTTTCTAAGATAAACAGCAGTATTTGATGCCTCTGCCTAAAATTTATTATCTGATCACGCATCAAATAATAAACAGCGAGCTCTTTCTTAAATTGTTCTATTATTTCGTTCACTCATACCGTTCTGTTCTGACGTATACACATTAGTTTTCTGATGAACAATGCCAGCCTGTCTCAAATAATTTTCAAAATCATTGCTACCGATCTCTAAGCCATTATCTGTCCTGAATATTTTAATTTCTCTATCTTGTTGATTTTCTTCCATGCTTTTAAACTCCTTAAAGTACTTTAAAACTTCACTTTTTGCTTTAAGAAAATAAACAAAGGCCATACGGGTAAGGTCATCAACAAAAATCAGGAAATACCTGGATCCACCAATCGAAGTAGACTCCATCCATTGGTCCGCAGACATCAGCGTGTATTACATCTAGAGGCTCACTACTTCGTGTACCATTGTTACCAAATGGTAGACGTGACTGCTTTCCCTCACAACACACTGTGCATGTACTTTTGTTGATTACTGACTTATCTGTATATGATATTCCCGTAACTGCTCCATCTTTCATTTTATTCTGGTCGTTTATATTCAAATGGCCCAGTCTTCTATGCCACACTTCACTACTAACTGTTGAAGTAGAAGTAAACAAACATTGTTTATGTTCCATGACCAACTTATAATCACCATCTTCTTGGTTCGCCACGGCCACCAAACTTTTTTTTCTATTGTAAACATAGCAGCATTTCTCCTTAAACTCCATATTATTTCCATTTTTGATAAGTTGACTAACGGAAATTAAGTTTGTTATGAGGCTAGGAACACACCAGACATATTTTAAGGTTATCTCATATTAGCAACTTGGAGTAACCGTCATGATATTCACATCACCCGAGCACAATACTGGCATGGCGTTTTGATTTGCTGCCATAATCTCCGTGATACTCGGGGAATATGATGCATTCTGTATCATGTTTACATCTGTCGTCATATGAACGCTTGCACCGCTATCCAAATAAAAGTCTTGTTTACTAAAGTTCCCTTTCAAAATAACAGCGGAAAAAGCGTTTGTTTTCTTCACTTGCTGCTGAACACTTTGTTTACACTGAGATTTGAAATGGCCAATCTGTTTGCAACCATAACATTTTATTTTTTTCTTCGTCGTTCCTGACAATCCACCGCCATGATGATTTGAGCTGTCATTCTGAGCACTGCTGCCAACCTTATAATTTTTCTGGTAATTGGACTGCCCTCTACTCAAAAAAGCACTTCCTTGCTCGGAACTGTCATTAGCTGTCAGGTCAATCAACTTTGTCTTCACTACGTCACCCGTAATGGCGATTCCAGAATGTTCTATCGCCATTATCATTGGGAAGTATTTTTCAGGCAAACCTGCTAGCATTAAGCACCCGATCCACTCGTCATTCACTGAAAAACCTGTTCCCGATAATTTTTGTGCTGTTTCCATGATTTGCGTCACATAATTTGTCATCGACTCACAACTGTCAAGACGAATTGATATTAAGTTTCGCAATAAAGTTATTCTTCGAGAAAAGCCACTATCATCGAACATAGTTTGTAGTTTCTGCCACAAATTCTTCGTACTTGACGCTTAAGTGTTCTATTGCACGCCTCAATATTCAGTTCAGAAGTACCTGAGGACGCAAAGCTGAATTTCACTGCTCTGGGTTTTAAATATGGGCACACTGTGGAAGAACACGAAGTAGTTACCGAAGATGGTTACATCCTGACGCTGTTTAGAATCCCTGGTAGAAGAAAAACTCCGGTTCACATTATGCACGGCACAGGTGATCACGCTGACACATTTATAGTTCGAGGCAAAAAATCTTTAGCAATAAATCTAGCAGATGCATCGCATGACGTGTGGGTCGGTAACCTCCGAGGCAATAAGTACGCTAGACGCCATATCAAGTTAAATGCGGACACCGATCAAGAATTTTGGGACTTCAGTTTCCAGGAAGCAGGATATTATGACCTTCCAGCAACCATAGACTACATTTTAAACGCCACAGGCGAAGAAAAATTGCAGAGTATCGGACATTCGCAAGGCTCTACAATCCATTTCGTGCTGCTATCAACGAAACCAGAATACAATGAGAAAATCAAACATTAGCTCCAGTTGCCTTTCTTAATAACATAACACCTCTAGTATCTACTATATCAGATTTTGGACCAACTATTGATCGGTTCGCGAGGCAAATCGGCATGGAAGAAGTACCTGGTAAGTGGTAACAAACTGCCAACAATCAACTTCAATCATATGAAATGCGGAGTCGGTACGGAGAATTTATTACAATGCACTGCATTATCATTATTTTATTCAATCGGCTTTGATCCTAATTTTGAGCCTAATTTCTTTCAAACTCTCATTGGGCGTTACCCAGGAACTATTTCCAGGAAGACCTTGACTCATTATAACCAGATAGCGTTAAGGAAAAAATTTGCGAATTATGATTACGGTTCAAAAAGAAACAAAAGGCTTTACGGAACTGATTTGCCTCCGGAATATAATTTGCACCAAATTAAGGTCAAAACAGCGATGCTTGTCGGAAGTAGCGACCGCCTAGCAACAGTCAAGGATGCTGAAATTTTGAGATCTTTGCTTCCTAATCTTGTACATTATCATAATAATGAAGCCTAAATCTTGGAACCTTATTGACTTTATTTGGAGAGTAGATATGGATGTATATATGATTCCTGTAATACTTGAGCTGATAAATAAGCACAATGATATTGCTTTAGCTTATGAGGAAAGACTAAGCCTGAGTTGTTACATGTGTGTGACTGCTTCTAATATTTCATTCGTCAGGACGATTTAGTTAATCATCCCTCAATAGTTGTTTGTGGACATTACTACCAAGTGTTTTCTAAATTTACTCTTTAACAGCAGAAAATTGACATTTAACGCCTTTTACAAGAGAAGTGTGATTATTTATTCGCTTTTGTACCAATTATGACCAAGGTTATCTTGCTCATCAGCCCTCTTGAAACACAGTGTTACTCCTTTTGAGGTTACAATACTCAGATTTGGAATCTCAGCGAATCTTTTTGACCACAGCGGCCGTAATCACGAGGAAACACACCGGTCTAACCAACCGGAGAAGTCAAGTGCGGAAATACTCCTTCGAAAAAATATAAGGCCAGCGACCTATTCGCTATGTGTGTGTGACATTGTACGTGCACCTGAAATTAGTGTTTGACGAATTCGTTATCTGTGAGTAGGTACGTATGACGATGTGATTGTGGAATTAACTATTATAGTTATTTCGTAGATATATTTAAGTTAAGAGGATTGTGCGGTCATGGCTTATACAAACGGCGAAAATAGTTTCTCCTAAACGTTAGCCGATGTTGGTCAATTTTTGATATTTTGTTAGTCAGCACAAAAATTAAGTTCATACGTTTCATCCTCATCCCAGCCTATATTATAAGTCCCACTGCAGGGCACAGGCCTAAGGGCGTGGACACATGTCTACGGTACGGCACAGCCCACCGTGTAACGGCGCGGTGCCGCCACCGTGAGACGGCACAGCGTCGGGCCTTGTACGGTGCCGTGTGCGGTGCACCGCACCGGCGTACGGCGCACTGCTCGGTAGTTTTTGTTTTGCTGTTGCTTAGTTCGCACGTGCTAATTAATGCATAAAATGGCTGACAATTTAGATGTTGACTTTTTTATTTCGCTTGTGGAAGCTGTTTCTCCTTCATTCGTCGTCTTAGCAGCAAGTGCAGGAGAATACGTCTTTCGCGATCCATATTAAGACAAAAAATGTATTTTTGAAACGATGGTTGCTGCAAACACCTGCGAACTAAGCAACAGCAAAACAAAAACTACACCACCCTGCCTTGCCTGCGTTGCCTTGTACGGCACCGTGCATGGCACCGTACAAGGTACGACGCCGTGCCGTCTCACGGTGGCGGCACCGTGCCGTTACACGGTGGCCGGTGCCGTACCGTAGACATATGATCACGCCCTTACCCGAATGACCCCAACCTACGTACAATACGTTTACTTTTAGTTTACCACAGACAGATGGCTTGCCTTCATTTCATTTCCAACTTTAACACTATACAAATAAAGTAGCTATTACAAAATCTGCAAACGTGGGTAACAGTATTCTAAAATTGGCTTTATTTGTAGGTCGTTAAACTTGAATATGAAAGGAAGGCAAACCATCTGTCAGTGGTAAACTTTATGTAATTTTACTGTACAGTCAACCAATTTGATTCTTAGGCCCCTATAGAACTATGTCATAGTGAATCAATTTGTTTATATTCTACGACAGTGATTATTGTGTGAAGTATGTCATGATGGCATCTGGATCTTTGCGAACCTATTTCAACGATAATGAATAGGGGAGGAGTTTGCTTATGTATAATGACTTGAACTGTCACTGTCCGTCTGTCAAAATTTCTTATTCTTCTCGTGTCATGGAGCGAAAACGTTTATAAACTCTTTAAGTTTATTAGATGTTGTGATCGGTAAGTTGATAATCCTTTGAACCGCACTGCCATTGTTATTATGAAGTAGTTAATGCGACAAGGTTATCTTTATGTAAGGGTTGACTGTATCAAGTTTTAAATTTATTGACTACTTAATTGTATTCGTTTTAGTAATTTCATACAAAAACAATTTCGGTAATAATCTGGTTGGTACTAATTAATATTTCAGAAAACAAAACTTACGAACCTAGATCTTGTTTTGATTGACAACGTATCAGAAATTGGTCAAAATAGTTTAACGTTTAGGTATTAGGCTAATTGTCGCTTTTACTTCATAATCCACTGCAACCAAAGATTTACTTTAATAAGGTATTTAACAGTATTAACAGACTTATGACGTCAAAAATATGGAGATGTTATTCAAGCAACAAATACGAATTTACTTGTTGACGTTCCGCTGTCTGTCAAGTGTTTCAAGGGCGAACGCGTGCGCAAGTTGTCTGATGCACAGAAATAAATACCTAGTTTAAGATCTGTCACACTGATGGCGTTCCATATTATCCGACTCTTCTTTTTTCTACTTTTGTTGTGAATCAAGTCCTCACCGGAGATATAGACTCGGATAATCCTATGAACATTGATTATGAAATTATGATTCAGGAAGGACACTGAATATCAAAAGCTTAGATTATTTATGCACTAAATGGAGCGTTGCGTTACAAACATTGCGTTACAAAACGTCCACAAATCCATTTGACAGCTTCATATTACGATCGCGTTACGTCATTCCGGTTGTCACCGTGTGCGTGCTTAATGATACCAGTTAATTTCACATTCCCCAAAATGTGGGGAAAGTGAAGCTGATTGGGGAATGTGTAGGGAGAGCTTCAATTCGGGGAAAATGAGGGGATTTTAAGTATGAACACAAATACGCGACATTTGACATCAAATTTCTACTAGTCTTGATTAATTTCCTACAATTCATTATTCGCAACAGCTCTAAACTAAGTCATTCGGCCCACATAATTTTTCATTCCCCACACGTGGGGAAATTCGACAATGCGTTTGGGGATTTTAGTATATTACTATTGGCAACCCTGCAAATGACGCAAATGACATATAAGCCAACAGTTGGCTTATATTTTTACGGGACGTTTCCATGCCGCCTAAGCTCTATCTAGTGCATAAATAATCTAAGATCAAAAGCACTACTTGGTAACTAACTATAACTATAAATTAAATTTTTAAAACCCCCAACGCAATTTGGTCACACGTGAGTATGTTTGAAAATAAAGTAAGTGCCCATTATGCGTCTAAGATCCCTTCCGCAGCTAACAATAGACGCGGACACACACACATTGCGGTCAAACTTATAATATACACTTCTCTTTTTGTGTTGGGGGTTAAAAAGCGTATTCGGCATGGCATCCAAGATCTTCAATAAGCTTCCGAAGAATATACTGATGACCGAAGATGTTCATGATTTTAAAAACAACCTATAACCTATGTTAGACAAATAAATTATTTTGTATTTGTATTTGTAAAGTTAATATATCGAATGTATCAAAATATCCAATGAGGCATAATATCGAAAAGTTTTTTTCTGAAAGCGTATTTATTAAGATTGGTGTAAAATTAACCTAACCTAACCTAATAGGTTCTATACCTACGATGTCACTTTAATCTATCTATCTATCTATCTAATACCTTTAAACGAGCAATTCTTGTATATATATATGTATGTATATATATAATCAGGATCTCGGAAACGGCTCCAACGATTTCGATGAAATTTGGTATGTGGGGGTTTTCGGGGATGAAAAACTGATCTAGCTTTGTTTCATTTTCAGAAAATCGCTTTTACTCGTGTTTTCCGGCTATATTTGTTTGCATTAGAATATAAAGCTAAATTTCGCCAACTTCGAGCAGATCATAATGGCACATTAGAAATCGGGTGGTCGCGGATCCAGCCGACCTCGGTTCGATTCCACGTTTTTTTTCAAGATTTTTAGTTTTTTTTTTTAAGTTTGTTTTTCATGAGAAAACGTAAAGTTTTTTCTTTTGTAGGAAAAAGTTACTTTTTTGTAAGAAAAAGTATTATAGGGAACATGCATTAACTATAGGCGGCAGCACTAATGCGACAGAAGAGACACTATGCGGACAGTAAAACAAACTTATCAAGATAAAACATTCAAATTGATGGAACCCTTATGGCACCAGTTGGCAGCACCGTCTATGTGCACGTTCCCTATTGGGAGCACAGAACAGGAAAAACCGGTTGTCTGTAAAGTCGGTTTACGGACGATAGTTTAACGTGACTCACCCCTCCACCACCTCCGGTGTTTTTGTCAAATATCTTGAAAACGGTGCATCCTACGGCAAAATCAATGAAATTTTCATCCCCTCTTTGGAGCCCTCGAACCCCCTCCCTTGCCCCCCCCCCCCCTCCCTCGCACATATATAATCAGGATCTCGAAAACGGCTCCAACGATTTCGATGAAATTTGGTATGTGGGGGTTTTCGGGGATGAAAAATTGATCTAGCTTGGTCTTATCTCTGGGAAACCGGAAAACGCTTGGTACCGAGTTTCAGCCCGAGCAGAGCTCGGTCGCCCAGGTACTCAAACATAGTTCGATGCGGCCGCTCACATAACTCGAACTATGTTTGATTTAGTCGCCGTCGCGTCGCGTCGCCGGTCGCCTTTCCAGTGCGGCCCCGGCCTCAGGGGGCGCCGCGACTGCGAAACGCCCCCGTCCCACGTCTCTTCTGTGTGGCTTGCGCCTAACCACCACTATTTCTTCCTGTCAAACGGTAGGTATAAAATGATGACAGAAAGAGATGGTGAAAGCGAAGGCAAGCGCCAGAAGCGTTAGACAATACGGCCTCGGTTCATTTACTTAAGTTTTTCACGAATAAATATCTAGTACTTCGAAGTTTTGGACAGCACCTTATGTTCTTGTTATTTCGGCTCCTTTAAACTATTTTTTTTTTTGAATGAGTCGCCAGAGGGGCCAAAGACGCGAAGTCTTTGCTGTTTTTTAACTTTAGGGTAGGAAGAGTGACTTGTGCTCGGGAAAAATCCCTTCGGACGAACTGGGAATGGAGGGCCCAGACAGTGTCCGACTTGCACGGACTAAAAAACCCGGTCACAAGTCCCCTTCTCTATTGATTATTAATACAAAAAACGTGTGCTTTATATTTTGAGGAGGGGAGGGGTAGGGAGGGGACTTAATCTACCCACAGTGTCCTGCCTCAGCCATTTGCTGGAAGGCCGGGAGAGGAGCATGCATTCTCCCGCTGGGCACTGGAGGGTGCTTAGGTCGGTCTTTTATGTTTTTACCCGTTGGTTTATTCCTTGACCGACTATTGGAATCGCTAATTTTATGTCTACAGGAGAGTGCCCCAGGACATGTCTGGGGCTAAATTCAGGAACGGCCAACTCGGTTTGCGAGCGGTAATTCAATCGTTTGGGAGAGGATAGGAATGGGCTGAGCTTGCGATGCGCCTTATTTTCCTGTTGATTGATTCGCTTTGTAAATAAATAAATAAACAAATAAATAAGGCTCATCCCAAACTTAGCCCAAACCTCTCGCAGACCAGTGATTTTTGGCGTTCCTGAATAGCAGTTCAAACTAAACCCAACCCAAACGATTGAATTGCAGCTACCAAACCCGTGAAGGCCCGTTCCTAAATTTAACCCCTAGAAAAGGGTTAAAAGAGCGAGCGGGCGCAACTGACAACAGACAGAGGCCCTACCACGAAGTGCATAATTCGAACTTCGTTTCGTGCCGTCCCACTCACACTAATATGATTTGACGCGAGAGTGAGAGGGATAATACGATACGAACTTCGATTTTCGAATTTCGTAGTAGCGCCCCTGATTCATCTTCATAAAATGACACGATAAAGTTGTACAGGAAGCTCATACTCCGCGTCTAAGGTGTCAGAGGGCTCGAGAGCCCTCCAAAGGGTCGCATCAAAGAATACCGGATGCGTCAATTTGCCGCCATCTTGAAATTAGATCTTGTTCCGTTATTGTATGTCTTGACCTATAAAGGCGAACGGCCAAAAAGTTTGGAGTTGAGTGCACTTGAGTTGAAAGCATAGATAATGGTACGGAACCCTTCGTGCGTGAGTCCGACTCTCACTTGACCGGTTTTTTTGGAGATTACAAGACCTTTAAAAGCCAAGTCTTTATTTTAAAAGTCCTCGTTTTTCACTTTGATCACTTGAATTCACTTATTTCACTCGAAATTATTTAATGCGCTATATATTTCCAATTGTATTTTTCATGTATTTGTAGAGAGGAACGAAACAATTCGTGTTTTTCAGTAGGTCAGAGAGGCGGCGGGAGGATGCCATTTTATAGACAGAATTAAAATAAATACCTACCTATTAAGTACGGTTGGCCAAGAAGGTGGTCTAGCCACAGAAATAATAATAATATTATTTCTGTGGGTCTAGCAGTTTTGCCAAAAGTTTCTATGATATATCTAAATATATCGCTAAGGTTGACTTTTCTGAATGAAGTCATTAGTCACTGTCATCATATTATTAAGGGAAAATCGACCTCCTTGTATCATGACGCGCAAATGAACTTCAACCGTAGGGTGGTAGACCATAATTATTATTTTTGCCCGAATGTACATACAAAACTTCTACGCCTATACATTTGTATAAAATTGTTAGAATAGATATTTTCTGCTCTAAGAATTCTTGTAGGAGTTAAATTTAAAAAAAAAAACCGGGTGCGTGCAGTTCCTTTGCGCGGAAGAAGTGAAACTTCGTAATGTGGAAATGAAAAAGGCACTTATACATCAATATGAACCTTAATAAATGTAATAAATAAATAAATATTAGTAAGGACGGATCCTTTAATTTGCGATAAAATATACAGAAGCGTGCATTTTTGAGGATTTTTAGGTCATCTTATACAATAATATCTTAGTAGGTACCTAAGTTAGGTTACATTTGTTTTATAACAATTCTGAAGAAAATACTGTATAGGAAATAAACTAAATTATGTCAAATGAAAATTATGGAAATCGATTCATTATGGAATATGAAATTATGGCAAACGATAGAGAACCTAGTAAGGATTAGATATATTATTTTCCGGTGAAAATAATGATACAATACAATGACTCTACATATATTGAACAGCATATAGTAAAACAAGGTACGAGTAGGTATATAAAGAAAAAATACAAGGTAAGCAATACTCGGCCTTATCGCTTCAGAGCGATCTCTCCCAGGCAACCTTTCACAACAGAAACAAGTACGGAATAGATTTCAGCAGAAGATGGAATTTACAGTAAATATACCTACTTATATCAGAGCGGAACAAAAATACACGACACTAAGCTCATTATACATATAATACACATTTAAAACAAAACAAATACACATAAATAATGATTTGGTACTAGCTACGTGTAAAGTTGCGAAATTCACTAAATTCATAGATTTTGGTACTTTGTATCGTGCCGTCCCGTTTACGCTCATAGTATTAAACACAAGAGTGATAGGGACGACACGATAGGAAGTTCCAAAATCTGATTTTGTAGTAGCCCCCCTGTCTATCCATTGACTACAAAACTTTTGATTTTTACAATACAACAGTTTTTGGGTGTATTTTCAGAGCGACTTTTTTGGACGTCCCAAGTCAATTAAAAAAAAACCACTCAAAAAATTAAAACCACACAATTTTATATACATTGTACACAATATAATACAATGAGTTTTAACATTACAAACATTGTTGACTTCAATTAAGACTGCATAAAAAATATCCAAATCTTAGAAACACTAACTGCAGTAAGTCTGTGAGGCCTGTCCCACACGCGGTTTTGTTGAATCAATTGAGCATAACTTTGTGTCTATGTGTCACTTTTCGACTTAATATATATCAAAATGAAGCTAATTACATAACGCATTCGATTATAACTTTTGTATACTAAATACAATTTTATTTAAAAATAGGTTGGCCATAATGTGTTTGTCCCACCTCTAGCTACCAATATTACCTTGCGCAAATACCTGCTAATATCTCATCGGTGAAGGATCATATCGCCATTTTCACATTTTTGTGGAAGAGTACGTTAGTTGTGCTCCAGTTGTCACGTGGAGTGGACGTCCTGGTGAGTCTTTCGCGCGATGTATTTTGGTTCGCTTAAAAGTAAATTCCGTGGATTCCTGTTGTACGGTATATAATGGTTTTAATTAAATAGTTAAATTTTTATTTACTAGTTGACTTAGTCCTTTTTTCACAGTAAAGAGCTTATATTAATCATGTATATAGTTTAGCAGTAATCGCAAAAATACCTAATTGTCGTAATCCTTCGTGGCGTAATTTCGATGGCATTTTTGTCAGTGGCGATCCTTACATAGAAGCCCAAAAGCCGGGCTTGCCTTATAAATCTCAAATCAAGATTAAAAATAAAAGCCAAACCTCGTCCAAACGAAAAAAGTTCTAATAAAATCACTTTCATAATAACGCGCTTTATTTTACGTAAAATACCAAGAATTGCATAACAAATCCGCTGCGCGGCCCAGCGGCGCTGTACGGCGGCCGACGCGGCGATAGGCGATAGTAGCGACGTTATAAATAGCATGACATCTCGCTCGCTCTTGTGGGCTTTTACGGGGCTTCGAAACGCTCTCTTCATACTTAGGAAAACGTTAGTTTTGCAAATATCTATGTATAGCTGCATATATAGCGCTTTCTTTGCAATTTTGAATCTGGCTTACGGTGTGAAGTTTGCTGCGTTTGGTTTAGAACGCGAGTGCGCGGGTGAGATGAATAACTACACGATTGTTTATATCGAATCGTGGGCCATACCATGCAAGGCGTTGTAAAATGCGTGAATTAATGTAATTACAAAATAAATATGTATTCTTGTTTTAGTGCGTTGCGTGTGAGAATGAGTCTGTAAAATTTAAAATTCTGTCTAGTAATAGAATGAAGTGTGCTTTGGTAAGCTTGCCCAAACTGAGTAAAGCGGCGACAAGATGGATTTACCTACATTAAATTATAAAAAAATACTAAAACATATCTCTCGGCTTGCCATAGCCTGATACCCTAGGCACGCCACTGATTTTTGTCCATCGAAATTACAGATATGGCAGCGAAATTACACAACATGACTTATCTCGCAAAACACACGAGTACACCTCGACGTTTCGACCACATTACAGTGGCCGTGGTCACGAGTAGACCTCTAGTCTGTATTTACGTGACCACGGCCACTGTAATGTAGTCTAAACGTCGAGGTTTCATTTACCAACTGTTTATTTTTTCTGAAACTGTAAACTTTTCAGGATTGTTATAAAACAAACCTTACATAACCTAACCTACAGGATAGTCCTAAAATATATCCTAAATAGTTTACAGTTTCAGAAAAAATAAACAGCTGGAAAATGAAACATTTGCCAAATTAATCATTTGGGAAAAACATAGTTGCGAAACGGCAGTACCCGGTTACATTAATAATAAGTTTGTTACCATGTTGATTGTGATATTTTATATTAATAATGACACATTCGAAATTATATAATATTTCTCACGTATTGTTCCTAAGAAAAACTTAAATAAATAGTTTTCCACTTTAATTTAATGTTTTATTAATTTAGATTATTTTTTTTTTACCTGTGTACATATTCGAGTATAGTTAGCTATACACGAATATGTACACGTACATAAATTTAATTATAGTTACATACATAAATCATAGTAATGGTATATAATTTTGTACTTATTTCCTATGTAATTAATAAAGACGTAATTTCGCTGTCACTATAGTAATTTCGATGGTGCTTTTTTTTTCAATGTCGAATAACTACTAAATTATTGACTTTAAATTGGGGCCTTTTATAGCATTGAAATCCTAATCCGAAGGAGTATCTCAACGAGTGATCAATTTCACCAAAAGTAAAAAAAAAAATTTGCCCACGGAAATTACGTAAAAAAATTATTTCAAAAATCCACCCTTTTACAACCGTAACGTGCAATAAGCTCGTTGTTTAGGTCTTACAGTTAAAATGTCATTAAAAATTGGCATCAAAGTAATTTTAGTTAAGTAGTTAGGTACGTACGTATCTACTATTTCATTAGATTAACTGGGAATGGGTTATTGTTTACTAAGTAAGTACCTAACAAGTCAATTTTTTATTTTCAGTTTCATAGGTACTGACTGCATCGTTTTTCTCAAACGTCTGCAGCACCGTAAATATATGCGGATACAAATACACATCTGCATCATTAGCCCATATAAAGTCTAGATGATTCCAAAGTTTAGGCTGTAACAAATAGTAACCAAAGACATTAGGCAGCATATTCCTCAATATATCTACATTCTCCACGGTGGCTAATGGATCATTTTTACCTACCATTAAGGCTACTCTCGCCGTCACTTTCCCTAAATCATAACTCGGTGGCAGGATCGAGCCGTATCTCGATAAATTCTCCAACCAACCATAATCGTAGTAAGCAAACCTTTTGTTCAGCGACACTTGATCATAATGGACTAAAGTCTTCCTGTTAGTTCCTGCTGGTGTGTGCCCCACGATAACCTCAAAAAACTCAGGTTCAACACGCTTCGGGTCTAAACCAGACAATGGTGACGTAATCCCTAAATAACATAAAATATAACCAATTATCCCTTGACTACAAAACATTTTAAGTAACTCTGTCGACGAATCATGATCACGAAACAATTCTTCTAAACCTAGAACTTCAAGCACAAGATTTATAACTGGTCCTAATTCAATAACAGTAGATACTGGAGGTTTCAGGTTGTTTAGAAAGGCTACAGGAGCCAGTGCTATGAAAACTTCAATTTTTTCATTGTATTCTGGCCTTGTGGACATTAAGACGAAATGTACCGTCGTTCCCTGTGAATGACCGATTGATCTCAAATTCTTCTCTCCAGTCGCAATCAGGATGAAATCGATAGTTGCTGCTAGATCGTAGTAACCTGCTTCGTGGAAGCTGAAGTCCCAGAAACGGGTGTCTTTATCGGGGTTCAAATGAGTATGTCTTCGTCCATATTTATTGCCTCTCGTATTTGCTGCCCAGACGTCGTATCCATTATCAGCCAAAGTTATTGCCAAGGATTTCTTGCCTCGTATAATGAATGTCTCTGCCGTATTAATAATCCCATGTACAAGAAGCACAGGCCCTTTTTTCTTACCCGGAATATGAAATAACGTTAGTATGTATCCATCTTCGGTCTCCACATCGTATTCCTCTACTCTATGGCCATATTTATTTCCAAGTTCAGTGAAATTAAGCTTAGCATCTTCTGGTATTGTTTTATATTGTGCTTGACTAGTTTCTAGAATGGCTAGTAAAATTATGGTATTGTGATAAATTTGCTTCATTTTTAACAATACTATTGTGTTGAATTTGAATTTCAGACGCGGTGGATGAATTTAAAAATGGTTCAGCTGCTGCATTAAGTAGGTTTTGTTAATTATTGTTATCGATACGTTTCCTTTACTGTAAAGTGTGTTCAATTGACAATGGAAATAAATTAATAGATATGTCCAATTAGCGCTTAAAAACAAGTTAACTTGACTTGTATAAACTGAAAGATAACAAACCGGTAAACTGCAAGTCAGATTCGAGTAGCGAGGATTCCGTATACAAAACGTTGGGAATTTTACATTATTAATTTAGTATCAGGACTAGATAGATATTTCTAAGAATAATCTACTGTATTTTTGGTACGTTTCTTGTAGTTATCCAATCACATGCTTTTGGCAACTATGGTTCCCAATCTTATTTATTTATTTATTTCAATCAAATTTATTCCTTAAGACAATAATAACATTGTTTGAAATCACATGTCAATAAATTTGAATAAATGCAAAAAAAAGCAACTGAGTGGAGACTCTTCCACTTTTTTTTTTTACCTACTATTGGCTAGAAAATTAGTTACATTAATTATCCCACCAAAAACATAAATGTGAAAAATGGTATTACCGACGGTGCTGGCTGAAAATCAGCGCTGGGGTGTTATATAAACGCCTCAGCATTATGCTGAGCCAGTGTCCAATTTGTAACCGCAATGCAATGACACACACTCTATCTTTAGCCTTCGTATGTCCTTTTGTAAAAATATTTATGTTTCTTGTGTTGTTGTAAATAAATGTATTTTCTTTCTTTCTTTTTTTCTAAAAATGTAAGCCAAGCTCAATAAAAAAATAATGCTTGGCTTTGGACTTCGCTACAAAAGTACTTAGATCATTTTAGATCATCATCAAGTCACCTTATATTTGGCTAATCTAGACACGCGGCAGCGTGTCAAGCGAAGTTCAAGCAAAGGAACTGGCTAGCCAGCGCCGAGTGTAATATTACACGAACCATTTGGTGCCACTTTTGACCCTTCTATAACTCAAAACCTCCTTAACGTAAACACATAAAACTACGTGTGTTTAATTATATCCATAAGGACATCTAGAAGCCCGAATTTCATGAAGCTAGCTCAAACGGTTATAAAGATATGAAGGTCAAAAAGTCGTAAATTTTAGCACTGACTGACTCCCTTATAGTACCTAAACCTATGACCTAGAAGGATGAAATTTGGAATCTAGCTCGGTAATTGTGTGTAAGCGTAGGAAAAAATCTAAAAATAAAAAAAGATAAAAAATAGGGGAGACCCCATAAAAAAAAAATTTTTTTAATTGTTTTTAAGCGTTGGAACCGTTACAAGCAGATATTTGAAACTATCCCAATATATGTAATTGACTAAAACACGGGGGGGTGGGGGGGGCGTGCGGGGGTTTCAAAGGGGGATGAAAATTTCATTGATTTTGCCGTAGGATGCAACTGTTTTCAAGATATTTGACAAAAACACCGGGGGTGTGGGGGGGGGGGGTGCGCGGGTTTCAAAGGGGGGTGAAAATTTCATCGATTTTGCCGTAAGATGCACTGTTTTCAATATATTTGACAAAATCAACGGTTCTCGTCCGATCACCGAAGTTAAGCAACATCGGGCGCGGTCAGTACTTGGATGGGTGACCGACCGCCTGGTTTTTTGTAGTAAAACTTCTTTAGGCACGCTTGACTTGGGGAGTAGAATACGTTACGTAAGTCAAGCGTGCCTAAATAAGTTTTACTTCAAAAACACAAAATGAAACCAGGCGGTCACCCATCCAAGTACTGACCGCGCCCAAAGTTGCTTAACTTCGGTGATTAATTTCTTTACAAAAACTAATGATATCCCACCAAAAACATAAATGTAAAAAATGTTAGCCAAGTTCAATTCTAAAAATATACTTGATTAAGTATGGACTTCACCGACAAAAGGATTGAGATCTAAATGGGTGCCAAGTTCTGCAGGTAATACTGAAATATATTTGTAAGAACAAATAACATCCTAAACAAGTATAACACTACCTCTATTTCTTTGGTTTTTCTACTCCAACTGTGTTGTATATTTATAAATATAAATTACTAAATTTAACTATCTAATAATTTACACAAAGTAGATACCTTATGTTAAATTGAAGCTTAATATCTGACTTGGCTAGTTTTTAACAGCAAATTGAATGTAGAAGATAAGATGATTAGCCAAATATAAGATGATTTGTATGTGAAAAGTAGCCAAATCAAATAATAAGAATAAGAATAAGAATAAGAATAAGAATAAGAATAAGAATAAGAATAAGAATAAGAATAAGAATAATTTATTAACCAATGAAGTTACACAGTACACGGAATTACTTTTTACACATTGTTACTTAAGTGATAACATAGGTACTTATATGTGACATTACAGCGGCCTTCGCACTAGACTCTGGGTCTGTACCGCGAGTGCCAAGTGAGATTCTAAATAACAAAAATAAAATAACAAAAATATTCACCTTGCATTGGATAAAAGCACACGCGGGAATGGAAGGTAATGAAAGGGCCGACCAACTGGTAAAGGAGGCTGCTCTGGGCTTGAAGAGACGACCGGACTATGATCTGTGTCCGGTTTCATATGTCAGGCGAACCATCCGAATGGGAACGCTTGAGGTATGGAACCGGAGATACGAAACTGGTAGCACAGCTTCTACCACCAAAATTTTCTTCCCCGATGCAGTGGCGGCGTATTGGATGGTTAGGAAGATCGTGCCTCGTGGCGTAACAACGCAAATCATGACGGGGCACGGTGGGTTCTCCGAGTACTTGAGCCGATTCAAGTGCAAGGAGGACCTATCGTGCTCCTGTGAACCCGGAGTGCCGGAGAGCGTGGTTCATCTCATCTGTGATTGCCCGGTGTATGGTGTGGAGAGGCTTTACCTAGAACAGGAATTAGGAATAAAATTAGCATCAGTAAATATTAAGGATATAATTAAAAGTAAAGACAGCGACAAGTTTATACATCTATCTAATACCTTTAAACGAGCAATTCTTGTATATATGTATTAGATATATATATATATATATATATATATATATATACGTATATATATAATCAGGATCTCGGAAACGGCTCCAACGATTTCGATGAAATTTGGTATGTGGGGGTTTTCGGGGATGAAAAACTGATCTAGCTATGTTTCATTTTCAGAAAATCGCGTTTACTCGTGTTTTCCGGCTATTTTTGTTTGCATTAGAATATAAAGCTAAATTTCGCCCACCTCGAGCAGATCATAATGGCACATTAGAAATCGGGTGGTCGCGGATCCAGCCGACCTCGGTTCGAATCCACGTTTTTTTTCAACATTTTTAGTTTTTTTTTTTAAGTTTATTTTTCATGAGAAAACGTCAAGTTTCTTCTTTTGTGAGAAAAAGTTACTTTTTTGTGAGAAAAAGTTACTTTTTTGTTAGAAAAAGTATTATAGGGAACGTGCAGTAACTATAGGCGGCAGCACTAATGCGACAGAAAAGACACTATGCGGACAGTAAAACAAACTTATCAAGGTAAAACATTCAAATTGATGGCACCCTTATGGCACCAGTTGGCAGCACCGTCTATGTGCACGTTCCCTATTGGGAGCACAGGGGGGTTACTACGAAATTCGAAGTTCGAAGTTCGGATCGTGCGGTCCCTCTCACTCTCGTAATAAATACCATTAGCGTGAGCGGAACGGCATGAAACGAAGTTCGAATTTCGCGCTTCGTAGTATAGGGCCAGAACAGGAAAAGCCGGTTGTCTGTAAAGTCGGTTTACGGACGATAGTTTAACGTGACTCACCAACCCCCCCCCCCCCCCACCCCCTCCGGTGTTTTTGTCAAATATCTTGAAAACGGTGCATCCTACGGCAAAATAAATAAAATTTTCATCCCCCTTTAATACCCCCGCGCTCCCTCCCCCGCATCACCTCCCCCCTCTCACCCCCCCCCCCCACCCCTCCGGTGTATATATAATCAGGATCTCGGAAACGGTTCCAACGATTTCGATGAAATTTGGTATTTGGGGGTTTTCGGGAATGAAAAATTGATCTAGCTTGGTCTTATCTCTGGGAAAACGCTTAGTACCGAGTTTCTGCCCGAGCAGAGCTCGGTCGCCCAGGTACTTATTGTATTAAGATAGCTAATAGAGTTATAGCAAGGAACAAAAATAGATGATAAAAGTATGCTAGGATGATATAATGCAGTATATTATTGTTTAGCATACGTAAAATTTGTATAAAATGTAAAATAGATAAAATTGTAGCTAAGATTCTGTAAAGTAAATAGAATTATATAAGTTAAATGTATGATAGAGTAAGCATATGTAATCTACCTTCATTTTGGCCATGTACCTATTAATAAAAGAAACTGTGTTTTGGCGAAACCCACCCATTCCCGAACTATTATATAAGTTTATTTAAAAGCGAAAAAGTTTTTCGGGTGCGCCGGTGGGATTCGAACCCACGTCTCCTGGGTATGCGCCCCAACGGGTGTTCTACCAATTGAACCACGTCGCATCCAACCGACTCCCCCGAAATTCTTAATCGCTTACATACGCCAACAGTGGCGTGTGGTAACATCCATCGCAATTCGCAATTATATAAGTTGTAAATAAGAAAGATGATGAGTGACAAAGAGGACGGCAAAACAAATGATGGAATAGAATGACTAAGAGAAAAAGAATGAACGGATTAAGTAGCATAAGTATAGTTAGATTAGCTGGATTAGTATAGGGGCAATGACCCGAAGAGACCAAAGAGGAAGGAAGCAAGAAATATATCGTATGTAGCATGGCAGTACGAGCAGTAGCACATGATAGAACTGGACTGAAAGATGTAGCTAGCAAAGGCAGGACTCCGATTATGTTGGAGGTAGACGATAGGGATCAAAAAAAAAAAATAGAAGGTACGGAGACTAAAAACCACATATCGTCGTATCCTACGATAAGAGCCACTATCACCATAGGGGCTTTTAGTTTTTATTGTAAAATTGAATTCTACACCTCAAGATACATATTTATAACTTTATATAATAATTTTAATATTTTTTTATTAAATAGTAAAAAAATATTTTTAATAAGCCACAATTACGTATGTCTCACTTCTAACGTAGAGTAAAGCCACAATTGTATGCTGCTGTCCTTATTCGCCGTACAAAAAGGATCGACGCGGGCGCGAGGAGGGGGCGCAAGCGCCGTTTCTACTGTATTCGGCGGACAGCGGCGGAAGAGTGGCATGCATTCGTAATGGTTATTTAATTTGTAAGATCATCTTTGTTTTCGTTAATTGTTAATGAAAACAACAAAATGGATCGTCGAAGACATAGTTTAGTGAAAATAGTTGCAAAAGACGACGCTAAACGAAGAGGAAAACACCAAGTAAATTACGCTAAATTTATTTATAAAGTTTTTCCATTATTCAGATCCTATTTATTACTTCTTTTAGGTTTACTTTCTTAGTATATATTTTTAAATTCACTTATTTATATATTTACATAGTTTAATGAAGCAATTTAAAGAATTTAATGAAGTGGTTATTATTGCCGAGAATAAAGCCCGAACGGCAACTGCGGCCTTTTTCCGCGGAATAGCTCAATTGTATTTGTATAGCGACAATTGCATGACGGGGCACGGTGGGTTCTCCGAGTACTTGAGCCGATTCAAGTGCAAGGAGGACCTATCGTGCTCCTGTGAACCCGGAGTGCCGGAGAGCGTGGTTCATCTCATCTGTGATTGCCCGGTGTATGGTGTGGAGAGGCTTAACCTAGAACAGGAATTAGGAATAAAATTAGCATCAGTAAATATTAAGGATATAATTAAAAGTAAAGACAGCGACAAGTTTATACATCTATCTAATACCTTTAAACGAGCAATTCTTGTATATATGTATTAGATATATATATATATACTCTTAAAAGGATTCTTTTGCAAAAACTGCCTTAGGGTACATTTTTGCAAAAGTATCCACATCTCTGTATTTATTTGTTGTAACTTTTGTTTTGTTTTTAGATGCATGTTTAATTTAAATAGGTACTTACATATAACTAATTTGTAATGAGCGTGTTCTCGCCAACAAACTGGCATATCAGTTTGGCGAGTGGATTTAGAAAGTAAGCCAGTATATGTAATACCGTTGAGAAATAAATAAAAAAATATATATATATATATATATATATATATATATATATATATATATATATATATATATATATATATATATACGTATATATATAATCAGGATCTCGGAAACGGCTCCAACGATTTCGATGAAATTTGGTATGTGGGGGTTTTCGGGGATGAAAAACTGATCTAGCTATGTTTCATTTTCAGAAAATCATTAGAATATAAAGCTAAATTTCGCCCACCTCGAGCAGATCATAATGGCACATTAGAAATCGGGTGGTCGCGGATCCAGCCGACCTCGGTTCGAATCCACGTTTTTTTTCAACATTTTTAGTTTTTTTTTTTAAGTTTATTTTTCATGAGAAAACGTCAAGTTTCTTCTTTTGTGAGAAAAAGTTACTTTTTTGTGAGAAAAAGTTACTTTTTTGTGAGAAAAAGTTACTTTTTTGTTAGAAAAAGTATTATAGGGAACGTGCAGTAACTATAGGCGGCAGCACTAATGCGACAGAAAAGACACTATGCGGACAGTAAAACAAACTTATCAAGGTAAAACATTCAAATTGATGGCACCCTTATGGCACCAGTTGGCAGCACCGTCTATGTGCACGTTCCCTATTGGGAGCACAGGGGGGTTACTACGAAATTCGAAGTTCGAAGTTCGGATCGTGCGGTCCCTCTCACTCTCGTAATAAATACCATTAGCGTGAGCGGAACGGCATGAAACGAAGTTCGAATTTCGCGCTTCGTAGTATAGGGCCAGAACAGGAAAAGCCGGTTGTCTGTAAAGTCGGTTTACGGACGATAGTTTAACGTGACTCACCAACCCCCCCCCCCCCCCCCCCCACCCCTCCGGTGTTTTTGTCAAATATCTTGAAAACGGTGCATCCTACGGCAAAATAAATAAAATTTTCATCCCCCTTTAATACCCCCGCGCTCCCTCCCCCGCATCACCTCCCCCCTCTCACCCCCCCCCCCCCACCCCTCCGGTGTATATATAATCAGGATCTCGGAAACGGTTCCAACGATTTCGATGAAATTTGGTATTTGGGGGTTTTCGGGGATGAAAAATTGATCTAACTTGGTCTTATCTCTGGGAAAACGCTTAGTACCGAGTTTCTGCCCGAGCAGAGCTCGGTCGCCCAGGTACTTATTGTATTAAGATAGCTAATAGAGTTATAGCAAGGAACAAAAATAGATGATAAAAGTATGCTAGGATGATATAATGCAGTATATTATTGTTTAGCATACGTAAAATTTGTATAAAATGTAAAATAGATAAAATTGTAGCTAAGATTCTGTAAAGTAAATAGAATTATATAAGTTAAATGTATGATAGAGTAAGCATATGTAATCTACCTTCATTTTGGCCATGTACCTATTAATAAATGAAACTGTGTTTTGGCGAAACCCACCCATTCCCGAACTATTATATAAGTTGTAAATAAGAAAGATGATGAGTGACAAAGAGGACGGCAAAACAAATGATGGAATAGAATGACTAAGAGAAAAAGAATGAACGGATTAAGTAGTATAAATATAGTTAGATTAACTGGAATAGTATAGGGGCAATGACCCAAAGAGGCTAAAAGAGGAAGGAAGCAAGAAAGATATCGTATGTAGCACGGCAGTACGAGCAGTAGCACATGATAGAACTGGACTGAAAGATGTAGCTAGCAAAGGCAGGACTCCGATTATGTTGGAGGTAGACGATAGGGATCAAAAAAAAAATAGTACCTAGGTACGGAGACTAAAAACCACATATCGTCGTATCCTACGATAAGAGCCACTATCACCATAGGGGCTTTTAGTTTTTATTGTAAAATTGAATTCTACACCTCAAGATACATATTTATAACTTTATATAATAATTTTAATATTTTTTTATTAAACAGTAAAAAAATATTTTTAATAAGCCACAATTACGTATGTCTCACTTCTAACGTAGAGTAAAGCCACAATTGTATGCTGCTGTCCTTATTCGCCGTGCAAAAAGGATCGACGCGGGCGCGAGGAGGGGGCGCAAGCGCCGTTTCTACTGTATTCGGCGGACAGCGGCGGAAGAGTGGCATGCATTCGTAATGGTTATTTAATTTGTAAGATCATCTTTGTTTTCGTTAATTGTTAATGAAAACAACAAAATGAATCGTCGATGACATAGATTAGTGAAAATAGTTGCAAAAGACGACGCTAAACGAAGAGGAAAACACCAAGTAAATTACGCTAAATTTATTTATAAAGTTTTTCCATTATTCAGATCCTATTTATTACTTCTTTTAGGTTTACTTTCTTAGTATATATTTTTAAATTCACTTATTTATATATTTACATAGTTTAATGAAGAAATTTAAAGAATTTAATGAAGTGGTTAGTATTGCCGAGAATAAAGCCCGAACGGCAACTGCGGCCTTTTTCCGCGGAATAGCTCAATTGTATTTGTATAGCGAATGTGTGGCCACAATTGCGGTAGTGTCCTTTTTCTATGTACGAATTATATTTTATTGAATTATTGCTTAAATATTCACTTTTTAAAGATATATTTGGTAGGCTTATTAACAATGCGGCTCCATGGAATGAACATAATTGTTTTTTGATAACAATAATTATTTTGAACGTGTGATTTTGCATGTGTCCTTTTTGGGTTCTTATGGTACTTGTGGCCTTTTTGTTTTCGCCATATACAGGGTAGAATTTTGTAATGCCATCTCCAGGGAAAGTACTCTAAATACTGAAAATAGGAAAATTTACTCAAAGGAAACATTCCTTTATTTTTGAAAAGAAAGAAAACTGCAATCAAATATTTTTGAAAATTCGCTCACCTGACCCGGGAACCGAACCGGGTGCCCGATTTTAGCCGATTCGATTCCCGGGTGCGGCAAGCGAATATCCGAAAATATTTGAATGCAGTTTTCTTTCTTTCAAAAATTAAGGAATGTTTCCTTTGAGTAAATTTTTTTATTTTCAATATTTTGAGTACTTTCTCTGGTGATGGAGGTTCTTTTTCTGGAGGTGGCATTACAAAATTGGGTACATATTGAAAAAAATCATGTGATTTTGGTATTATTATATCTATTTACCTTCTAATTTGTTGTCAGTCTGACAATAATAGGCACGAATATTATAATTCCTGAAGAATTTCATGAATGACTTATTATTTATTACAATAACAAGCTTTTATCTACCTTCACCTGGCACTTCTCGACTGCCGATTAAACTGAAATTTTGCATGCATGTGTAAATCGGATGACAATGCAATATTATTATGACATTATGCTGATCTGATGATGGAGCTGGAAGATTAAATCTCGACTTTTAGAATTTAATACCTACCGTAGAGTTTGGACTCGTTAGATTCGTCTTGACGAGTACTTTGATCCTAGATGGTAACCAGGGTCTGATGATGGAGCTGAAAGGTGGCAATAGGCACTCCATAATGAGACGAACCTAAGCATTTGTGGTAAATACTTAGTTATTTATTTGTTTAGTTAAATTAACACTATAATTAAAAGTAAAATAAAACTTATTTAACTAAAAAATTGAAAGACGCTACTCCGTCGAGTTTAGGCTCGTTTAATTCATCTTGGTGGGTACGTTGGTCCTAAATAAACTCTAAAAAGTTAAAAATATATTATAAAGAGAAAAAATATTTTTTAAAAACAAGCTTTTATTAGGTACCTACATGCTAATAAAAAGAACTAAAAAGTTGAAAACAATTTATGCCACATATCAAATCTTTGCGTTTTTATCACAGTCCCAATTATTTTTAATAAAAGCGTGTTACATTTTGTCAATAGAAATAAAAAAAGGTGTAACATGCTTTTACCAAAAAAATAGAGCCTGTGATAAAAACGCAAAAATTTAATACGTGGTATAAATTATTTTCAACTTTGTAGTTCTTTTTATTAACATGTACCTTATAAATTTATTTATATCGTTACCTCATGAGGTAGGAGGTGTTGCTACTGCGGGTGATACAGACGTTGAGGATGAATTATGAAAGTTCTCCAATGAATACTGAAGACTGATTAAATAATAATATGTGCAATTCTATTTATTTTTTAAGTTTATGAAAAACTAGCTTTTGCCCGCGGCTTCGCTCGCGTGTACCATAAGTATTCCAAAGAACCAAGATATCAAGCAAGCATACAGGCAAGCAAGCAAGCAGGTCCACAACTGACCGAGAAATCGGTGCACATACCTACATAAAAAAATACATAAAGTGGAACGCATAACCTCCTCCTTTTTTAGAAGTCGGTTAAAGAGCCCTTTGCGGCCTATTTACAGTATAAACTTATGCATTTTGAAATTTTAACTTTTTACAACCAGTAAAACGCAAAATCCCGTTTTTTCCCGTTCCCATAAGAATTTCGGGAAATGTTTTCTTAATACCTACACTCCCCAAGGAACCCACCTGCCAAATTTCAGCTTTCTATGACCAGTAAAACGAAAGATCCCGTTTTTCCCGTTCCCGTGGGAATTTTGGAAAGTCCTCTCTCAATGCTCCTCTACACTCCCCAAGCAACCTACATGCCGAATTTCAGCTTTCTACGACCAGTAAAACGAAAAATCCTGTTTTTCCCGTTCCCGTGGGAGTTTTGGAAAGTCCTCTCTCAATCCTGCTCTACACTCCCCAAGCAACCTACATGCCGAATTTCAGCTTACTACGACCAGTAAAACGAAAAATCCCGTTTTTTCCTTATCCCGTGGGAATTTCCGAAAATCCCTAAAACTGTTTTTTACTATTATAATTACCTACTTCTATGCCAAATTTGAAGAGTCTAGTAATTATAGTTCATAGGATCCCGTTGAACTGAATATATAAATCCCGTTTTATCCTTATCCCGTGCGAATTTTGAAAAACCCTGAAATTAATGTTTTAACTAATGTAATACCTACTTGTGTATCAAATTTGAAGAGTCTAGTTATTATTGTTACTGAGATAGGGTCACTCGGAATCGAATATATAAATCCCGTTTTTTCCCGTTCCCGTGGGAATTCCCAAAAATCCTTCCTTAGTGGATGCCTACATTTTATAAGGTATCTTTGTGCAAAACTTCAAGTCTCTAGGTCCAGTGGTTTGGGCTGTGCGTTGATATATCAACAGTCATTTAGTTTATTTAATAATAATAATAATAAATCTTTATTAACTTTTACATCGTATTTGACAAATATAACTAAAAGGATAAACAAACAGTAAAAAATGTAAATAATACACACCCTGAACTAGGATAAAATAAAATCCTGTGTTTCAGGTATAAAAGGACTTAAAATGCTAACATAAATAATCAAATGACATTTAGACATTTCAACCCCATCGCACCCCATCCAGGGATATGGTATTTTACGTCTGCCACGTCGGATTTTAAAACCGTTGTTGTTTTCATAACCAGCGACCCGTTAAACCATAGAAACAACACCCATGTTGTTTTTCAGACTTTGTTACCCCTTTCCCCCCTTTTAGGAGTTGAATTCTCAAAAAACCTGAAACACGTGTTTACTCATTTCTCATTAGGAGTACTTCTGTGAAGTTTCGAATAAAATAGTCGAACTAATCTTGTTTCCCCATACAAACTTTGGACCCCCGTTTCACCCCCTTAGGGAGTGAATTTTGAAAAATCCTTTCTTAGTGCACCCCTAGACCTTGTAAGGAATCTACATGCCAAATTTAGAATCTCTAGGCCCAGTGGTTTGGGCTGTGTGTTGATATGTCAGTCAGTCAGTCAGTCAGTCAGTCAGTTTCTTCTTTTATATATATAGATTAAGAAGTTTTTAGTTTCACTTGTTTCCCTAAAAGAGACTTGTTTTGTGTTAGAAAATTACTGCGGGTACCTACGCTTTATAATTTAATAAATCTTAAAAAATAAATAGTAGATTGTACACCAAGGGGATAAAGCACTGCATTATGTCACGGGCGCGATATTGAATCCTGAGCGTATCGAGGGACTCCAGATTTAACTCCCGAGCGTAGCGAGGGGGTTTTTAGTTGATTCCCGAGCGAAGCGAGGGAATTAAGATGGAGTCCTGAGAGCAGTGAAGGATTTAAGTGCGCCCAAGGCAAAATCAGTTTTATCCCCGAGGAGTATACTCTACTTTTCTCACCTTTTGCGAGACAATAAAAACCAAGGCTACTAGAAAAATACTCGAAATAGACCCAGAAGCACTGATTCTGACACTGACTTTGCGCCTTTCGCAGTTTTCCATTTGTCGAAATCTTTGTAAGCTTTTAAGTATTTTTCCTTCGACTTCTCTGGGAGTACATTATTAAAGTGTCAAAATGTATGGAACTGTCATTCTTAACCCAGGGTTACCGATTTAATTTTTTTACCCTGAACTGTGCAAGTGGTCCTAAGGCATCTAATTTAATGGAATCAGGAGTCAAATCACTTTCGTCACTCGATATTTTCTTAATGTTTTATCTTCTTTTGCAGTTTTGATACTAAAAATTGCAGCGTATTGAAACACTCGCGGCTTTTGTTTAAGTATTTGACTTTGTTTTCGTTCGGCCGCGGAACTGCAAATAAATGAGGCGCGGCGCGGGCGGCGCGGCCCCCGCGGAGCTGGCCACGTTGAGCACCAGCACCAGCACGAGCTGCGCGCTGGCCTGCACGCCGGGCGATTTTGAAATTAGACTTTAAGTGCATACCAATAAGAACTACGAGAAGTGAGAATCACATTACTGCCCGGCGGGTTATAATGAAATTCAGTACAACATTACGCCCCGGCGAATGCCAAGGGCTATAATGATTTACTTTGAGAGAGGTTTGCATGATATATAATAAGGCATTGTCGAGCAGGTGGTGTGAAAAAAATATTGTTGTTATTTGCCACTTCTTTCTGCATTACGAGAAATATACTTTTTTAAATTAAAAATATGTACTTTATTTTAGCCCTCTCATTGTGAGAGGAGGCCTGTGCCCTGCAGTGGGACGTTTATAAGCTGGGATGATGATGACTTTATTTTAAAAATAAAAAATTGTTGACACTCAAATATTTTAACAACTACAATTTTGGTCCTAAAGGTAGTTGTGGCCTCGTATTTTACGACGATAAAAGGCACAATGTAGCTTATGGCCCCTTAAAACTCATTTAGTCCGACGAAAAAGGATTAAAAGGACAAAATCGATATATAATATACCATTTAAAACATAAATTTTATTTTAGCAGAACCCTAGAACACTAATACACATTATTTAATTACAAAATTATCAATTTGTTAGTTATCTTTTATAAGAAATACAAAAACGCTTCTCCTGAAAAGTAAGCATTTTGAAATTGTGTCTCTTATCGTAGGATACGACGATATATTGGCTTGTGAAGTCATCATAATGTTGACACGACATATTCCCCTTGTAACAAGTGTCATATTCTCATACTTTGGCATTATTTCAGCCAGTTATGAAGCAATATTTGCAAACTTTTCCGGCGCCACTTTATCTGAAGATGGGAAGCTGAATTTCACACAACTGGCAACAAAATATGGTCATGGCCCTGATCAACACAACGTGATCACTGAAGATGGATACATTCTGATGCTATTTAACCTCCCAGGATTTGGACCTCCCGTGCTTCTGGTTCATGGTCTTTTTGGTACTTCTGATACGTTTGTTATAAGAGGAAACGCATCTCTTGCCATTACATTAGCCAACGCTGGATACAACGTTTGGGTTGGAAACTGTAGGGGAAATAAATATGGCCGACGCCACGTCACCTTAGATCCCGACAAAGACAAGGAGTTTTGGAATTTTAGTTTCGACGATATCGGACGCTTCGACCTTGCTGCTATGATTGATTACATTCGGGATCAAACTGGTGAAGATAGCATTGCTACAATTGGTCATTCTCAGGGAACTACTGTGCATTACGTGCTCACCTCCACAAGACCAGAATACAACGAGAGGATAAAAGTGACAATATCGTTGGCTCCTATTGCTTTTTTTAAAAATATAGGCCCTCCTCTATCTCTATTAGAAAATGCGGGTCCTGCAATAGTTCTGCTGTTAAAAACATTCGGTATAGAGGAAATCTTCCAAGATCGTAAGGCACTGTCTAATATCGTCACGTTTATCTGCAGTAAAGGCCTCATCAGTTATGCTTTGTGCGGTTACGGAACGATCTTCCCGTTTGTCGGATTTGATCCTGATAATACTGAACCTGAATTTTTTAGAACTATATTCGGCCATTTTCCATCAGGCAGCTCAAGGAAGTCTTTAGAACATTACAATCAAGTATATCTACGCAAGAGTTACAGCCAGTACGATTATGGAACGATAAAGAATATGGCCAAATACGGTACGAGTGACCCACCGGAATACGATTTGAGCGCCATCACAACGAAAGTTGCTTTACTTGTAGGTAAAAATGATAAGTTTTCAAGAGTTAAAGACGTTGAACATCTAAGAGCTATCTTGCCTAACGTTGTACACTATGAAGTCTTAGAACCAAAGTTGTGGTCTCATTTAGATTTCGTCTGGGGTAAAGACATGCCAATATATCTATTTCCAAAGATAATTAATATCCTAAAAGAACATGCCTGAGCATGATTAATTGATTTTTAATAACTCATTAAGTAATGCATAGGTATTGCAGCGTTCTGCTGGAGTGGATTGACCTTTTTTGTGTAATTTCGCTGATACTTCTCGCGGCTCCGTAAAATTTTATAGCAAATGTGTTGTTATAATTTCATTTGTTCATTAGGATAGTGAAAAATTACATATATGTATTGTTATTATTATTATCGTGGAAAATTATATACGGTATGTATGAAAATACTGTGGTAATTTCTGTTATTTTTCTGCAACATTCTGTTCTGAAATGACTACCATTTTTAATCTAATTTTTTTAAACATAATTATCATTAAAAAAAAGTGGATTCTTTTGCACGTTTTCTTTCGCCTTGTTATTTTTACAGGTTTTTAATAATAATAACCTTATTCTGTTTCTTTGTGTTCTTCAATCTTGAAAATGTCTTTTTAGTTTTCTCATTTTTCCAAGTTTCTGCGGCGCATTCTTCTTGGCAATGATGGTCCTTACGAAAGCGCTGGTAGTTTTAAAAAAGTGACATGTAAAAGAGGCCTTTATGGCCTACTTGCAGAATAAACGTTTTAATTTCGATTTTTCATTTTGATAGTAACCATGATTGCAAGCCGACTTGATTCACATGTGTGTGTGTGGCCTTGAATCCTAACTCAACGCGTTACTCCAGAATACTGGTCTAGCATATTACCTACCCCAGAACGCAAAAGCGACAATTACACTACTTCGTTCGCCTAATGCGGTTGCCGAACTTGTTTCGAACTACTTCGGTGACCGAGCGTCTTCTTCACATTAGTCTGTCCACCTAATGCGGTGGTCATATCTAGGCGGTGGCAGCTGTCGCTCGGCAAATGCGGCAGACTAGTGTTCTTTACACTGTATTATTTTTCAAAAATATTGCATAATAATACATTTGCAGTGATATGAAACATCTGTAGTCTTATTGTTTTGCCTTCAAAGCCTCTGGCTATACAGGGTTATTTGTAATTCACTAGCATCCTTTTAACCCTAAACTCCCACCACTTAAACAAATGTTTTTTGTTTTACGGCTTTTGTCATAACTTAATATTTTTGGTGTAATAACGTTTTGAAAATTTGAGATTTCCTATTATTTTTACGATACTCTGTGTATTTGTATGGGAAAAAAAGTGCTTCATTTTAAAAAGTCATAAAACAAAAAACATTTGTTTGAGTGATAGGAATTCAGGGTTAAGAGGATGTCAGTGAATTAAAAATAACCCTGTATTTCAGCGCCATCTAGATTTAATAATCGAACTACAAAAACCGCGGCCGATCCGTACTATGGCGACTGCCAATCCAGTCTATATCATCCTTGACATTACTAAAACATAGACATCCCCAATTCCGACGAGTAATTGTTTGGATATTATTTGGAAAATAATTTTTAGCCAAGGAGCCTCTAGGTACTCCTTTTAGGCCCCGAGGCCTCTAGACCTCTAAATCCGGCCCTAGACAGCACGATATAGTATAAATCTTCCCAGGTGAATTTTTCGCGTCGAGCCATTACATTAAATTTGAACCTTATACTATGACGATACCGTTTGTTTTGAAAGATAAGGGCTCGAAGCGAAAAATTCACCTGGGAAGATTAATACTATACCAACTTCGAATTTCGTAGTACCTAACCTACCCGGGTTAGGTAACGAAAATATCCTTTTCGTTCCATTGCACATACACCGCATATTTCCAACATAATGAAATATTGCCGCGCGTTGCACATTGTGAATTTGAAAGAATTTTGTATTAGCTTAAACGGGGCCATTTTGAAATATGAGTGGAACGCGAGATTGTTCAAATAAAGTACACCCAAGAGCAAATGTTCCGACTCTAACGTAAAATGTAATATCTCGAAAACTAATGCAGTTAACTTCATAAAATAAATTGGAATTTAAAGATATTATTATTAAGTATTATATTATTTAGATATTGACTCATACTGTACCTAACCATAAGAATAAATAATAACAGAGTAGAAGGGAATCTCTTTTGACCGCGTCCAAAACGCCGCCATTTATATACCTTCTTCCCCCCTCACGTCGTTACAATCCTCTGTCGTCAAAACGTGTTGCTAGGGTTGCTTACTGTTAAATATTAATTACATCTAAAGATAATATCGCCAAAATATAAGTTTTTATTTACTTTGAAATCAAATTTGCGCCACTGGCCACTGCGCTGCGCGATCGCGTCGCGAGGCGAGGCGAGCGGGAAAAGGTCAACGACCGATGGCGGGGCTATTGAAGATTTGACGAAAAGCAATAAAATGCTGTAGGTACCTACTCTAAACTAAATTTTACCATTGGGTGAAACAATTGGCTACACAAAAAGAACAGAACTGTTCATGTCTTTTTGATTAATTAGGTACGAAAACGAAATAATATTTAGAAAATATTACTTACCGCTCATCATCTTTGGGCAAACTAAAAAAACTTAAGTGTGGCATCGTTTTTCCATTATTTACACACCCAAATATACACCAATAACTTGACGCCATTGTTATAAAACGAACGCGCAAACAGTAAACAGCCAAACGCGCGGGCGGCGACGCCGGCCGTGACACACTGACTGAGTTCTCGCTTAGCGAGTACTCTAATATCGTGACCTTGAGTCCGGCCGGAGCGAGAGTTTCCCTTCTACTCTGTTATTATTTATTCTTATGACCTAACATTGTTTTTAACCCCTGTAACAAAAAGAGGGGTGTTATGTTATAAGTTTGACCGGCCAACTGATAGGTATTATGATGATTAATTATAAAGCCAACTCAAATTTACATAAGCACTCCGGAATCATATTGTTTCGTGCTTTCATTAATTCCTAAAACGTGACATCACAATCTGCCACATCTTGATGAGGGGCGAAGTGTTTGATTTCTTAGAGGAACGGATGGTTTCCGACATAGGTATTATTTGGTACATAATATTTATCCTGACCCGGTATATATAGTAATGAATACTAGCCGTTGCCCGCGACACCGTCTGCGAATAATAATGATGAACGGAAATATAAGATAAAATAGCTCATTGAAATAACGACTTTATTATTTACAGTAGAGAGTTCATTTCAAATGAAACTTTGTTGGCAGATAATATTTTTCAAAATCGAATGCGTCGTATACATGCAGCCAAAACAACCAAAACAAACAAAGTTTCATTTAAAATGAACTCTCTAGTGTAAATAATAAAGTCGTTATTTCAATGAGCTATTTTATCTTATATGTATTTACGTTAATTTTTAACTGAGGATTATTCACTTGAGGACATAATAGAATACAATGGCTTTGTTCGAAATGTTGGCTGCTAACGAGATCGGGACACCTCAAAAAATTCGCACTATAAGTACCCGTTCTCCCCTAATTATCGAAGCGCGCAAAATTCCATGTGTACACAAGGGGGCTACTCCGAAATTCGAAAATCGAAGTTCGTATCGCATCGTCTTGTTCGCTCTTGTATTAAATACTATTAGCGTGAGTGGAATGGCACGATACGAAGTTCGAATTTTGCACTTCGTAGTATAAGGCCAGGCCCCCAGCCCTACGTTTATTCTTTTTCATCACACTTGCTCGTCAATGGTGTTATTCCATGCCTGTATACTAAATGACAATGGCCTAAATTTATTGTTCTTAAGGGAGTTATGGATTTACGTACAGTTTTTCTACCCAAGGGAGTTCTAACTTTAGTTTTAAAATTTGCAAACAAGTTATTTCAGACTAAGGAGGTTTCAAGTCAGCCAACGTTTTATTTATTATCTTTAAAACTTAGCTATAACACAAAACTTATCTACGCTTCATGAAAATTCGTTATTATTATATTTTAAATTTATATCAAATAGTTTTGCAATAATTTTAGTAAAAATAATTTTTTAAACATGTTGGCAGAATCTGGCCGTATAACCTTTCGAATTCTAAACTAAACACAGCTTACATTATCTATGGTAGATGACTCGAAAAAAAGTGACAATCTGTATTGGCGGGTAGCCATTATTTTATTGAATTTAAGTGTTTAGAGACAAAATAATTTTAATTTTGGATTTTTTTTCTCGCAATGTGATGAAAATCATTGTGTGTATCACGGGCAGTAAGGGGATTACAAACTCGAGACATTAAAAGCCCTCCGCCTTCGGCGTCGGGCTTCTAATAGACTCTCGTTAGTAATCCCCTACTTACGGCCCTAGATGCACAATGTACTATTCTTCGACGTCACATACGGGCAAAGACTACAGTTGTCGCTTCATTAATTTTTGATGCGCTAATACTTAGCATAATTATTTTCTTTCAAATTGTATACTTAATACAATATTATTTATATTTGATGAGAACATGCAGTTTATTATCCGTACAAAGTTATCTCGGTGTTGCCTGCTATCCATCGGAAATTTTAATTAACAGAAGCATCCATAGTGTAATAGATATCAAGACTTGACGGACCATTAATTCGGAGTTAGTACAAAAGCAATTTATTAGCCATCAACCCTCGTCAGTACCCACTTCATTTAGTAACGACAAACACTGCACTATATTAACAACGTTTACATTAGTTTACTATACAAAACAACTTGACTATCTATGTATGTATACACATGTATTCCATGTGAAATTGAAATTAAATATATAGAGTTTGTCAAGCGAGTCGTGCGTGTTCCTTGAAAACAGGCGGCATTTTCAAAAATCTTTTATAGATATTTATATCAACACGAATAAGACTTTTAAAATTATGATTTATACTTGTAATGAACTAAAACAATTACTTTGCTCACCCGCGACCTTACAATAGTTACGTTTATGCAAGAAATGTGTGTTCATGCAGTTCCTCCACCTCCACACTGTACGAACACACACAAATCACATAAACACAACCATCACCACCACCAAGCTACACTGACGCGTTTCGAACTCAACCAGAGCTCATCTTCAGATTAACCACAACCGTATGCTATGCTACCAAATGTTAAACTAACTTTCTTGCATAAACGTAACTATTGTAAGGTCGCGGATGAGCAAAGTAATTGTTTTAGTTCATTAATATGGACCTCCGCAAAGTAACGCCTGATTCAATAAATTATTTATACTTGTATTCATGTAGCTGCCTTTTTAACTACTTAGGTACTCCTACATAGTATCAATCATAGTTTTCAGTATTATAGTGTTGAAATATAAAAGATTATTTGATAATGCCGCCTTTTTCAAGGGACTCGACTCGCTTGACAAACTCTAACTTATGCCACTGCTTTTTTTTTATTTATTTCTGGCCATGGGATTCGAGCCGTTCAGTCAGTCGCTTTGCCCCTGTGTTAAATTAAATGTTGCCAGTTTGTATTTTTTGGTCACGTTCATTCTTTGTTTTTTTTTCAAAAAATATTGAAGTATTCTGGGTTAAAAAGTAGCACTATGGCACAGATTACTTAATAGTTACTTCGTAAACTATGGGTTCATCCAGGGTGCCAAGTATTGAAAATAAATTTGTTTTTTTTTTTAATTTTTATAATTAATTACCTAATTATTAGTGGATTAGGTAACCTTTGATCGACTATTACTCCTTAATATCCCAGGGTTATGTATGTGTGAGTGAACTGTGCTTTAGTGACCTCGAAAACGAAAGCATTAAATTATTATGAAATTTAATATTAATTAAGTATATTCTTCAAGTTAATTTAAAACGTTTCGCGCATATTACGAGCTCGTCACCGCCTCTCTTTGATTTGTATTGTTTTATTTCTGCTGGGCACTCTGAAAAATAAATAGTTATTAGCACAGCTTTAGGCTGAGGCTCAACTGACTCGGAAACGAGCGGAGCTGAGTGGAACTATATTAGTTCCCTAGACGTCTCCTCTCCGCTCATCTCCGCTTGGCTGTTTCCATTGAAGCGGAGCGGAGACGAGATGTGGATTTCAACTAATATGATTGGTCGATTTTTATACGTCTCCTCTCCGCTCCACTCATATCCGCTTGACTATTTCCTTTGAAGCGGAGCGGAGACGAGATGTGGATTTCAACTAATATGATTGGTCGATTCTTACACGTCTCCTCTCCGCTCCACTAGCGCGCACAGGTTACTTTTGTCTCTGCGACTGTTTCGTTACTCTGATTAAGTCCAAGGATATATGTATGGAGATCCGACGAGTTACTTTTGTCTCTGCGACTGAGTAGGTATATATCCTTGGACATGATCAGAGTAACGAAACAGTCACAGAGACAAAAGTAACCAGTGCGCGCTAGCCTTAGGGTGAGGCCACACGAGCGTAAATTTGTGAGTCGTGAGCGGCAGAATTTCGGTCCGCGCCATACAATATGCGCGCCATCACGTGACACAATGTATGGCGCAACCTTAGATTATTTATGCACTAGATAGAGCTTTGGTGGCATGGAAACGTCCCGTAAAAATATAAGCCAACTGTTGGCTTATATGTCATTTGCGTCATTTGCAGGGTTGCCAATAGTAATATGCTAAAATCCCCAAAGGCATTGTCGAAATTCCCCACGTGTGGGGAATGAAAAATTATGTGGGCCGAGTGACTTAGTTTAGAGCTGTTGCGAATAATAAAATTGTAGGAAATTAATCAAGACTAGCAGAAATTTGATGTCAAATGTCGTGTATTTGTGTTCATACTTAAAATTCCCTCATTTTCCCCGAATTGAAGCTCTCCCCACACATTCCCCAATCAGCTTCACTTTCCCCACATTTTGGGGAATGTGAAATTAACTGGTATCATTAAGCACGCACACAGTGTCAACCGGAATGACGTAACGCGATCGTAATATGAAGCTGTCAAATGGATTTGTGGACGTTTTGTATCGCAATGTTTGCTACTGACGCACCATCTAGTGCATAAATAATCTAAGGGCGCAACCGAAATTCTGCGGCTCACAACTCACAATATTACGCTCGTGTGGCCTCACCTTTAAGGTCCCAATCCGCACTGTGCTCCCGTGGGAACTAAGAACCAAGCCCTTTCATTCTGTGCCGCCTGTGCCCTGCAGTGATACGTATATTATAGGCTATGATGATCATGTAAAATTATGTTTGTTCACAATCGTAATCGTATTTTCGCACTATACATATACGGTGTTGCAACACGCCGATTTTTTTAATTGCCACTATATTCTAGTACTTATCAGCTTTCACTGGCCAGAGTCTAGGCCGACTGAAAAGAAATTGCCTTTTAAGGTGGAAGCGCACGCTCTAGGCGCGAAATTCAAATTTTTTCAGTTTTTAATTTATTGTGGATAAACGGTGTAACTGTTTAACTTCATGTGGTACTTGCGCTTGTAAAACAATGTTCTTGATATTATTGTGTAAAGTTTTTTAAGAATAAAACTATAAGCTTCAAATAAAAGTTGTCAAAACGTTGAAAGTCTGAATTTCTATGTTTGACAACTTTTATATCAAGCTAACAGTTTTATTCTTAAAAAGCTTTACACAATAATATAAAGAACACTGTTTTACAAGCGCAAGTACCATATGAAGTTAAACAGTTACACCGTTTACCCAAAATAAATTAAAACCTGTAAAAATTTTGAATTTCGCGCCTAGAGCGTGCCGTTCCACCTTTAACGTGAAAGAGTAACAAACACACAGACGCGGCCAGAAAACTAATTGTAATCAATTTAATTTAGTAGATAGAATTTCCTCTCAGCAGGTCATAAGGCCACCACAAACCTAAGCACGGGGCGCCGCGGAGCGTGCCCAGCTGTGAATAATAATATACGGTGACACACCGCCAGCGCGGCATAGCGTACATGATTCAGTGTTATGCAACGCGCTGAGCACGCTCCGTCGCCGTCGCGCGCACGCCCCGCGCTGTAGTCTGTGAAGGCCACACCTAAATATTTTATAGAACTCACCTCTGCTTTCGTAAACTGGTAAATAATTGTGTTCTTTTAACATTTTCATTCTTTTTTTATTATCTTTGTGAAACCTGGCCAAATGGTGAGACCCTAGTTTGAGACCTAATTCAAAGATGCTGACGCGTTTTCTCAACTTAGTATTGGCTGCTATTATTCCATTCCATGTTTTTACTGCCTTGGATGCAAATCTGAGTGACGCGTCGTCTAAAAAACTGTAATTTACGAAGGTTTTTTAAAAATGTAAAAGAAATTAGAGTTCTCTTGCCGGGTGAAACTTCGTCTCATGGCTATCATAGTGAGTGAGCATACTAAGTAAATCCCATTTCACTATACCGCCCCCGACCAACCTCCTCGAATAACTTAGGTAATTAAATTAATCACTGCATAAGCCTCATTCAATAAAACATTATCGATTAGAGGAAGAAACTTAAGTTCAGTGCTTAGGTGTTCATATAATATTACAATACTCTTTGGCTTAGGTTCAGTGAAGTTCATTTTGATTCGATAGGTACATCTTTACACCACCCCTTACAAATTAAAAGAGACAACTATATTAGCCAAATTATGATGATTATGACAACATAAACTATTGCGCCCTACCAAATTGACTGTGAAACTAATCGAGGAACAGAATAAACTTACTTACGAAAATATTTTCCAAGCCATCTCAATTGGCAAAGAAGTAATTGGGTCCTGCTTTCTTTCCCAAAACAATGTTGCTCCAAATATAAATATGCTGTTTTTGTACATGACTTTTCTTAAGTAGGTAGACACAAAAAAAGTTTTTCGAAGATAACGCCGACAGTAATTGGTTTTTTTTTGTTCACCCCTTCGTGGAAAAGACAAAGGCATTACAAACTTTAGAGCACTTTTCTCTTGAAGTATTGCATGAACTTAATACCTAACCAGGACTGAGTACTGCGACAAAAAAGTGAGGCCGTAAAAAAAAACTAGTGGTTTGCACCTCGTTCTAATTAGGGTGATCAAGTAATGGTGCGAGTGGGACACAATACACTAGTTTCTCTAGTTTGTATGTAATCTCTCGGACCGCTGTCTCTAGTTGCCATTATTAAATAAACAACAAACTTATTATTATTATTAAACAATAAACTTATTAGTGTTTAACCCTACAGCGCATACAGTTCCCGATTAGGTACAACCAACATGTTTACGAATTGTGTCAGAAATCAGGTATGCAGTGACATCTGCTATACATTTAAGAATACTTTACATGCAAGGCCACTACATAGTTCGGCGTGATGCCGCTAGGTAGCGGTATACGTCCACGGTATCGAATGATCGATCAAATTTCGGTATTCTGTGCTAGAATCGATTTTAACAACTTTCAAAATGCGATAAAAAATCATTTTAGGGTAAAATAGCCAGAAAAAAATATACATTGTGACTGTAAAACTGTGAAAAATTAAAAGTTAAGCTAAGTTTTATAATATTGCGGTATTTACATATCGCCGAGACGTATTTTTCAAACGTTCCAGATTAGGTACTCCATGCATCGACTTTCATATTGCTCATACAAACCAATTGAGGAACGCTTACACTTGTCAGAGTCTTTATGACATGACCATAAGATTTAATTTCACTAATCTGTAAGAACGGTTATTAGTGTTTTTGTGGTAGTTTATTACGCTAACAATTTAGTATTGTTTTTAGGTAATCCGGAAGAAACCCTTACAAGATGTGGATATTGAGTATTTTTTATCAGTACCATTGGGAAGTGAAGACGATCTGGATTTTTTGGAGCCCAGTAGTGATTTAGACACTGAAATATTACGGACAACAATAAATCGGGTCTGTGAAAAGTCTCCAGTCATTACAAAAAAAGGTAATCGCCGAGTTCTGAGTTAGTTGAGCTGACCCCGGTTACGAGCGACTTGATTTCAAATTATGTATATTAAACATCGGAATCACTTGTTAGAATTGTAGGATTGGCATCAAATTCAGCAATATATCATCTGTTTTCAACAACCCATGTCGATGATAACTCAGAAAATACCAGCAGATCCTACACTCTGATTCAGCAGAGTCACCATACAACAACTCGTCAAAAGTCTTCGACCAGTGAGTATTTCCAATAATGACTTATGGCACTCATCAAAAAGCTCAAGATCACTCAGAAAGTAATGGAGTGAATTTCTTTTGAAGTTTCTCTGCGGGATCACAACATAAATTACGAAATCTGCGCAAGAACTTAAGTAAATGACATATCTCAAAGATCGCCAGACTCAAGTGGTAGTGGGCAGGGCAAATCCCTCGTAGAACTGATGGCCGATGAGGCCAAAAGGTTCTTGAATGGCGTTGATGGATCGGAAGACGTAGGCTTCGAGAAAGATGGAGCGACGACCTGGTTAAGGTTATGGGAACGCTTTGGATGCCAATGGCACAGGACCGGTCTGTTTGGTGAACCTAGGCGAAATTCTTTGTTCTACAGTGGACGTCTTTCGGCTGGAATGATGATAATATTACGGCATCATAAACTGTGCATCCTCATTGTTGATTCTGGATAACACTGATGCTGATGATACATCACGACAACAACCTCAAGCTAGTACACCAGTCCTAAGTAAAAATACAAAAATCTCGACCAAAATATCTTACAAAGTCTTGGTCATAGAGGGTGTGGCTCATCGATGACCAAGAAAGCTGGTCGAGCATCTACCAGCACTTAACATTTTATAGCTAAAAAAGCAAAAAAGGCCAATATGTGGCGATTTTCCCCCCTCACGATGTCAGGATACATCAAATATCCTAGATGTCAAGAAAAAACTTTGGTGGGCTGTGAAAAAAGCTGGGTTGAGTTGTGCCCAAGTAAAGCTAACAATTGTTTCCGTAAATATCATATTTAAGACAGAATGTAATAAGTGAAAACCAAAAATTTGCCATATATTTGTATCTGTATATTATGTTGTCGATTGTACCCTACTGCATGGAGTTCCCAATGAGAATCACGAATAAAAAACCTTTTTTTTCCAAAACGCCGCGTTTTGAATTTTTTTTATTATTTTTCCCTAACAGCAAACATCAATAGTTATCACATATAATTTTATTTCTCAGAAAAAAAAAGTCATGCATTGTAGGGTTAAGAGAATTTAAAATTTGAGTATGTACCTTACTATTTAATGTAATTGTTGTTATTTTGTTTTAAATTAATAATGACATTTTACTTTATTTTATTCAAATTCACTGTATTTAATTTTAAATTTAATGGACTCGTAAAATTTATGTAAAATAAAAATAGGGAAGAAAACAAAAATATACGTCGAAAGGCACAACATGGAGGACTGTTTTAATTTTATGTAACATCTGTATTTATTTGTAACTCATGTTGAATATTAAATTATCTTTATCTTTATCTTTATATGGGTCACTTTTGATTGACTAATAAAAGTTAGTACTCAGTCCTGGTTAGGTATTAAGTCCATGAAGTATTGTTTCTGCCATCTAAATAGATTTTAGAGTTTTTTACGAGACAAACTGTCCTTTGAGCTCGTTGAAAAAGAAAAAAAATCACATACCCCAAGCCTTAATAACCCCTAAAGAGCCTCCTATTGTATTTTTGCTGTCACATTCAGCAGTCAATCTAGAAGTTAATATTAAATTAAACAATAAGAAAAGAAAAGTTTGTATTCGGTCGAAAAAAGACTCAAATCTTATTTCTATTCTTTCTCAAGATTCTTATTAATAAAACTTGAGTGGAAAAGTAAGATAATAATGAAGTTAAGTTATAGGTAACGCCACCAGAGTTAAGGCCACGCACACAACCACATCTCATGTAATGACAGCGGGATTTTGACGTTGTGTTGACGTTTAACGAGAACACAACGTCAAAATCCCGCTGTCATTACAAGAGATGTGGTTGTGTGCGTGGCCTAAACTCTGGTGGCGTTACCTATACTGCTACCGAGACACATCATTGGTCCATCATTGATAACATATTTTGCCTGTTGTCTCCTTAAGTCATTAACTTGAGATACTTCAATGACTTCATGCATCAAAAAAAATGCTTATTATTTATGAATACTTATTCATAAATAATAAGCATTTTTTTTCTAAATAAAAATAGAGCTGTATGAGCCTAACCCCTTTTACTTTTTGTAAGTTAGGCTGAACTCTAAAAAACTGGTAACATTAAAAAAAAATCAAGCAGTCGGGGCTGCGTAGCGGGCAGCCGCCTGTTTGACTTACTTTCGGCGGTATTTTTGCCTTTCGGGAATTTTTGCATTACCTCCGTTTCTATTGTTCTTTGCAGTTTATCGCTCGTTACTGTTTACAACTGCCACTAACTCGTGCATGCTTTCTCCACTTAACTCTCTAAAATGTCTAGTGTTACCATCGAGTTAAAGTGACAGGTGTTTTGAGTGTGAAAACTCGCTGTTTCTGACTCGAAAACATCGATTTATCCTATATTGAAATTGCTTGTGTACGTAAACATCCATTAGTCATGGAATCTGACCCACAGGATAAAGGTGAGCGTTGTAGTTTCATTGCAAATGTGTTTTGTAAATCTGATACGGATTGACGTCCCACCGTATTACCCGACCGAATACGAAATCTTACCGTTCATTAATGACATGGCACGTCCGCTAATGTTATTTTCAGACATTTCTTTTGTTTTAATTAACAATTCCTAATGCAATCACGTGTTTAATTATGTGTTATACTCATAATTGTTAAATTGTTAGTAGTTTTTTTTACTCCTTAAGAACTATCACGTGATTTTTCAGTGTCATCTTATCTATTCAAATTGGCAGGCTTATAATCTAAACATCAATATTGTTAGCTAACAAGTGCACCCACATCTTATCACTATTGTTTATAAAAACTATGCAAGAAACCTGTATAATGAATATACTAATAGTTTTAAATGCATTTATCTGTGAGCCAACATTTAAAATAGACTTTTTATCTAAACATTTTCATTTGCATTATCTGTATAGACTAGAAATAACCTAAAAATGTAGACCCCAACCAAGTAACAAGTTGTAACAAGTTGGAATTTTTTTGGTTTATAAAGTCCTTGAAATTAACGTCTTTGGCAAGTTTAAGTTATTGAATGTTAATTTCTTTAACTGGTTTTAAATTGATTTTATAACAAAACCAACTCATTGCTCGCTCCATTTTTTTATTTGATATCATGATTCTTACTGTCTTCACAAAGAGATGTCCAGGTGTGGTTAGTGTAGACTCAATATTTTTAGAGTCTGAATGAATACCAAAAATGCACTATTGAGCAATGGCCGTTGAATGAACAGACTAGTCTATTGAATGGTCCAGTAAAATCAACATTTGGACGGCCCACTGAGTTAACAATCGTTCATATATTAGGAATGTGACGTTGACACAAAATTAATACAGTTAATTCATCCAAACAAATTTGAACCATGTTCCTTATTCAATAGAGTTCATATTTGAATAAGAGTTGTACTGTAGACCAACTAATGCAACCATGGACTAGTAATTTCTAAAAATCGCCATACTATTAAACCAAGGCTGCTCAACCTTTTCAACAGTCTGGCAAATTGGATGTTTCTAAAATCACAGGCGGGCCACTGACCACTGACAGTTTGTATTTTTGTTATTTCTTATATTATAATAATTATAACATTGAGCTTAAGCGGGCAATTTTGAAACATACTCAAGCGGGCCATTTAAAATTTGTTTGCGGGCCACGTTCTGGTCCGCGGGCCTAGGGTTGCGCAGCCATGCATTAAACTGAAGATCTACATAATGCAGACATCACATCAACTAGTCGACAAATTCAACTAGTCTACGTACTAGATGATGAATGCAAGTGAACGGTCTAGTTGTGTTAAAAAACTGAAATGTGTTTTAACAGATTCATTTTTAATTATTGTGACATTGGAAGACTATCTCCAATATTATTATTTTTATTTTTTCCTTTTTTTTTTTTTTTTTGACGGTGGAAGCATTCTACACTTCCACTAAACGTAGATATAGTTAAGATGTGGGTATAGTTTTAAACTAAGGGACCCAATACATCCCTGTATTTTTTTTTTTTATATACTTAATTATAATTCTTTTTTTACTTAATTCTATATTTGTATGGTTTTTTTTTAGTTTGTAATTTTTAAGAGTTTGTAATTTATTATATTGTAATTTGAAAAGATGACTTCCTGCCAAGTTTCTCGCGGCGCATTCTTCTTGGCAATGATGGTCCTTACGAAAGCTCTGGTAGTTTATAAAAAAAGTGACATGTAAAAGAGCCCTCTGTGGCCTACTTGCAGAATAAACGTTCTGATTTTTGATTTTTTTATTTTTGATTAAAATTAGTGACCGACCGAAACATGTTATTTTGCCGAAACCGAAACCGAAACCGAAGGTTCGGTTTCATTGTAGTTTCGGCCGAAACCGAAACCGAAACCGAACCTTTTATAAAAAAAAAATCCTTAAAAAGTCGAAAAAATGATAGTAAGCCCGTTTTTTTCTAAAATTAATATCTCGCCGACCTATAATTACAGGTTTCTACTTTCAAAGATTTATCACAATGAAATTTCAGCACAGTTACAGAGGTTCTGTTTGAAAATTTAACTACCCTATAAAGTGAAAAAAATGCATTATTTGTAACACAAAGTTAGCGATTTTTTAATGGTGGTATAAAATAAAACAAATTTATTATTAAAATATGATGCTCATATATTATGTTTATTTATTTTCAGTTACTTACATTTTAATTATACTCACAAATATCACAATCAGTTAGCCTCGAATGGCTAATTCAAATATAATTAGATAATCAAAATAATCAAATTGATCACCTTTGGTAATCATTTTAGCGAACCTTTTCTTTTATTATGTAAGGTGCATAACATAGGTTATGATAACAAATCAACAAGTATAATATAGTAACAAATCTATACTTATACTTTTTATTTTTTATAACTAATTATCTAATTAAAAATAAAAACAGTGTTTTTGAAATACTTACTGAGATCAACAATTTCTTTTTTAGGATCAACTACTTATAGATTTAATCTCACTACTTACCATTATTCGCGGAACAAACACAACACGTATTGACACGTCTACACGAGCAAAGCGCACTGATTTAGGTAGTTGCCGGCGGAGTCAGGCGAGCGACGCCATATTGCCAGCCGTGCCGAGCGCGCCCGACGTTAGCCGAGCGCGACCCGAAGGTGCGATGTTGTAAGTTTCGGCGCGGCCGAAGGTTTCGGCCGTTTTTGGCCGAAACCGAAACTCGGGCCGAAACTTGATTTTTTGGCCGAAACTGGCCGAAACCGAAACCGAAACCGAAATTTCGGTCGGACACTAATTAAAATCTACAACCCATCGCTAATACACAACTTGACATTTCAAACCCTATTGGAAATTACATGAAGGTTTGAGGTATCAGGTGATTCATTGCAGTTTTTTATTCAGGGTTGAGAAATAAAAGTTTTATTTTAAGTGCACCCTATTCTCTTCTCTATTTTAATTTGTTTTTGCTTACTAATGATCAAAGCCCGGACGAAAGAGCAAAAATGCACTTTTCACTTGTAATATTCAACAACCTGACATGTAAGATAATAAGTTTGATCAATAAATTTCTTATTCAAAAATTGTTTGTATGGATGTCGATAGAATAGTCAATATTTAACTAAGCACTAGTGAAAAGTGCATTTTTGCTCCCGTTGTCCGGCCTTTGCTAATGATCTATTGAATACTAACTGTTGCCCGTAGCCTCATCTGTCTCGCAGGAACTTTATACTTCTCTGTTATCTTTCTTTTTTTTACATTATCATTAATCAGTAATAATTTCAAATGTAATTTCTCATTAAAATTCCAAAAACCTCAGGAGATGTGAGCCTGCGTTTGAACCCACAATCGTCTGCTTGTCAAATCAAACCACTAGGTTGCCACGGCAACTTATATTGGGTACTTAGTTCTAACTGGTGACTGACTGTTTTTTTTTTTATACAATATAGGCTTATGTTTGACCACAATCACTCCTGATGGAAAGCAATGATAAAGGCCTTTGATGGTGCACGCTTGCCTTGTAAATGCTTAATCACCCTAGACTTGATTTAGGGGAATAAGAAGAAAGAAGGCAGTTGAGCGAGGTGTTGCGCGCGCCGCCAAGCAGACAAACCGTACCGCAACAGTCTTAACAAATACGGGGCACTGTAACCGGTACGCGCGCTGCACAACTGCTCAGACCCTACCTCTAGAATGTTTATCATTATCTCATAGAAAAAAAAATTTTTTTTTTTTTTTTGTCTTTTAGAGCTACTACAATCTGTCTCCCTCCTTGGGACATTCAGCAGTATGTTGGTTGGTGCTAATGCTGGCGTGCTCAGTATGTGACCTGTGTCACATCCTCATCATCTAGACAAAAAATAAACACAAGGAAACCAACCATTAACTTAACAACATAACATCTCACAATACTAATGTAAATGGTTTCAAATAGTGTACTTTTTAAATTTCAGAACAAAATCCACGAGGTCTTGAATCAGGCGACACTGTCACTAATGACAACACTTCCCAGCTATTGTTCCCGGACAGCCCTATCTACGAGCCTGAAGATGAAGTGGACAACTCGGAGAAGGATGAGGTTTGTTATAATGGCAACCCCACCACTAAGAAAATTACGGTCGCAGAATAAGTAATAGTACTAACGTACAGAAGGATCACTCTCAAACAAAAGTCAACTTTCGAGCGTTCATATTCCGTTCGGCACCGCTGATCCGAAACCAAGGGCACAGGGTTCCTACTCGCCGATGTTTGGTAGGTATAAAAATCAAGAAAGATAACAGTGTGTATCAATTCAGTAAACTACCTTTAGTAAGTAAGTAAGTTATTTATAAGATTGTTTAGAAGTCATTGTTTGTTGCAAAAATCACAGAAAAAAAAGATGCTTAATTACGCGCGACGCGGCTAGCGTGCGAACTGAAGGCCGAGCGACAACCTACTGCCATACGCCTCCCCGGGAGGCGCGCCGGCCGAACATACCTAAACTGCGGAGTGAACCCCCCCTGTTACGGTGGAAAACTTAGGTAAAGGACCTTTTGTATGTAGTAGTATCATATCTGTATAAACAAATTGATGATCCAAATTAGAAATATGACTTAAGCTCCATATAAATTATGTTCACTACTAGATACAATATGTCCTTTACACCTCCTGAGACCCAGAAAAATTATTGTGTATTTGAATAGGAATTCTGTTGTTATTTAGTTAAATTTCAAAGTCAATTTTGAAATATGTATGTACAAAAAATTGTATGCAGGGTTAAGTTTTTCAACAATAATCTGATTATATTGTATGGAATAGGGTTAGTGATGATTTTGATTTGGCGATAGCTTCTTTAGCTACTGCGGAAGGAATGAAGTTGGCTATCTAAGCCATTGTCAGACAAACCAATCAGCATTTACCATTTTATTGATATGTCCCTTGAATAGGGAATTGAGTAACCCATGAGGCCGCTGACATGATCACCTGAATGTTCAAAGCCCCAACAAAAATAAGAGATATCGAGCAAAAACGAGCAAAAAAATCACATTTGTTCTATGGGAGCCCCCTCTTAAATATTTATTTTACTCCAATTTTTTAGTATTTGTTGTTATAGCGGCAACCAAAATACATCATCTGTGAAAATTTCAACTCTCTAGCTATCACGGTTCCCGAGATACAGCCTGGTGACAGACGGACAGACAGACGGACATTGGAGCTTCAGTAATAGGGTCCCGTTTTTACCCTTTGGGTACGGAACCCTAAAAAATGAAGTTTACCATGGAATTGTTCATTGTAAATTATAATACACATGGGAATTGAAAAGGCGGGAAAAACGATTTGTTTGTTCAATCATCACAATAATGATTTTTATCAAATAATTTGATTTAAAAGTAGGAATAACGACAAAAACATGTTAAAAAAGGATCAATAACACAAAACAGGTTTTACTTTACTTTTAGTCCCACAAATTTTAGTTTGGTTTTATTTTTACTCCAAATTTATAAATATTATTCTGTTTTTCAGATATCTACCATTGTCATTGACGAGAGCAAAGAAGAAATAATACCTGAAGCTAAAGGTAGGCTAAATAATTCGAATATAATTTAATTAATTAATGTAGTACCTGGGCGACCGAGCTCTGCTCGGGCAGAAACTCGGTACCAAGCGTTTTCCCAGAGATAAGACCAAGCTAGATCAATTTTTCATCCCCGAAAACCCCCAAATACCAAATTTCATCGAAATCGTTGGAGCCGTTTCCGAGATCAAAACACCGGAGGGGTGGGGGGGTGAGAGGGGGGGAGGGGATGCGGGGGAGGGAGCGCGGGGGTATTAAAGGGGGGATGAAAATTTCATTGATTTTGCCGTAGGATGCACCGTTTTCAAGATATTTGACAAAAACACCGGAGGGGGTGGGGGGGGGGGGTGAGTCACGTTAAACTATCGTCCGTAAACCGACTTTACAGACAACCGGCTTTTCCTGTTCTGTGCTCCCAATAGGGAACGTGCACATAGACGGTGCTGCCAACTGGTGCCATAAGGGTGCCATCAATTTGAATGTTTTACCTTGATAAGTTTGTTTTACTGTCCGCATAATGTCTCTTCTGTCGCATTAGTGCTGCCGCCTATAGTTACTGCACGTTCCCTATAATACTTTTTCTAACAAAAAAAAACTTTTTCTCACAAAAAAGTAACGTTTTCTCACAAAAGAAGAAACTTAACGTTTTCTCATGAAAAATAAACTTAAAAAAAAAAACAAAAATCCTGAAAAAAAACGTGGAATCGAACCGAGGTCGGCTGGATCCGCGACCACCCGATTTCTAATGTGCCATTATAATCTGCTCGCTGTCGGCGAAATTTAGCTTCATATTCTAATGCAAACAAAAATAGCCGGAAAACACGAGTAAAAGCGATTTTCTGAAAATGAAACATAGCTAGATCAGTTTTTCATCCCCGAAAACCCCCACATACCAAATTTCATCGAAATCGTTGGAGCCGTTTCCGAGATCCTATTATATATATACATATATACAAGAATTGCTCGTTTAAAGGTATTAGATAGATAGATAATCTAGTGTTGTTTACTTATCGTCATTATATTACAGTATTGTATCGTATGTTACGGTCATATTAGTCATATAACTAATATAATTTCTTGAATATTAATTTAAGAGCAGTAGAAATATGATGCACTAAATGTAATAAGTGTGATACTACTTTTACTAAATTTAAATTCTTGTGAAATTTTGCTTGTAAGTGTTAATCTTGTAGCTAAACATCAATGAATAATCTGTTAGGATAATTTCAAGTTACAGCTCCAAACAAGCCTTATTTTAAAACTGTTACAGCTGACCAATCAAACCCAACATCTAAGAGGAAACTCTCCGACGAGCCAGTAGACAGCAGCGCTAAAATACTAAAACTTGATAGCGACACCACCCTTATTGCCATTGGTACTGATACCCAGAAACTAGACGAGGAAGTCTCAGAAATAATCAGTGCAGCTAAAAATAAAATTGAGGATATCATACCAACTAGAGTTCGAACACCAGTGCGATCTAGCCCTAGAACTGTAAAACGTAGCAACAGTGCAGAAATTACTAGGCCTAAAACACCGAGGACGCCCAAGTCGCGCCCAGCCAGCGTAGATACGACAAAAGAACGAAAAACACCAAATAAAGTTCAAATCAAAGACAAATTTGATGATGTACCAACAAAGAGCTCGCGCCCAAGCGTAGAATTCATCCAAGAAATTCCACCTGGGAAAATACCAGAAACAATTGCAGAAGAAAGCAACTCTGAACTGAATGACTCACAGAATTTCCATCTAGCCCTATCGCCTACAACTGATGAAGAGGTTAAACCCGTATCTAATAACTATAGCAGTGACCCTGTAATGGCTAAGGACAGGGAGGAGACTATTAGCCCAGGAAAGATCACTAAAACTCACAGTGAAGGCTTCAACTATTCTGATCAAAGCAACTACTCACAGCCAAAAATTAACAAATTAGACAAAGGAAAGACCACCGATCAGGAAAGCACTGACAGCGTAGAATCTTTGCCGTCCCCTGATCAAATGCCGTCTGTTGCTTCAAAGATGATTTCCAAATTATCTAATGGTACTTCATCTACGCCCACTGAGATTCAACCAGGCAAAAGAACAGACGATAGTGACAGTACTCCTGACATGCTGAAATTGACTAATAATTTAGGCAAACGCGGGAAGAATGAATCCTTTAGAGCCAGTAATACCACAACCCCGTCAACTATTTCTCCTTTCCAAAATGGACACACCTTATCAGACACACACCCACAACCAGTTTTCGATGTCCTTGTGAACTATAATGAAGATGGCGAATTCCTATCGCTGTATGTGGTTAAAACTGATAACGATCTGGGCTTAGACATGTGCAGGGAATACCAAAGATTTTCAAAGCGGTTCACAATAGACCCGTATTTAGGGGACGTATCTGTAAGCACTTCTCCTTCCAGTGTTACCAGTACAGGCATGATCAATCTCCCTAACAGAACATCTTTCGCGTCAACGGTCAGTTCCACCTCGAGTTCTAGCAACCGAACTAGCGATGGGGCTTTCGTTGTTCCCCAGCCGCCTAGAAAATCTGTTGTGAACCCTACTAGTTCTGTCAAAGGGTTTGATGCCGTGATTAAAAAGATTCAAGACGTCTTCAACCATGCCAGGGAGGCTTTTGACGGGAACCGCTCGTGCAGCGACGAAAAGATTTCAGTCGCAGTACAAACTTCGCCATCGTTAGAGTCAACCTTAAGCAATGGGAACATAAGCCCAGAGGAGTCCAGCAAATGTGACAAAGTGACACCAAAGAGCTCGTTAAAGAAAAGTAGGGTCCGAGGTCGACGGAATCTGTCCACCAAAACAAAACGGAATATTCTACCTACACAAGCCGAAGAGCCTGAATTCATGCATGGAATGAACTCACCTGAAATGGTACCAACAAACGGTGAAGAGAAGTCCCTTCTCAAATCGCCAAAATCAGAAAAACCGTTGGCCTCTTTGGTTGCTACTCCGAAATCTGTTTCCAAACTGAAGCAGAAACGGCGCCCGACGTCACCTAGACCTGCGACTCCAGTTGAGAAGTCCTTAGTGAAGTTAGAGTATCCAGGATTTGCTCCGGACACAGCAGTGTTGGCCAAATGGGTGGACAAACGTTACTACTCAGGCAAAGTACTGGAGATTACGGAGCCTAACAAATATTTGATCAAATTTGACGATGGCCAGTCCAAAGTGTTGTTAGATGATTTTATAATCTTTGGAGATACAAAGACTCTCCCATTGCTTGGCCAGTCGGTGTACGCGATGGTGGACGAAGAACAAAATTACGAGCCAGGCTTGGTGTTAGGAGTCGAGGAGAATGACAGTGGTACTGTCACTTACCGGTGCACCACAGATGGGTAAGTTTTTTTTTTATGTTAGATAGGCCAGACGAACTAGTGCATCTGATGTTAAATGATCACCACTGTCCATAGACACCCGCAGCGCTTTACGCGAAGTGGCATTATGTTTGGCACTTTATAGCTTTGATCAATTATAACTAATATAATAATAATAATAATAATAAATCTTTATTAAATTTTACATTTAGGTACAATTAGATAACTTATAGACTAAAATATTTTAAACTAGCTTTTGCCCGCGGCTTCGCTCGCGTGTATCATGAGTATTCCAACGAACCAAGATATCAAGCAAGCAAGCGTACAGGCAAGCAAGAAAGCATGCAAGCGTGCATGTAAGCATGCAAGCAAGCATGCATGCACGCAAGCAAGCAAGCGTGCAAGAAAGCGTGCAAGTAAGCGTGGATGCAAGCGTGCATGCAAGCACGACTAAACTGCAGGTAGATACGGTCCTTTACAGTATTTCTTTGTATACAATGTTTTTCACTGTTTCGGAAGGGGACACTAAAAATCTGAATAACCAGAAAGAATACAACTAAAGGTCTCTATATGTGCATATGATATTTAAAGAAACTTCCTATAACTCCTAACCATTAAGGAGTTTAACTTTCCATCATCAGCTCACCTGGATAACTTGAAAAAATACAACTATCGGTCTATACGTACCTATAATATTTGAAAAAATGTCCTCAACTCCTAACCGTTAAGGAGTTTTACCTTCTATCATCAGCTCATCAACATGAGATGATGTCTACCAGACGCAAACACTTCAATAGCTTGAGAAAATATATGAAAAACGTAATGCGTGCCTACAAAATTTGAAGGTTGCCCTCGATTTCCCTGAGGTCCCCTCATCAGATGTGACCATCTAAGGAGTATATTATATTCTTTCGAATAAAAAAAGAATTTTTAAAATCGGGCCACAATTGACCGAAAAATTTCCGTAAGTCCTCTCTCAATGCTCCTCTACACTTCCCAAGCAACCTACATGCCGAATTTAGGCTTTCTACGACCAGTAAAGCGAAATATCCCGTTTTTTCCTTATCCCGCGAGAATTTCCAAAAATTCTTAAAACCGTTTTTTACTACTATAATTACCTACTTCTATGCCAAATTTGAAGAGTCTAGTAATTATCGTTCATAGGATTCCGTTGAGCTGAATATATAAATCCCATTTTTTCCTTATCCCGTGGGAATTTTGAAAAATCCTGAAATTAATGTTTCAACTAATGTAATACCTACTTGTGTAATTTATTGAATCAGGCGTTACTTTGCGGAGGTCCATATTAATGAACTAAAACAATTACCAAAACACACAACAAACAAACAATTATTATTATAATTACTAAAACTGTTTAACATTTGGTAGCATAGCATACGGTTGTGGTAACTCCGAGGACGAGCTCTGGTTGAGTTCGAAACGCGTCAGTGTAGCTTGGTGGTGGTGATAGTTGTGTTTATGTGATTTGTGTGTGTTCGTACAGTGTGGAGGTGGAGGAACTGTATGAACACACATTTCTTGCATAAACGTAACTATTGTAAGGTCGCGGGTGAGCAAAGTAATTGTTTTAGTTCACCTACTTGTGTATCAAATTTGAAGAGTCAAGTTATTGTAGTTACTGAGATAGGGTCACTCGGAATCGAATATATTAATCCCGTTTTTTCCCGTTCCCGTGGGAATTCTCAAAAATCCTTCCTTAGTGGATGCCTACATTGTATAAGGTATCTATGTGCAAAATTTCAAGTCTCTAGGTCCAGTGGTTTGGGCAAAACCTTAAAAACGACACCCATATTGATATTTAGACATTTCAACCCCATCGCACCCTATCCAGGGAGTTGGTATTTTACGTATGCCACATCGGATTTTATAACCGTTGTTGTTTTCATAACCAGCGACCCGATAAACCATAGAAACAACACCCATGTTGATTTTCAGACTTTGTTACCCCTTAGTAGTAGTAGTGTTAGTGTTGTGTTAGGGGTTGAATTCTCAAAAAACCTGAAACACGTGTTTACTCATTTATCATTAGGAGTACTTCTGTGAAGTTTCGAATAAAATAGACGAACTAATCTTGTTTCCCCATACAAACTTTGAACCCCCTTTTCACCCCCTTAAGGAGTGAATTTTGAAAAATCCTTTCTTAGTGCACCCCTAGACCTTATAAGGAACCTACATGCCAAATTTGGAATCTCTAGGCCCAGTGGTTTGGGCTGTGCGTTGATATGTCAGTCAGTCAGTCAGTTTCTTCTTTTATATATTAAGATTAGAACAAAAACAGTTATGTATACCTGAACTAGGAAAATTCCTGTATTTCAGGTGTAAAAGAGCTAACAAAACTTAACTTAAATATTAAATTACATGCAAAAGAAACAAAATCATTTAGGACAATTTAAATTGTTTTAAGTAATTTAAGTAACCAACTAACTAATAGAACTATCTAACTAGAAGATACACATTGCCGAACAAAATCCCCTTCAAAGAATGTCCGAACTTTTTTATTTGTTTGCATAATAATTAAAAACATCACCTACACAGAAATTTGAACCTAGCCTTTTCTTCATTACAGTCGAATTTCGGTTGACACTTGACAGCTAAACTTGACAATTTCACGCAACGTACTGAGAAAAAGAAGGCCACTTTTATCAAAATGGCGCTCATTTGGCTCGGACACTTTCGGGCGCGCGACTGTGGATCTACAGTTATAATTGATCAAAGCTTTATAGCTTTAGTGCCATATTTTGCAAAGGAATCTCGGAATCGAAAAATGACGTTAGCAATAAATAATGTTTTTAAAAGACAACAACACATGATCTAACAACATGGCACACTATGGAGTTTAGAAACCCGAAGCATAAATGTAGCGTATCGTGTGCTCTGCCGTCCTATGGTAAAATACCTAAATACACGCGCGGTCTGACCAACCTATCTTGATCCGCCATGCCCCTTGTTTGTATAGTTAGTTGCGTTAGTGCTCCTTCGGCCATCGGACGGGGAACTTGTGTCGTATACCTTTGATTCTACCCGCTCTCACACACGCATTTGTTAATGTTCCAGCGATACAGTGGTGATGGTGACAGCTTCGGAACTATACCTGACGGAGGATCAGGCGCGTTCGCTGAAGGAGGCGGGACGTCGTTCCCCCGCCTCACCTGCCACGCCCCGTCGCCGCCACCACAGAGAACTGGATCTAGATAATATTATACAGGTAACTTGCCTTTGATGACTAGACCCCGGATCTTTGTGGCAATGACGTCACAATAGGGTAGTTTGGGGAGTAAATGGAACGGTGTTAATTAATACGAAAAACTAACTGGTTTTAACCGAGTACATTTTATTAATTCAGGATAGAAGTTACCTAGTAAATTAAATAAATTAATCAATATTATTCTTTGGTATATTACTGCAAACCATACATTTGTACGTTGAACTGGCTTTTGATGAATAAAAAGTGACTGAAGTGAAAATGTTATTATGTTCCACTGTTCCATTTTCTGAATGGAAATTGGTTTTTACAGCCGCGTACTTTTTATTCGTCAAAAGCCAATTTACCCTACAAATGTGTGGTTTACAGTTAAGTAATATATCAAAAGATAAAATTGATCAATTTATTCAATTTACTAGGTAATTTTTATCGTGAATTACTTATTAAAATGTATTTGGTTAAAACCCGTTACTTTTTCGTATTAATTAACACCGTTCCATTTACTCCCCGAACTACCCTATTGTGACGTCATTGCCACAAAGATCCGGGGTCTACTTATGACACTGAGACGTGGCCACTAACGATGGGCCTCATAAGAAAGATCAAAGTCACTCAGAGGGCGATGGAGAGGGCTATGCTATGCTTGGAGTTTCTCTGCGGGATCGCATTAAAAATGATGAAATCCGCGCAAGAACTAAAGTCACGGACATAGCTCGAAGAATCGCTAGACTTAAGTGGCAGTGGGCAGGGCACATCGCCCGTAGAACTGACGGCCGATGGGGCCGAAAGGTTCTCGAGTGGCGTCCGCGGACCGGAAGACATGGAAGACTTGGTCGGTTTTTTAATTCCATTTGAGCAAAAGTGTAGGTAAAGGCTTTTTAATTGAATTTCAGGGTCCACGGAGCGCGCGAACTCGAGACAAAGGCAGCTCCAGCGCCAAGAAACGCGTAACGTCGCCGAAAAGTCCAAAAGCCTCTACCTCAGGTAAATGGCGTGTCAATTAAATTTGGCACATAGCTCGAAAATGTTGGCCTGGTTCTGGAAAAGAGATCAATTCAACGATAAAATATAATGAAAAAATAAACTGATCACTCACGTCTTAAAACGAGTTTAACTCGACATGTTTCGGGCTAATCCGTAGCCCTTCACGTCACGGCGGCTGCCAAACGCGCACTGATGTGTGCGTTTGGCAGCCGCCGTGACTCAACTCGTTTTAAGACGTGAGTGGTCCGTTTATTTTCACTATGAGCGAGTCCCACGGTAGTTTAATGTTTAAAGATAAAATATGAGTTAATACAGTATACCACACTATTCGACTGGTATGGTGGTCGATATGGATTGGCTAGTTTCGGCTGATACCGGTCGATGAACATTTGATATATGTCAATCAATGCTATTGTTTGACCTTGATGGATTGGTGTAGTAGAAATCATGTATCAACGTTTACTAATCCATTCTACCATCGATCGTAACACCCTACAGGCAATACGCATATTGAGCGCATATAAGACGGACTTTTTGACCGACTTCAAAAAAGGAGGAGGTTCTCAATTCGGTTGTATGTTCTTTTTTTTTTTAATGTGTGTTACCTCAGAACTCCGTTATTTATGAACCGATTAGGAAAATTTTTTCGTTGTTTGAAAGCAAGCACATCGATACCTCCAACGCAAATGGTCGTAACTCTTTTTTTTACAAAATTCGATTTTTTGCTCATTATAATTGCATTAATCCAAACAATATCTTCCAAAAACAAAAATACAAATATTTTTGATATTGACGGAGTTTTGTAATCGCTAAAAGTCGCATCATTTGAACTGTCCCACGCATATCGTCGCGCCACTACATTCGATGATTTGCGCCGTTCTATTGAATTGCGCTCCGGCAAATCACAGCACAGTAGCGACGTCGTATGCTCAGCAACGGAATCCGTTTCAAACGTCGTACTTAATTAAATGAAAATAAATAGTTGTGTTCCAAATTTATGTAAGTCCTGGTTCTAATAGTTATTATAAACAAAATGAGAGGCAGACGGTCTAAAAGATTGCTAGAATTAGCTTTAAATAAATCGCCGGCCGGAGGGGGATTTGTAACTGGTGTAGAAAACTCTTTAAATGGTAAGTTTTATCACAATAATTTTAACTGTTATAAATTTTCTATTGCATCTTTGTTATACATTAAAAGTGTAAGTAGATTAACACTTCTTATTGCTTACTTAATGCGAAAGTATAAAAATTCATCATGCCCCACGCAAATCATCTTAACTATGAAGTTACGTCTTTATGCGCAGGTATGAGACTTAGTTACGACTTTATGCTGTAATTTTTTTTGTTACTATTGGTCTTAACTCGTACATACGACAGTATGCGTCGCTTTAATTAAAAAGAATACTTGATCAAATAGTCGTATTTATGACATACGACTTTATGCAATGTCCAAAATTTAAGATACGATTTTATGAATTTTTGTAACTGACAAAATAGAACCAATATTTTAATTTTCAAGTATAAGTATCAAAGGTATTATACTTTACCGTCAAAAACCTTTTTTCTTTTCAGGTTTAGACGACGTAATACCAAATATCGTAAATACCAGCGCAGATTTAAGTCTACCTTGTCTTTCATCATCTATGCTGAACGAAATACTTCAAGATGGTCCCAATGCTGAAGAAGCAAGAAATCATGATGTAATGCCAAATATTCACAGATCTAGTTCATACGTATGTTTATGTTACCATTTACTTCGGAATCCATGCCTAGCGAAAACCTTATTGAACGTAGAGATCCTGGAGAATCAATTGACCAAGGGATACCGCTGCGTGTTAATGATAGCAATGCACTCATAGATTTAAATCCACCTCTTGTTTCGACATCAGTGCCAAATAAAAGTCATGATGATGCTTTAGATTCCGAATTATGTACTACACAAATCATAAATGATACAGATCCTTTAGAGTTGATCTCCAATGTAACACCGATGCCTTTCCCATGTAACGATTTTTTTGAGAGTGAAAGCATCATTTCTTTTCTTCAACGTCCGTCACCATCAGACTATGATATTCGTTCGCCTAGTACGGTCGGTTCCCTAACTTAAGTATCCACTATTTCATGCAAGTCGTATAGAAAAGTTGGATACTTATGTTAGGGCACCGACTGTACTATAAGGCGAGTTAGTTCACCACAGTTGAGTTCAGGTCAAGATTCCTCTGCTTGTTCGTCAAATGACAATACGCCGGCAGGCAGAAAGAGTTGTAATCGACAACGCCGCCGTGATGAATGGTAGGCTATCAAAAGAAAATGTTTGAATAACCTAGGTAAGGGCTATTTGAGCCGGAATGGAGTTAGTAGAGACGGGAAAGTTTTAAAACAATCTTGTCCAGTCACTTGTCAACTCAAATGTTTTCAAAAGTTTACTGAACAGGAAGGTGAAAAAATCTTCTTGTCTTTTTGGCAACTTGGAGGTCACTCTAGACAGTGGGATTACATTACTAATCATGCTCAAGTGGCTGAGACTCGATATGCTTCTATTTTACGGGCTGTCTCAAGACGCAAGAAAACCGTAAATTATTATTTGCCCCTTTCCCGTGATACAGATCGTCGGTGCGAATACAAAAATCGCTATGTGTTTTTTTTCGATTTTACGATTATTTCATAATTTCATTTCTTTTAATGTCCTACGTTAACCTACAAAACCGTTTTTTGATATCTTTATTGGTTTTGAAAAAAAAAATTCCGCTATGTGCACGCGGAACAAAGTTTGGATGGAAATAAATCGCTTTGTGGTTTTTAGCACATAGCGATATTATGCGTGAGGTTCTCCATCAAAATCAATAGTTTATTACAATAGTGTGTTGCACATGGCGATTATTTCTTGATTGAATTACCCGACAGTGAGACTAATTTTAAGAAATGAATGTTAATAAGTGCTTTAATTTCACATTTTATAAAGTAAGTGCTACCAGGTTTTATTAGATTACTTGTTTTTGCTTAGTAAAATTGCACGTATCATTTAATAATGAATACGTTTATGACCTAACTATGCTATTTTCTGATTACTACAGTATGGATATTTTGTCAAATCCTGACCGCTCCGTTCAAGTGCATGAAACATCACCGAGAAATGCTTCAAGGGATTTAATTGGCAATTCTAATGACGATAATCTGACTGATATATTATTATGCGAAAATGTTACTAACGAAATAAATTTGAGTATACCTACCCGCTGCCTGGTTTGAGCAAAATTCTCTAAATAATCCTACACTCACTTCAATGTTTCTGGATAATGACAATAGGGATTTAAACGTAGACCATGTGTCGGAAATATCAATTATCTGGAACTATTATTGAACCCCACGGGCCGTATCGAACAGGCTTGTTGTTCTGTCGAAAATTTGTCAGATGACAGAACTGCTGAGGACAATATAATAACCTTTTTGTTGAATCATGAAAGTGGTATAACTATTAATTTACCATTTGAAAAAATTGCCACTGGCCCAGCAAAACATGCTATTGTAAACCCTTCTGCATTTCCATCAAAAATAAGGGAAAATCAACATTTGCGACTTATTGGAAAGACTTATAAGGGTAACAAAAGACAGCGGGATCCATCTATATTAAAAATATTTAGTAAATATGTTGTTAAGAAAAATCGTGCTATGACAGAAAAACCTTGTACTCATGGAGCGGAGCAAAAGTCTTATAGGAGTTTTATTTGCAGGGCTATAAGTGATTAAATCCGAAGTGACATTTTTCAATATTTTTGGAATCTACCATCGTGGGACGCTAAAAAATTGTATATAAATGGCTTAGTGCAAATTTGTAGCACGTTAAAACGTCGGCCTGGTGCGAAAGAGGAAATTACTTGCCTAAAAAATGTACGGTTTCGTTTCGAATGCTTCTTGCAAAGTCAAAGTCGGTTTAAAGAAAGACTTGTTTCAAGAATGGATCAGAACTACGCACACTACTGATTCTTCCCCCAGTAATTCTAAGATACGGAAAATTGATAGATGTACAGTGTCAATATCAACACCTAGAATTCTAAAATCAAGATCTGTGGAGCTATGGCTTGAACAAGTACCTGTTGTACCTAGTCATTATTGTAGAGGAGATAGTAAGGACATAATTATATTGAGGACACCTTTCCCAGTAAGACCCATATGCACAAAGTGTACACACTTTGGTGCAAGGAGAATATTTTAAATTCTGTGACACGTAAATTATTAATAGAAAAGTTGGAGGAAAGAATGATTTCTATTTTTAAACCCAGAAAAGACCAAAGTTCCTTGTCTCTGAACAATGTTCTAAGCATAAGCCGGCAGTACTTTTTATGTCAAAAATTATAATAACGTTTATTTATATGTATGGCATGAGGGAGAATGCGGTGTGACAGCCAGTACCATCATAACAAGCTGTATTATACAGTTTTTAAAAGAGCACTGCTGTACTTATAAATTATAAAAAAGTATACCTTACATCTGACGGCTGCTCTTACCAGAACAGAAACAAGGTTTTGAGTAGTGCTTTGACTAATGCGTCAACTTCTTTAGGTATCGAAATTGAACAACTGATATTGGAGAAAGGTCACACCGTGATGGAAGTCGACCGACAGTGTTCATTCAACATTAGAAAACCAATTCAGGCCGCCAATATGTGCACTTACTATTAACTCGCATGAGACAGGCAAGGCAAGGCCGAAGAAACCGTATTTTGTGAATTATTTAGATAATTCATTCTTTAAAAATTACGAAGAAGTGCCGTGCAATTTTATAAGTATTAGGCCTGGTAAACGGTCTGGTGACCCTTCAGTGACCGACATAAGAAGCCTGTGGTACAAAGATGGCGATGTCAAATACAAACATACTGACATATTCACTCTTTTACTGCAAAGGCAACCTGAACAGCGTGAACATAATGAAGCACTACCATTATATAATAGCGGTCCAAAAATTGATTTAGCGAAATCCTCTGCAATCTTTAAAGGTCTATATATGCACCAAGATTATCATATTTTTTACGACAGTGTAAACGTACCAATTATTAAGTGATTTCAACTAATCTTTGACTAGGCATTAAAATTATAAGACGAAAGAGTAATGAAAAATCAGTACAATACTAGTATAACTTAAACGGCATGTTTTCATAAAGTTTATGCAAATCAATTAGTGTAATCGAAAATGTAGTACAGTTTTCTTCTTTATTACACTTGCTTGATTTATTATTGATTAGGTTTAACTAATAAACTAACTTGTGAGCAGATAACAATAAAGATTCATGTTATTCATATTTTCAATATTTATAATAGTAAAAGTCGACTCATATTACCAAATTTAAACATTTTATAACCCGCTATGTGTCGCCTTCCACGTTGTAAAAACTACGCTATGTGTACATTTGGCACATGGCGATTTAAAGTAAGCCAAATCAAAGTCGCTATGTAGCTAAATTCTGGTTTTTTGTTAATATCATAAAAATCTACGAGGAAAAATTGTTTATTTTTTCGTGAAAATCATGTAAATCTTACTACTGTATTATTTAAAAAAGTCAGATGTGACAAAAGTTGTATATACTATTATATAAACAGTTTTTTTTGTCTCCTGTAAAGTAAGTCAAAATTACATAGCGATTTTGTCATTCGCACCGACGAGATATACCCAGTAATGAACTAAAACAATTACTTTGCTCACCCGCGACCTTACAATAGTTACGTTTATGCAAAAAATGTGTGTTCATGCAGTTCCTCCACCTCCACACTGTACGAACACACACAAATCACATAAACCCAACCATCACCACCACCAAGCTACACTGACGCGTTTCGAACTCAACCAGAGCTCATCTTCAGAGTTACCACAACCGTATGCTATGCTACCAAATGTTAAACTAACAAACCAAAACAAATGTTTTAACATGTCACTGTAACTTCTCAAGTACCCACTGTATTTTTCTTATTCCAAACTACCCCACAAAAATTAACTTTTATTGACATATTATAAAACTACCTTGAATTTTTGTTTATTTATTTATAAGGCATATTTTATTAATTCTAACTGTTCAAATTAGACCCAAGCCGCAGTAAAGGAGAAGATACTAAATTTACCTGTTCATTAATAATAGACCCCATAGTGTTGTACCTAATTATTTCCATGCATTCCAGAGCATCCAGACGCAACCCCTTGCCGCAATAATGTAACACTTCATAAGAATCTGAATCTAACAATGAATGATTTGATTCCAACAAATGTTTAGCAAAATTCGATCTATCTCGATGCTCATTCCTATATGCCGAAACATGCTCTTTAAATCTAGTATTAAAACTTCGGCTTGTCTAATACTAGATTTAAGGAGCATGGCCGAAATTATGAAGTTATTAAATATCTGTTAAATATTCATTTATTATACCTACTTACAAAATTAACTTAGTTACAGCGTTTTATGTAAACTTCTTTACAAATACGTCCGTAGTATAAAGTCGTATATGAAACATACGACTATATTCCCGTTGTCCATGTGCTCCTGGTCGATCGCAAAAGGTTGTAACTTTCTTATACGACCTTTTTACAACGTGCATAAAGTCGTAACTTCGGATTTTTTGCTATAATTTCAAAATAATGATATTTATTTCAGAAAATATATTTACTTAATGTTACTTTACCCACAACGGAAAGGTAGGTACAAAGATTAAATTAATTAATATGTTACAGACTGCAAAATAAATTAAAGTTCCTTGTAATCGCTCTCGTGAAAAATCATATTTTTTTCGATACGACCTTATGCGTGGGAGGTGTCGACATGCTTCAAGGTTGGTCCCGTTGTTACCAGAATCCAGTTCTGATGATGGAATCCATGAGGAATTGAAGAAACTCCTCAAAATCAAGATTTCTGTACAGCGATTTTAGTATTTTCGGTGACAAATCGAGCATTTGAATTCAGAAAGTATCATAAAACTCTGTAATAAAACGACACAACCCCGTTGAGCATTAAAAATAGAATTTTCAACATAAACTTATTTCAAAGTCAAACTGATGATTTTATCCTATGCATCTATTTTTATACAGAAACAACTAAAAAGCAAAAAATAAAAATATCTAGATATTTTCATGCTTATTTTGGTTGGTTTAATTATTATTTCATAGTTTTTTGGATGTTTTTTGAAGGAGGTTTTATTTTTTATTTAATTTTTTTTTGATTGTTAATATTTATTTTTTTTCTTTGCAAAGAATGGCGGTACCTTGGGCCATTTGCGTAATTACCGCTTACCGCTTACCCATCATGGCAAATTCATCTATTCAAATTCGACAATTTCATCTCTAGGGCTAAAAACCAAGAGTACCCCAGTAAGCCGCAAGCGTCTGGCGAGCGAGAGCAGCGAACTGAGCGAAAGTAGCAACTCTGCGCCGCCGGCGCGGCTCGAAGAAGTGGCCGGCGTCGAGCCAGAAGTCCAACGCACGCCGCGCAAGATTGACGGCGTCAAAGGTCAGTGCACTAGGGTTGACGGCGTCACTACTGCGGATGATGGTGATGATGATGATGGTGTGATGATGACGATGGTGATGATGATGATGACGATGATGATGTTGATGATGGTGATGGTGCATGTTTGAGAAAAGCACTATACAAGCCTTGGCCGGAACAGGGGTTGCCAGCCTCGTATCATGCCGGCCTCGTGTACCACTCGGCCGTCAAACTTACTCGGCCGCCAACCCCCTTACTTCCCGGCCTTTGCAGTAATGTACTATTTTCATGCAATTTTCCCGCCCTTCCTCAGCAAAAACTAACGTTCCTTCGACAGCAGTTGAGTTAATGCATTGTATTGCCCAGCGAGTTAGAACACTAATTTTGCGTTACGATATAAATTTCACCCTGTATAGGTTGTATATTTTCCCCACAGCGGGCCCTCTCCAACTCAAAGGTGCGGCGAAACAGAACATAGGCAAGAAGAACTCCAAGCTCACCAAGTTCGAGAACGATGAAGATACAGTTTCCAAGTTGGGCCCCATACCGCCTGGAGACAGCAAGCTCTTCGCTGGCCTTCATTTCTTGCTGACTTGCACCGAGCCACCGAAGAAACTGAAGACAGACAAGGTAGGTTATGACTAGCTGTTGCCAGTGACTCAGTCTGTGAAGACGGGTATGTATTACAATACCGAAGTACGAAAGACCAAATGTATTAAAACATTGAATGGGTAAAAGACCAACACGATTTTTTTCTGAAACCGTTAACTTTTTAAGATTGTTATAAAACTAACCTAACCTAAGGTTCTGTATGATGCCGTTTTAATAAATTCTGAGAAGTTTACGGTTTCAGAAAAAAATCGTGTCGGTCTTTTGACCCATTCGATGTTTTAATACATGCGGTCTTTCGTACTTCGGTATTGTAATACATACCCGTGAAGAAACAGTGTCAAAGCTGGGCCCCATACCGCCCGGGGACAGCAAGCTCTTCGCTGGCCTTCATTTCTTGCTCACCTGCACCGAGCCACCGAAAAAACTGAAGACAGACAAGGTAGGTTATGACTAGCTGTTGCCTGCGACTCTGTCTGTGAAGACGCAGTGTCCAATAGTATTGTAAAAAACTCAAGTCTTTTAGTCTTCATTTCGAGACCTAAGTAGATTTTCAAGACTAGGACTCGTTAGTCACATGTGTCCGAGTCCTTTGAGTCTTCTGAGTCCTTTCGAGTCTTAAGTTCTTTGAGTTAGAATGAGTCATGAACTTGAGTTGGTGTGTTATATATAATATAAATATTACAATAGGTAATACTGGGTGATTTTATATTTATTTACTAATCTGATTGAAAATAAATCACAATAAAAATTAGTAACAATTTAATTGCATTAAACGCAAATAACCTAATCAAAAGCTTCCACCTGAAGACTGACAATTTGCTGAATCAAAATGTGAGTTAAAACGTCTAAATAAAATAAACACACATAATACCATGACCGTTCCATCAGTCATGAGTTCTTTTAAAAAGACTCAGTGTTTGAGTTCTTTTTGGCTGGACTCGAGTCTTTTTACAAAAGACTCCAAATTCTGAAGGACTTGAGCTCTAAGTATTATTTATAAGACTCGAGTCTTCAAAAATAGCTCAAGTTTTATTAAATAAGACTCAAAGACTCGAGTTTCTTACAACACTAGTGTCCAAGCTGGGACCAAACCGCCCGGAGACAGTTAGCTCTTCGCTAGCCTTCACTTAAGTATGTATTTATCTATATAAGTATGTTTATCCGTTGTCTAGTACTCATAGTACAAGTTTTTCTTAGTTTGGGACAGGTCAATTGGCGTCAATCGTCCCATGATTATTATTACTAAGGCCCGGGATTGTGCGTGCGGCTGATGACAGATCGTAGGGAGAGAGCGCCGCTTTTTATCGATGTTATCGATAAATCAACAACTGTTAATTAAGTTGTAACTTTAATACATACTTATAATTGTAAATATATTTTTGCTTGGAATATTATTACAAAATAAGTTATATTGGCTATGGTAAGAACTGAAGGCATATTTTCTCTTTTATTTTATCAAAGGGTAGACAAACGAGCTACTTAACGTTAAGCGGTCTCAGAGGGATCTTTTCTCAAGTTATAAAATATAAAGGTATTCGTAATAGGGATGACGACTGGGTTATAAAAATGCCATTCTATTTAGTCCGTCAATTAGACAATGGAAAAATATGGGACACGTATTTTTTGGTTTATCAAATTATTAAAAATCAACAAAGGCATAGATCATCAAACTTCCGGAGTGGGGGCTTGTGACGTCACTCTTAGGTAAAAATTGTACCATATAGTGACGTCACTCGAAACTTCTAAGCACTGTATCCTCGTCATTTTTTGTTTGTCAAACAAAAGAAAACATACGTGTTCAATATTTTTTAATAATCTAACTGACGGACTAAACAGTTTTTTTTAGTCGTCTAGCCTATTATAGTGATTTAAATAAAGCAATCTAAATGGATTAAACTTGATATTTCGAACTTTTTTCATCATTGACCGCCGAAAAAGTACTTATCATCGGAAAGTTAGAAGGTTAAATTAAAAAAAAACATAAATCAAAAAAAACCTGTTGATTTGTCGATAACATCGATAAAAAGCGGTGCTCTCTCCCTACGATCTGTCATCAGCCGCACGCAAAATTCCGGGCCTTAATTATTACTGATGATAATGACATTGCAGTGTCAGGACACGCGACATTACTCGTCGGAGGAGGACGGCGAGATGACCGCCGGCACGGACTGCGAAGACCTCGAGTTCTCCGACCGCCCCTTCAACAAGGAGAGGCTCAAGGAGCAGTTGGAAGCTGGCGGAGGACTTGTTTACAGGTAACTAAGCAATAGGGCCGTGGGACGTGGCCGCCGACGGGCCTCATAACCCGTCGAGCGTCCTGTGCGCACGGGTGTGCACACAACAGCGGTTAGGATTTTTAGAGTGGGACGCTCCACGGGTTGGAAGTTCTTGGGGGTTTGGGTTCCATGCACAATGGCCAGGTCAATAGCCGCGTACTGACTGACGAGCAGCCTCGGCGAGGCAGCCTCGCGAAGCAAATGCTTGGGCAGTCAGGACGTGCCTCGCCCGAGGCAAACGCATGCTCGGCCTCGGGCGAGCGTGCCTCGGCCCGAGCCGAGCGTTGTCGGTTTTTGTCCATACTCAAAGGCGCCTCGGTACGTTTGCCTCGCTCACTCAAGACGAGCCTCAAGACTCAAGACGATAGTAGACTCGGTGGTAGTTTAGTTTGAAATATATGGTTTCACGGGATGACCGTAAAAGTAATAAAAAATGAAGTTGAAAAAAAATACAAAAAGATACTTCATACCTAACTTGTTAAAGTTGGCTCAGTAGCGCCATCTCTTGGTCCAGGTGAGCGGTTAGTTCCGAAGGAGTGTTGAAGTCTCTCGATAGAGGGCATAACATAGATGCGCGCTTTATCACTGCATAAGGTGATTATTTAACAGACTGAAATGTACAATGTATGGGAAAAATTCGTGTCAACCTCTTGACCAATGATGGTGTAAGTAAGGGGTATGGCACACGGCACGGAATGCTGAGAACCTGGGTTCGATTCCCAGCATTGGTCTTTTTTCTGGGGTTTTTTCTGTGCATCTATATTTCAGTTTGTATTTAGTTTGAAATACAAGACGATAGTGTTTTGCCTCGCTTGTTCGTCGCGCGTCAGCGTTAAATTAATATAACATTATAAATTATAACAGTTTTATTCAAAAACGTTTAGGATTCTATTTTATTTTTTTTTACAATAATTATTAGAAAGGCAGTGATGGCGGTATCTTTCCGAACGTGCGGCCTCATGGCGACCTTGAGCAAATCTGGCTCGGCCTTTCCTGGCGCGGCAAATGTTATACTTCCTTTTACTTCCCGAGGCTAACGGGGCGAGGCAAACGCCCGAGGCTGCCTCGCCGAGGCTGCTCGCCAGTCAGTAGAGCTTATCTAGTTTGAAATGACGCGCCCCACCACCGCGTTTGCGCACGGGATTTGGAGCTCAATTTGAGCTACAATAGAATGTATTGTAGCTTGAATTGAGTTTCGAATCATGTGCGTGAGTGCGGTGGTGGGGTGCATCATTTTAAACTAGACAAGCTATACGCGGCTATTAAGGATGTTGACGCCATTAAAAAAGCCCTGAAAACCAGATTCATTTTCGATTAACTGCAAAATTAGATTTTTTGTTCAAATAAATGGTTGAGTTGGCGAACAAGTGACGTTATAAGATGCAATTGCCATTCAAACTCTATGGGAGGATTGTGTTTTGACATCTCATAAAAAGTACGTCAGTTTGGTGGTGTCAATATCACTATTGTTGGTTAACAGAGCCGGTATCAGACAAAGCAATTAGTATATACAATTTTATTGGTTTGCCCCTTGAATAGGGAATTGAGTAAGCTCCCATGAGGCTGGCATGATCACCTGGAGTACTTACTTATCATATCATATCATTTATTAAAAAAAAAACAATCAGGTACAATACGTTTACTTTTAGTTTGCCACTGAAAGATGGCTTGCCTTCATTTAATTTCCAACTTTAACACCATACAAATAAAGTAGCTATTACAAAATCTGCAAACGTGGGTAACAGTATTCTAAAATTGGCTTTATTTGTAGGTCGTTAAAGTTGAATAGGAAATTAAGGCAAACCATCTGTCAGTGGTAAACTTTATGTAATTTTACTGTATTGTGTTTGAAATAGTTTACATGGCACTATACATATTTATATATAACAACGTGAGTGAGAGTTCAAAGCCTCGACAAAAATTATAAAAATAAAGAAAGCTCAAAGTCACTCAGAGGGCGTGGAGAGGGCTACGCTCGAAGTTTCTCTGCGGGATCGCATTAGAAATGATGAAATCCGCGCAAGATCTAAAGTCACCGACATAGCTCGAAGAATCGCCAGACTCAAGTGGCAGTGGGCAGGGCATCGCTCGTAGAACTGATGGTCGATGGGGCCAAAAGGTTCTTGAATGGCGTCCACGGACCGGAAGACGCAGTGTAGGCAGGCCTAGGCCTCCAACAAGACGAAGCGTGAACCTGGTTATGTACAGTAAAATTACATAAAGTTTACCACTGACAGATGGTTTGCCTTCATTTCATATTTAACTTTAACGACCTACAAATAAAGCCAATTTTAGAATACTGTTACCCACGTTTGCAGATTTTGTAATAGCTACTTTATTTGTATGGTGTTGAAGTTGGAAATGAAATGAAGGCAAGCCATCTGTCAGTGGTAAACTAAAAGTAAACGTATTGTATGGTTGTGAGAACGCTTTGGATTCAGATGGCGCAGTACCAGGTAGTGTGTAAAAAACTCAAGGCTTTTAGTCCTCATTTCGAGTTTTGAGTAGATTTTCAAGACTAGGATTCGTTAGTCACATGAGTCCGAGTCCTTTGAGTCTTCTTAGTCCTTTCGAGTCTTTTAAGTTCTTTGAGCTAGACTGAGTTATGAACTTGATTATTATAAACCTGGCATAAGATTACTAGAATCGTTTAAGTTTACTGATTACGGTTTGAACATTTGTAGTGTATAAGAGAGCATCTTCCCATATATGTCTAACGGCTATGTATGTGTGCATTAGTATATAAGGAGTGTATCCCTATGTAACAGACGGATATTATAATAAATCTCTTCTTAACGTGCAGTCGTGTTTTCTCTTAAACATCCCACATCAGATGGCGACCTTGCCAGTTGTGGTTGATGACCGGGAGTGATGCGTGTAAAGACTAAAGTCAGTTAATAGACTGGAAAATTATGGCCCAAACAGACGATCTTGTGTTAAAAAATTTGGAAATGTGTCTACTATACTGGATTCCAGTTATCACCGTCGTGTGGTTCGCTGTAGTTTTGGTCAGGACCAAAACCAATACCAGGGTATTCTTGGTTCGTCGTTGCTGCATTTAATTACCTGACGATGGGATCGACTACATCTAAGGAGGAGGTCGTTATTGCCCAAACCGCCAGTGGAGGCAGTAATTCCGCAGGAGTTGAGCAGATTAAATTGCATCTCTCGACCACCAACATCTTATTGGGAATAATAGTGGTATTCCTAATCTTCGGCTGCTGTTTCGGCGTGGTGCGTGGATACAAAGCCATGCACAAGCTGTGGATAAGGCGAGAGTTGGCTGCAGCACAAATGCGCAGGTCCGGGCGCCGACCCGCGCCTCCCGCTCCCCGGTACGCGGAATGTGCGTAAAAAGTGAATTATTTTGTGAAAAGTGAACAAAGGTATCGTATAATTATAATTACTTTCAAAGTGCTAATAAATCATCGAGCGTCAGACTCTCATATTTGGCGATGTTTACATTACAGCGCTATGTTATCACTCACGGGTGCATCTAATGTAGTTTAAGTTACATAAATAAGATAAATTGTCAACTATTATGTGCTGCCCTACCTAATGGCGAGCGAGTTAATTGAGATTAATACACAGCTATTATCAATAAAAGAAAAGTTAATTAAAAAGGGTAAAGAGCGGTACAAAATCGTTGATAAAAATTTAGAAAGAGCAAACGAGTTAATTAAACTATATGATTATATTACTAAGAATATAAATACTAAAGAATTAAAGGGTTCTGATTTAAAAATCTTGGACGAAATATGTGAATCGATTGAAGGCTTATATTCGAAAATAAGCGAGTTATGTGATTGTGCACAAAAGACACCACCGTCTCTAGAAGTACCAGTCGCATTAAAATCAATCATGTCGTCGTTTTGTCCAAAAACAGCGGTTTCGCTGTTGCCAGTTATGAATGGTTCGGAAGTGGTAACTAAGCAGCTAATAGATGGAATTGAAATGTACGAATCCATGCTAATCGAGACAGACAAACCCATACTCATAAAGTTTGTCTTAAAGACACGTCTGTCAGAGTCGGCGAAGTTGCGTATGTCCGCCACCTATGCCACCGTTAAAACCTTGGTCGCTGACATGCGTAAGCATTTACTAACAAAAAAATCTTATATTGCTTTGCATTCACAGCTGCTGAGCGTCCACCAAAAAGGAAAATCGTTGGATGAATATGGTAATGAGGTAGAAAATCTATTTACCCAGCTCACTATTTCTCAGGCCAACGGTGACACCGATGCCTATAAAACATTAAAACCGTTAAATGAAAAATTGGCCGTGCATCGATTTATCGACGGTTTGAGGAATCGCGAGCTGAGAACTATTTTAACAGCGAGAGGGTATAGCTCAATAAATGACGTGATCACAGCTGCTAAAGATGAAGAAATAACTTCACGAGGTGAACATGGGTCCATCCTGCTGGGCCACAGGTCACCATACCAAGGTACATCCAACAGAATGTTTATCAACAGCAGAATGCCATCTCGGCAGGGATTTTACAGTGGCCACGCGGGCATCAGGCGAATGTCAAATAATATTAAAAAGTATTACTTTTGGCCGTCTATGGAGAAAGACGTTAGAGATTTTGTGTCTAGATGTAATAAGTGTCAAACCCAAAAGTATTCGTTAAATACGAAGCAACCAATGGTTGTCACGAGCACAGCTAAGTCGGCGTTCGAAAAGGTATATTTAGATATCGTAGGTCCCATTAATAAAGATAATGATAGTTATACTTACATACTAACACTCCAGTGCGACCTCACGAAGTTCGTCGAGGCCTACCCACTACAATCCAAGGACGCGGTATCGGTTGCAAAAACCTTCGTGGAGCAATTTGTTTTAAGGTATGGCATTCCCAAGGAGATAGCGATAGATCGAGGCACCGAGTTTATTGCCAGTACCATGAAAGAGGTATGTAAATTACTCAAAATAAACCACGTGACCTCGACCGCCTATCATCAAGAGAGTATTGGAGCCCTTGAAAACTCGCATAAAGTTATGGGTGCGTATCTTAGGATTAATACTGAAAACCACACCAGTTCATGGAGTGCATGGCTACCATATTGGTGCTTTGCATACAATTGTAGCGTACACACTGAGACCAAATACACGCCGCACGAGCTAGTATTTGGCAAGTTATGTAATATACCTACGAATCTTAGTACCACTGTCGAACCATTATATAACTTCGATAGCTATCCATTAGAATTAAAATATCGCCTGCAATTAAGTCAGCGAGAAGCTAGAGAGAACTTATATAAAAGTAAATTGTTAAGAAAACAATATTATGATAAGCAAATTAATCCTGTAAGCTATAATAAAGATGACTTAGTATTGTTAAGAAATCCAATAAATGATAAAACGCAAAGTATTTACCTAGGTCCTTACCTAGTTTTAAACGATTTAGGTACTAATGTAAAAATAAAAATTAAAAACAAGGAAGAAATTGTTCACAAAAATAGAACAAAACTCTATAAACCTTAAAGCTTGAACCTTAAGGTTCACATGTTATTCAGTACATAAGTACTTAGTAGGTACGTACTTTGATAAGCGATTAGTCATAAGCCGCCAGGTAAATATAAACAAACCTTGGCAGCAGTATTATGTAACGCCATACTAGTTACTGTTTATTATAAGTAGATGTAAAATGCTATAATAGTGGGATGTAAAGGAAAAAATGTATGCCCATTGCAATTACATACATTTTTTTTTTTCGGTAAAAGGGGAGGTGTAAGTGTATAAGAGAGCATCTTCCCATATATGTCTAACGGCTATGTATGTGTGCATTAGTATATAAGGAGTGTATCCCTATGTAACAGACGGATATTATAATAAATCTCTTCTTAACGTGCAGTCGTGTTTTCTCTTAAACATCCCACATCAGACATTGATGCTACTCAACATAGACCACAACACTGTTTGAATCATTCTAAACTATACCTAATCAATACAATTATCTATACTAATAATATATTATAAAGAGGAAAGATTTGATTGTTTGTTTGTATGTTTGTTTGCATTGAATAGGCTCCGAAACTACCGGACCGATTTCAAAAATTCTTTTGTCGTTAGAAAGCTACATTACCACAGAGTGACGTAGGCTACTTTTTACTGCGGGAAAATTCCTTTTCCTACGGGAAAATTAATTATATCGCGGGTGAAGCTGCGGACGGAAGGCTAGTTACTAATAAATAGATGCACACATTATAAATATTACAGTAGGTAATACTGGGTGATTTTATATCGTCATCCATATTTATTTACTAATTTGATTGAAAATAATTAGCACAATAAAAATTAGTAACATTTCAATTGCATTAAACGCAAATAACCTAATCATGATTTCTTTTAAAAAGACTTGTTCTTTGAGTTCTTTTTGGCAGGACTAGAGTCTTTTTCCAAGACGCGACGATTAAAAATTCAGGTCGTCCCGTCGTCATTAAATACATATATCTTCTTTTCCAGCCATTTCGATGACGTGCCAAAAAACAAATACAGCGTGACGAAACTAGTAGCGCCCCGGCCATGCCTCACCGCCAAGTACATACAGTCGCTGGCGGCGGACATCCGCGCCGTGTCCCACCAGTGGGTCATCCAGTGCTGCACCACCAACTCGCTCCTGGACCCCGACACACTCGTGCTGCCCGCCGGCTGGTCCATCACTAAACAAGCCTTCGTTAACTGGGTAAGTGTAATAAAGACTTCATCATCAGCTTATCGCAGTTAACCACAGGACAATATGGCTCTCCCAAGACGTATCATTGAGGCCGGTCTTTGGGTCTCCAAATCCAGTCGCGGTAAGCATAAAGTATGTGAAGGCTCTGGCAGGAAACATCGTGCTGTGTCCCACCAGTGGGCCATCCAGGGCTGCGCTACCAAGTCTCTCCTGGACGTCGGGGGGCACACTGGTGAGTGCACTATTGATTGAATTCACTCATCAATAATAGTCCTGTTAGCGTAGTGACTTATGACGTCTCAAGCAGAGGGTCGTGGGTTCGCCCGAGCTCGCACCTTCGGAATTTATGTGCGCAATTTCATTTGAAATTTACCATGATTTACGGCAAAGGCAATCATCGTGAAGAAAACCTGGACACGCCTGTGTGACTCCCAATCCTGAGAGGAGGCCTTTGCCCTGCTGTGGCATTTAAATAAGCTAAGATTACGATGAGACTACCAGTTCCGTATACTTACGTCAAAGTATTCCAATCTTTTTTATTGACTCCAAAAAACGTACCTGCTCTTGGTTTTGAGCACTCGAAATGACCGCCGCAGTTTTTTGTTTTAGTTTCTGGATCTTAGTCCAAATCTTACTGCCCTTCACATCGCGGTCGTTTAATAGATTCCACTGACTCTTCTTCATCTCCAGGTACCATCATCAGGCAAGCGCAACACCCAATTCTTCAAAGACAAGGTCATCCTACTCTGCGGGGACCAGGACACGTTCGTCAAATTCTGGGAACGAGTGTGCACCCTAGCGGGGGCGACCACGCGCGTCGTCAACGAAGAAGACCTGAACATGTCGGGTGCCCTCGCTTTAGTCACAGAATGGGACTGTCCCCACGAAGTCCAGAACAAGGCGAACCAAGATAACATCCCCCTTGTATCCACCACTTGGGTGGTCCAGTGCTTAATCGAGGCCAAAGTAATCGCACCAACCAGCCACGACAAGTTCTCATTCATGTACACGGAGCCAGAATGATCCTGGGATTTCAAAAAGATACTCATTATACGTGAAATTTGACACTTGGTGAGTGGCGATTTGGACGCTGTAGTTATTAGTGAAAGTGACTTGTACGCTATTAGTGTTAAAGGTTTCGTGCGATCCAGACGTGTCAAACTTCGGGTAGGTTTGGCTTGTCCAGAAATCCCTGTCGCGAATTTCGAAAAAGAGAAGCGGTTTCGAAAAGGAGCTTGGGAACTGCGTTTGTTTAAGGTAACTTTAGTGGTTATGATTTTGTTTCAATTATTTACTGTGTCGACTAGCTTCGAGAGTTAGTAAGCGCTATGCATTCACAAGAAATGTATTCTCCTGTAGACAGGAGCTATTTTACTTTGAACCGACTTCAAAGGAAGGTTCTCGATATGCCTGTGTTTATTTTTATATGTATGTTAAGCGAAAACTTTAGGTTTAAAATTCCTATTCAAATATAAGATGGGATATGTTACAAAATACAAAATCTGATAGAAATTGAATTGCGTGCAGATGTAAATATTAAGACATTTAATACTTAATACTGAGCAAAATTAATAGAAATGTTGGAAATATTCTAAAAATTGTATTAAAAAGAAATTATTTTGTCCTCAATAGTCATAAGCTAACATTTTGATATTGGATCTCAAGGTTTTGACGTATTCTAATTGTATGAAAATTTATTATTGTAATAAATTATGATACTTTATTTCCGCTGTCATAGTTCGTCCAGCATTACTTCTCATATTTCGTTTTCTAGATTTTTTTACCGAGCAATGGAAACTACATTCGACACTGGACAAATTGTCTCGCTGATGGAGAGAGCCATATTTAAGAAAAAGTAAATTATGTTACTTTTGTTTTTTTTTTAAAAATTTCCTTGCGATGCATTTTATGCTGTCAGTATTTTATTTATAAATTGTTCATAGAATATAAAATAGGCGAGAAGATTACTTCGTAGATTTTATGACAAATGGAACTAAATCATAAGGTTAAAAAATGTAACGGGATAAATCTAATGTTCAAAAATTAAGAGTTAGACGGTTTTAGTAATATTGTTGTTATGGATTTAAGTGGCATTTAAGGAATTTTCAGGATTTAAGCTTAGGATAAGGAACTTTTAGTGTACTTTTAAATTATGAATCAAACTCATGGTTAAAATCGCAACTGTTTACAAATATGCATGCTTGGGAAATAGTGACACTTCTAATTTTGTCACCATTTGACAAAATTGGGTTGCGTTTAGTAACGAATTTCATTTGAAACGTGTCACTATTTTATTACACGTGCATCGTGTATTATAAAATGAAGAAAACTATTATAATTTGTAACAGTCGGTTCACTATTAGAATCATGTAAGTACTTAAGTCTATAATAAACTTTCTACAAACAAAAAATACATACGAAAACTCCATTGTCCGTGAGTGGAGTTATAAGAGAATACAAAATAAATATCATGGCAAATTTCTCATATTCTATGTCTAAAAATATTGTTTTGAATGTATACAATTTATAGATCTAAATCCTGACTGTATTCCAAATTCTCATGCCATTTGAATGTTTTGGCATTGTAAATATATTCTATTTGAAAGATGTTAATGTAAATATTGGATGTAACGTAGTCCATTAATGTTTGGTGTGATGTACATAAGTAGTTATTATATTAACTATCTAACTAGTTATTGGAACTTTAAAATACCTAAAAGTCTGAATTTGTTTAGATTTCATACTGAGCATGCTCACTACAAAAATGCGAAACGGTCGCGCTCAAAAATAGATGAATAAACTCTGAGTCCGGTTAAACAGGACCTATAATTTTCGACCCGGACGTAATGAAGACAGTAATGGACGACCTGATATGTAATGGTAATTCAAACTCTCATCTTATTGACATAAGGGTTAAAAATGTTTATGTCGTGTATTATTACCAAACTGCGATTAAATGTGAAACTACTGTGAGATTCACTCATAGTGAAGTAATACGGATTACTCACTCAAAACGAGTTTAACTCGACATGTTTCGGGCTAATCCGTAGCTCTTCCTCTCGGAGGAACACGCTACGGCTGCTGCCAAACGCGCACTACGCGCCACTGCGATTACTACGCTCCACTGCGATTACTACGCTCGTTTTTGAAAATACATGAAATGACATTTTCAGTGGTAGTGTGCAGATAAATGAAAGTACTTTATTTCGAGTAAGAAGAGGTTCTACAACTTTGAAAAAAAAAACATAAATTATGATAATAATAATAATAATTCTTTATTTCCATAAAAAGGTACAGGTATCTTAACTAGCTGTCGCCCGCGACTCCGTCTGCGCAGAATAAAAAATAGCCTACGACCTATTCTCAGACCTACCGAATATAAACAAAAAGTTTCATAAAAATCGGTAGAGCCGTTTCGGAGGAGTTCGATAACAAACACCTTGACACGAGATTTTTATATATTTTAGTATGTATATGTGGAAACTAGAAAAAAAAATTACTTAGGTACTAATTATATTACTACTTAAATAAAATAAAAATAATCTACTTACAAATATAAATTTTGGTTATTAAAATATTTTAGTACATTATAGTACATTGTGCATCAAGGGCCGTAAGTAGGGGATTACTAACGAGAGTCTATTAGAAGCCAGACGACGAAGGCGGAGGGCATTTAATGACTCGAGTTTGTAATCCCCTTACTGCCCGTGATACATACATTGATTTTCATCACATCGCGTGAAAAAAAATCCAAAAATAAAATTATTTTGTCTCTAAACACTTAAATTGAATAAAATAACGGCTACCCGCCAATACAGATTGTCAATTTATTCGAGTCATCTACCATAGATAATGTAAACTGTGTTTAGTTTAGCATTCGAATGATCATACGGCCAGATTCTGCCAACATGTTCAAAAAATACTTTCTAAAATTATTGCAAAACTATTTGATATAAATTTAAAATATAAAAATAACGAAGTTTCATGAAGCGTAGATAAGTTTGTGTTGTAAAATTGGGTTATAACTAAGTTTTAAAGATGTAAATAAAACGTTGGCTTACTTGAAACCTCCTTAGTCTAAAATGGCATACCTAATAACTTCTGTGCGAATTTTAAAACTAAAGTTAGTACTCCCTTGGGTGGAAAAACTGTACGTAAATCCATAACTCCCTTAAGAACAATTTAGGCCATTGTCATTTAGTATACAGGCATGGAATAACACCATTGACGAGCAAGTGTGATGAAAAAGATAATTTCTCGGCACCGACCGTTGAATACTTTACCGCGATTCATATTTAAAACAAAGATTTATTTTTGATAGGTAACAGCGATTCGACAGCATGAGTCAAATGACCTATGACTTTAATAATTAAAAAAAAATAACAGCATTTACCAAGAATAGAGTCGTAATATGTAGTGTGTTCCGGGTCGAAAATACGGGGTCGTGTGTTAATGGCACCCTAAAGTCTTATGTTATTATAAAACGGTCGTTTTGACGCATTTTTGAGCGTCGAGCCAACTATACCAGCGTCGCTATCATCTAAGCTCGGGGGTCATAAAACCCTGTTCTCGAACCTCTCGCTCGCTCTAAGGAGGTTATCGGATCTCTCGCACGCACTTTGTAGCGGCTTGAGTAGGGTTGCCAGATTCAGGCATTTCGTTTCCGAGACAATCCGAAAGTCACGAATTCGGTTAGTAGGAAAATATACGAAAATAGATAAATCTCCCTACTTTTGGTGTTTTACAACCACTATTATATCTTTGATAAAAATAAAGTGATCCACCTACGTTACTAAAACATCGCAGTGTATTTTTAAAACATCAACACTCAAATTGAGCACCGCTTCTGCCTTTTCTTACTCATGAAATAAAACATTGGTAAAAATCGGCATAAGTGTTTGTTAATACAATGTTCATTCGGTATGAAAACAACATTGGCTCTTATCATTAGAATTAAAAACAAAGCTAAACAATAAAAATTGAGATCGCTTGCTCGCTTATTTTTTTATTGAGCAACCTAGTTATAGTAACATAATGAAAAAGTAGTATCCGAAATCCGGGATTTTAAGTGTAATTGCTGGACACGGGACAAGGATGGTAATTCCGGGACAATCCCGGATTTCCCGGCCATCTGGCAACCCTAGACTTGAGTGATGTGTATTACTTAGTGCGAGCGAGAGGTTCGAAAACGGGGTTTAATGACCCCAGAGCTCAAATGATAGCGACGCTGCTATTCTGTATTTTAGGCTACTCTTTTTTGTTCCAAGTTTTCCTGAATTCATTTTGAATTAAATATTAAGCGTAGCGTAGTAATTACGGTCCATGAATGCGTTTATTTAGGTTAAACTATTATTAAAGTCACTTTTGTATACATTTGGGTTCTCGCTCTGACTTGTTGCATCCCACTCTATCAAGATAAGATGTCATTTGCTACGGATAAACTGTGAAATTATTAATGTAAGTAGTTTTAAATATCCGATTCTCGGTGGAACTATATGCAAAGTATTTGTCCGTCTATCTGTGTGTCTCTAGCGTGGAAGGACCCAAATAAGAGCGATTTAGGTGCGCTTTTTTATTATTAAAGATTCTTTGTTAGTTTTTATTAAGATCCTTCATCTATAATTTGAAAAATATTATTTCTATTGGTGAATCATTGTATCTAGTCCTGGTAAAAACTGACTTAATGTAATGCAATGTGTATAATTTATAATTAAGAATGTGTTTTATCATTATTATGTGAAACTAACTTTTCCCGCGACTTCGTCCACGCCGAAGCAAATGAAAATTGACACCCTTCGTCCAATCTCTGTAATTCTTTATTTTGCCCTTTCATCGTCATCGTATCAGCCAAATTTATTTGCGAAATTACATTTTGTAATTTACCATGAGCTTTACGGTGAAGGAAAACATCGTGAGGAAGCCGGCATACACCTGCGAGGAAATTCAATGGTGTGTGTGAAGTTCCCAACCCGCACTGGGCCCGCGTGGGAACGCCTAAGCCCTCTCATTCTCAGAGGCCTGTGCCCTCCAGTGGGACGTATATAGGCTGGGATGATGATGATGATGATGTATCAGCCAGAAGACGCAGCCAAAAGACGCACTGTTGTGTAATTTAATTTCCACTTTAATGACATGGCATAAAATCTTGAGCTTAAAAATACTTTGACACCTGTACGGAATTTACGAGTTTATTCTATGTCGTTAAAGAAGATAATAAGATAAATTTTATTTGTGTTTATAATCAAGTTCAAGGGACACTGGAGACTTTTGTAAATGGCGTTAAGCATGATTTTAAATATTTAATACACGTGTTAAAAATCGATTTGTATACGAAAATGTTGCCTGCTCCCAAAACCCTTTAGTTAAAAGGACTTGTTAACTGATTTAATAAGGTTTTATGAAAAGTAGCCCGTTTTCAAATAGCAACTGGCAAACCCATCTGATGTCTTCAATTGAGGAATTCTTGTATACAGAGTGGAACAGGACGATGGCCTTTGCCGAAAATGGGGTGTTATTTAGGCCTAGTGCTATCTTTTTTCCAAATAATGTAATCATTTTCGAGTTACAGCTTGTTAAAGTTTATTGCAAGAAAACGCTTGGTTCAACCCTAGATTAAACCAGGTCACAAAGAAAAGGTGATTGACTTTAATAAGATGAATGACATAAATTAATGTCATCATAAAGTCGAGTTTTGCTTGCACGAGACGCATCACAAATCGATCGTACAATCAACCAATTTGATTCCTAGGCCACTATAGAACCCCGTCGCATTAACTACTACATAATTACAACGTCAGTGCAGGTCAAAGGATTATCAACTTTCTGGTCAAAACATGCAAATAGACATAAAGAGGTTATAAAAGTTTTCGGTCCATGACATGAGAAGAAAAAGAAGTTTTGACAGACCGCCAGTCACAATTAAGTTATTGATACTAAGCAAACTCCCTTCCTATTTATTATTGTATTTATTGTTGACACCATGTTCGCAAAATCGAGATTTCATCATGACATACTTCACGTAATAATCATTGTCGTAGAAGATAAACAAATTGAGTAATTATGACATGGTTCTATAGTGGCCTAGGAATAAAATTGGTTGACTGTACATCATTTAGATTACACAATATTAGCAGGAAAGGCTACGGTTGTAATCCACCGTGTATTTATTTCGGGATAGTGGAAACGGTATGTGGGGGGGGGGGGGGCTATTCGGAGGCGAATAATCGGTTTAGCTTGGTTTTATCTTTGGGAAAAACGTGTGTTTTCGAGTATTACCCTGGGAAAATCTCGCTCGCCCTGGTACTTTATAGAATTATTTGGGATACGTGAAACAGACGAACCCTACTTCCGTAATAAATGATAATAAATCATTTACCAGCATACGGAGGTTCGTAATCCTTCATCATCATCATCATCATTTCAGCTGAAAGACGTCCACTGCTGAACATAGGCCTCCCCCAAGACTAAACAGATCGGTCCTGCGCCATCCGCATCCAGCATTACCCAGGTTGTCGCTCCATCTTGTTGGAGGGCTACCTACACTGCGTCTTCTGGTCCGTGGACGCCACACGAGAAACTTTTTGCCCCATCGGCCATCAGTTCTACGAGCGATGTGCCCTGCTCACTGCCACTTGAGTCTGGTGATTCTTCGAGTGCTATGTCGGTGACTTTAGTTCTTCGAATCCTTCATGTAAGAGTCTAACTCGCACTTGACCGATTTTTTCGTACGCGTGTGCGGGTAATTAGGTACTATTTCTTTTCCAAATTATATTACAAACAAATAGTAGATTCCTCGAAAAATAGTGACGTATTTATTTTTGTAAACGTTACCTACAGTGGACGTGACCCCATGTCATTGTATGTTAATTTTATGTTAAAACAATGCTTAGCGCATAGCTGTATATGACATTTTGTAAAATGTTCCACTATTTCGAAGTTTTCTTTATGTAGGTATTGAAATGTGTTAAATATTTTTAGTTATTTAAGTGTTGCATTTTGCAGGCTGCTTTTTGAGTTGTTTTTGTTGGTTATCGTATGTCTTTACAGCGATAGTGGATGTAATTATGTGTAAACTACAATTAAAAATATGAATAAACTTGAAGTCTTTATTTTTAACCCTTGACAAGAGCGGTGTTATAAGTTTGCCCGCTATGTGTTTGCGTGTGTCTGTCTGTGGCATCATAGCTCTTAAACAGGTAAACCGATTCGGATACGGTTTTTTTTTATTTGAAAGCAGGTTTCTTAGCGACGGTTCTTAGACATTTTTCATCAAAATCGGTTCAGCTGTTTCAAAGTTATCAGCTCTTGTTAGCTGTGAACATGATCTTAAACGCATAATGTGTATTTACTTTATTTTCAAACATGTGACCTAATTGCGTTAGGGTTTTGAATTTTTTTAATTTATACAGGGTTATTTGTAAATCACTAGCATCCTTTTAACCCTAAACTCCTACCACTTAAACAAATGTTTTTTGTTTTACGGCTTTTGTCATAACTTAATATTTTTAGTGTAATAACGTTTTGAAAATTTGAGATTACCTCTTATTTTTACGGTACTCTTTGTATTTGTATGGGAAAAAAAGTGCTTCATTTTAAAAAGTCGTAAAACAAAAAACATTTGTTTGAGTGATAGGAATTCAGGGTTAAGAGGATGTCAGTGAATTAAAAATAACCCTGTATATTTGTTAATAACAACTACTTGTTATCCTTTTTGAAATGATCATCGACGTCTTCCATGCATAAGTCCAACATGCATCAGAGCTTAGATTATTTATGCACTAGATGGAGCGTCAGGAGCAAACATCGCGATACAAAACGTCCACCATCCATTTGACAGCTTCATATTACGATCGCGTTACGTCATTCCGGTTGTGCTTAATGATACCAGTTAATTTCACATTCCCCAAAATGTGGGGAAAAAATATTAGAGGCCGATAGACGCGAGTAAAAGTGACTGTAAATGGTAATTAAATAAAGTATGAATAAATAAAACTAAAAACTGATTATATACATTTTTTTCTGTGGCAAAATCGAAATTTGAGCGGCCGCGGGGAAATCTAAACACGCTGTAGTGTGTCAAGCTAAGTTCAAGGAAATGAAACTGGCAAAGCAGCGCTGTGTAAATATTACACGAACCAATTGGAGCCACTTTTGACCCCTTCATAATTACAATACAAATAGATAGTAGATTGATAAATAAGGGTTGTAAGTAGAGATGGGCTGAGTACTCGTTTACTACTCGGTACTCGGTGTACTCGGCAGTTTTTTTGATACTCGTACTCGGCCGAATAACTCGGTTCAAATGCCGAGTATACTCGGTCTAAATAAAATTATTATTAATCATGCGTATTAAAATAAAACGGGCTTGTAAAACAACCAGATTCGCAATCTTTTGCGTATACTCATTGTGTCAACAGTCACTGTACACAATCATCTATTTCCAATGTTTTTAAAATATTTAAGCAATTAATGTGCGGACCAAATGCGTATTACTCGTTAAACAAAAACTGACTAATTTGCGGGGAGAAGGCGGCTGGTAGCGCCGCGCGAACCTGTCTAAACTAGGGCATCGAGCCCGGGTTTACCCGGTCCGGAAAAAACCGGGTTTTCCCGGTTCCGAGGGTTACAAAAAAACCCAGGTTTAATTTTTAAAACTCGGGTTTTTCGGGTACTTTTAATACTTTTCTTTTTGTTATTTATTAAGTATAAACCACTTCGAATGCAATAATAAATGGAATAATAACACGCTCTGATAAATTATTACGTAAAAAAAAAGCTTAGTTGCTACGTTCCTACTAGGTTCCTAGACTGTCACAAGTAAACGTATTCGATGCGACGGCGCGGGCGGTGTGAGTGAACGTGAGGAGTGTTGTTTGTAGTGTTCGGTGACGCTCTTTCTAGGTGAGTATCTCTCAATTAATTTTGTTATTCACTGTGAGGGTAGAAATGGCACTCTTCAAGAATGGCGGTACGCGACAGCGCGGCAGCGAGGGCGTTACCTATCGCTGGTATATGAACATTTAAAAACCATTCCACCTACTAGTGTCGAGCCGGAGCGTATATTTTCTTCGGCTGGAATTGTCGGCAATAGATTGCGCTCGTCTTTGAGTGACAAAACTTTGGATGCCCTAATTTTTTTACGTTCATATTACTTAAGTAAAAAGAAAAACTAATAATTCAGTTCAGATTTCTGTCATTTTTTTTGTTACGTTACGTACGATATATTATTATTATCCAAAACGGATATTAATTATTATAAAGAAGAGTTTTATTAATGTTTACAGTAATTGGTGATTATTGTGATACTAAAAAAATGTCTAAAAAATCTATCATCATCATCAGCCTACGTTCGTCCACTGCTGGACATAGGCCTCTCCCATGGCACGCCATTGAGCACGATCCTCGGCCACTCTCATCCAGCTCTTGCCAGCCGCCTTGCGAAGATCATCGCTCCACCGAGTCTGAGGTCGTCCCACGCTACGTTTGCCGATCTGTGGTCTCCACTCAAGAACTCGTCTACCCCAACGGTTATCGGTTCTTCGGGTTATATGGCCTGCCCATTGCCACTTCAGCGTGCTAATGCGGTGGGCTATGTCGATAAGTTTGGTTCTCTGTCGGATCACTTCGTTACGAATTCGATCTTTCAGAGAAACTCCGAGCATAACCCTTTCCATAGCACGTTGAGCAACTTTAAATTTGTGGACCAGCCCTACAGTGAGTGTCCACGTTTCGGCACCGTATGTCATGACGGGTAGGACGCACTGATTGAAGACTTTCGTCATTAGACTCTGTGGAATTGGCGACGTGAAGACTTGACGCAATTTCCCATACGCTGCCCATCCCAGTTGTATTCTTCTGTTGGCCTCTTTCTCGAAGTTGTTTTTACCCAACTGCATAGTTTGCCCGAGGTAAACATACTCCTTAACAACCTCGAGAATATTGCCTTGAACTGCAATTGGTTCCGGACTTACATGTTCATTGAACATAACATAACCTTGGTTTTATCCAGGTTCATCCGAAGACCAACGCGTTGAGAAGAATCAGCTAGGTCATTCAACATATGTTGCAAATCTTGCAGCGTTTTCGCCACGATGGCGATATCATCTGCAAATCGCAAGTGTGAGAGGTACTCGCCATTTATGTTAACACCCCTTCCAGTCCAGCGTCTTGAACACATCCTCCAATGCATTTGTGAACAATTTGGGGGATATAACGTCCCCTTGTCTCACACCACGATGCAAGGGGATAGGTTCAGACTGCCGATTCTGGACTTGGACGGCCATAGTAGCGGCGTTGTACAGACCTCTCAACACTTGGATGTATCGCCAATCGACTTGGCATCGCTGCAAAGATTCAAGAACAGACCAGATCTCGATCGAGTCAAAGGCCATTTCATAGTCCACAAACGCTAAGCACAGGGGCCGATTATACTCTTCGGTCTTCTGTATAATCTGCCGCACTGTATGGATGTGGTCTATGGTGCCGTATCCCGATCGAAACCCGGCCTGTTCGGGGGGCTGGAACTCGTCGAGCCTTCGCGCAAGACGGTTCGTGATGACTCTCGAAACCAGCTTGGCTTGTGGTCCTTCAAAAGAGTTTTATCACCCTTTTTGAAAAACAACACGACAACACTCTTACTCCACGCCTCTGGAGTTCTCCCATCAAAAAGAACAGTATTAAAAATATTATGGAGCTCCTTCATAATAGGTTTACCACCAGATTTCAGGAGCTCAGTCGTAATACCGTCTTCTCCAGGGGATTTTCCATTTTTAAGCTGTCTGAGAGCCATCGCGATTTCGTCCAGGCTGATTTCTGGCAAGTCTTCCGTAAAGTGGCGTGTTAATGCAGCTCTGGACTCCTCATTTTCGGGATCAGGTTGAGATGCATGCGTAGCGTATAACTGGCTGTAGAAGTTTTCAATTTCCGAAAGAATCCCAGACCTGGAAGAAACAACTACTCCATCCGTAGAGGTCAGCTTCGTCAGATGACTTCTTCCAAGAGATTTGACAAAAACCTTTGATCCCCGATTTTGCTCGATCGCTCGTTCTATTGAACGGGTGTTGGAGCATCGGAGATCGTATCTTACAAGTATGCCAATTCTCCTGTTTAGAGCATGTCGTTCTGACGAAGTAACTGGTGGGTGTTCACGTCGTTCCTCCATGAGCCTGAGTGTTTCTTCCGAAGCTTCGACTTCCTGCCTTTACGCCGCAATTCGCAAAATCTCACACCTTCCTCCCTGAGGATTCCAACAACATTCTCGAGGGCCCGGTCAATGTCAACGCTATTTGTGGTTTCCAAAGCAGCGAATCGGTTCTCCAGATTAGACTGGAACTTTTCAGATCCGATTATAGTTTGGAGCAGAGTTGGTCGGAGCCTGGATTTCATCAAACGGACACGTTCAAGCTTAAAATCGATATTCAGATTAAAAAAATCTATATGACTTTTAAAATATTAGAACTGTTTTTGTAAAAACACTGTTTAAACATTTCATTTCAGTTTCTTGTTTTTTTAAAAATTATAACAAAAAGATCGAAAAGCTCGAAAAAACCGGTCTACCCGGGTTTTGATTACTCTTAGACCCGAAAACCCGGGTTTTCAAAATTGAACCGAGTTTCGATGCCCTAGTCTAAACCCGTTTTCGCGCCTCAAAACAGAACCGAGTAACTCGGCCGAGTACTCGGTTTGAGAAACTTTGAACCGAGTATACTCGGTAATCGGTTACTCGGTAAAAGTTGTGCTCGGCGCATCTCTAGTTGTAAGTTGTAATTGATCATTTACACTCGAGTTGAACACTACTTTTGATCATAAATGCGAGGAAATAAAGAAAAACCGTTATGTTAAAAATATATACGCCATTTGTAAGAGAGCGCGTCGCGCCGGCACCGGCGTCACGTCGCCGCGGCCGCCTGCACACCTTGCTGAGCTCGGTGCGCAGGCGGCGAGGCGCTGCAGCTGCACGTGCAGCAGCGCACGGGCGGCGCGCGCGCGGCGTGGCGCAGCACGCGGCCACGGGGTTCGTGAATACAAAGAAGCACCATTCGATTTTCAAATTTACTTACATCCCTAAGGATGTAAATCGAATTTATATCCCGGATTTCAAGCTGAATGTAACCTACTTTCAGAGCTTGAGTGGTGAAAAAGAATTTATTTCCAAAAATAATAATGAAACACGGTTACATTACATTTATTTATTACACATTTAATCATTTCTATAACGTTTCTCGCGCTGTCACAATGCAGACTGAAGGGAAAATGACAAATGAGTGTTGCCAATGTGTGCGGCAAAACTGCGTTGAAAGCGAAGCTGATTGGCGAATGTGTGGGGAGAGCTTCAACTCTGGGAAAATGAGGGGATTTTAAGTATGAACACAAATACGCGACATTTGACATCAAATTTCTGCTAGTATTGATTAATTTCCTACAATTCACTATTCGCAACAGCTCGAAACTAAGTCACTCGGCCCACATAATTTTTCATTCCCCACCCGTGGGGAATTTCGACAATGCGTTTGGGGATTTTAGCATATTACTATTGGCAACCCTGTCATTCGGAATGACGCAATTGACATATAAGCCAACTTTGGCTTATATTTTTATGGGACGTTTTCATGCCGCCTATGCTCCATCTAGTGCATAAATAATCTAAGCATCAGAGCTGTGAAAGCTTCAATGTCTTGCAACGCCATCTATGAATAACTGGTAGTACTAACAAGTTCGTCTAAGAGCTTCATCAATGGAAGCTGTAAACTTGAGTAAGCTGGCTATTGTAACCATAACCATATAGTTTTTCTACTAGATGGCGTTACTAACTTCAATCATAATAATATATCAAAGTACTAGCTGTTGCCCGCGACTCCGTCTGCGGTTATAAAAAATATAAAAAATAGCCTACATCCTTTTCTCAGACCTACCGAACACAGACAAAAGGTCGCCTTGACACCTTAAATGTCAATTTTGCTTGCAGTGGCTAGACATCTGTCCATACCAATCCATACCAATGAACTTCAACGGCTGCAAGCAAATTTGTTTTGAAACTGGGCAGGCCTCGCTTTTGTCGACTGTACGTTCTACTGCAGGGCACCTTACCTTAACCTCCGACACAAAAAGAGGGGTGTTATAAATTTGACCGCTGTGTGAGTGCGTCCGTCTGTGGCATCATCGCTCTTAATCGGGTGAACCGATTTGAATTCGGTTTTCTTTATTTGAAATCGGGTTTCTTGGCGATGGTTCTTAGACAACTGGTTCAGCCGTTTCAAAGTTATCAGCTCTTTTGTTAACTGTGGAAGGGATCTTAAACGCATAATGGGCATTTACTTTATTTTCAAACATGCGTGTGACCAAATTGCGTTGAGGGTTTAATATATTTTTTTTTTTGATCCCATTGACTGCTCTGGTATTTAAGATGGCGACTACATAAAGTGCAAAGTGCAGCGGGCCCCAGCGTGAATTTATTTGGTTGCCCGCACAAGTCAAAATTGTTACTTGATGAACACCCAGAGACGCTTGGTGGGACACAGGTTCAGTATAGCTGTAATAGACAAAATTAACGCTCTTAAAGTCATCAACTTCATCATCATCGCCTTAGAGCTCATTCCCACTATGTCGTATGTCGGATTCCGATTTTAATCGGGTGTCGGCGCCTCAGTTCACACTAGTCGGCTGTCGGCCACGACCGCAGCTGGTTTCGAGGCTTCTGTACACGATTTCCGGACGAGGGCTGACAAAACACGATATTTTGTCGGATCCGACACAAAATCGTTGTCGGACGAGTGTGAATAGCTTCATATAAAATGTTCTGCCACTGGAACGACCGATTAAAATCCGATCCGACATACGACATAGTGGGAACGAGCTCATAGAACGCCACAGTGACCGACGCCGATTGCCCACAACTTTCGCGATGACGTTGATCCACCTAGTGGGGGGCCTACTAACGGTGCATCGCCTGCATTATTCTGTTCGTAGTCGCCAAAATCTTTCTCCCTCAACTGTTATCTGTTCTTCGAGCGATGTGGCTATATCGCTGACTCTCGTTCTTAAGCACAGGTAGTCTACATTTGTATTTGATTAGTCATTTTGTAAATTAAGTACTTATCGAGTTTTGAAAGTTGCTTTTGGAATTTTGAACTCGTCCTGCTATCCGTTCTAAAACTGGTTCCTAGCCGTAACGTATATCGAGGAAACAGTGACACACTGTCTCATAGGCTAAAGGTGATTCTCGATACAAAAGTGTATCGTGCGCAGGGCAAGCGTAAAGGTTACCGGCATATAAGCAATTTTAATGTCCCGAGGACCCAGTTTCGTCCAAACAAACGTAAAAGGTGGTCGTTAAAGGAAAAAAGAAGTGAGAATGGGGATCGATTTCTGAAATTACGTCACTCAATAATACCGTTTGGTGAAAATATGCGCTAGAAAACTTTAGCTTAAATTGAAATGTTGACTGGTTAACAAGATTGTTAGCGGTGTAATTTTCTAATCTACTAATAATCTAATCCAGTACATATTTTCACCATTTTCGAGCGTGATTTCAAAAATTGCCTCCATAGACTTATTAATTGATTATCAAAGGATATCAAGTGTCAGTTATCCAAAAGGGTATTAATACAAATCCATGTTATCTATACTTATACTGTGTTTTAGAATTAATCCTACAAATACAAATGCGAAATTTGTGCGTGCGTGTTTGTGTGTTGTTACAATTGCAAGCCAAAACGGCTATGGATTGGGATGAAATTTGGTATGTAAATAGAGGATTTCTAGTAGAGTGCCTAGATCAATTTACCAAAATCGTTATTTTCTAGTAGCAGAATTCTCATTCGCATTCGTTCCCAAATGGTTTTTTTTTTGGCTCACTACGGTTTTTTTTTTTTTTTGAATCTTATTTTCACAATCGCGTTTTTTCCCAACTTTAATCGACACTGAAACATAGGTAGGTTTAGGTTATGTCAAGTTTGCATCGGCCCGAAGGGCCAAAAGCACACAGAACAAGGAGCTCCGTCGACACTGTATGTGTGAAGTTCCCAATCCGCATTGGAGCCCGCGTAGGAACTACGGCGTCATTCTGAGAGGAGGCTTTGCGCCCAGCAGTGGGAGGAATAAAGGCTGGAACTTTCTTATTTAATTATTCTTCTTTGTCATTTCACTCTTGGCAGAGTGGTCGTGGTCACGTTGAAGCGTCCATATCAGTAGAGGCGGAAACAGATCTCCGCGCGATCTCCCACCACCTTCCCTTGTTTGCTGACTGTCTAACGCAATCAGATACGCAGCTCTAAGGAGCTGAACCGTATTAAGATACGTTTTTCACTTGAGTCTAGCGCATAGCCTAGGTGTCCTGCCACATGGGCTGGGATGTGATGAACATACATTGGGGTTTTCGGTGTGAGAATGTTTGACATTAGCCAAAGACTAGGTATTGACTTAAAAAACCGAATTTACTCTAGCAGGTTTCTACCTAATGAATAATTAATTGAAACAAAAAAATACTTGAAAAAATCATACTTACATATACTTACATATGAACGAATTGTTACAAAGCAAAGAAATAAAACTGCGATCGCGAACTTTTCGTGCAACTATTGATTCCTTCAAAAAATTTAAATAGGTATACCTATTACAACTGCCGACGTGGAAAGATCGTTCAGTTCGTTGAAATGATAATTACAGCAAGACGCCGCAGATTAACTGTTCCAAATATAGAAAAAAATATTAAAAACTTGCCTTCCGTCCGCAACTTCGCCCGCGATAAATTAATTTTCCCGTAGAAAAAGGTATTTTCCCGCGGTAAAAAGTAGCCTATGTCACTCAGTGACAATGTAGCTTTCTAACAGCAAAAGAATTTTTGAAATCGGTCCAGTAGTTTTTAAGTTTATTCGTTAAATACAAATCTTTCCTCTTTATAATATTAGTATAGATATAGATTTATTTTGAAAATCGTGTCAACTACTAAATTTACTGCATGTAATTAATAAAACTTATTTTTATTATTATCTCATAAGGCTTGGTAGTAAAGCTAAAGTACTACAGGAATTAAAATACAATTGGCTAAGTAAAGTTTTTCTAAGAGGTGTTAATTATATTTTTTTTCGAAAGTTGGCGTTCTGAAGATTGAGAAACTGCAACTGTTTTATTTTTATCTCCTATTGTTTACTGGAAATATTTTTTTAAGTGTTCGAGATGACATTTGTGAGATTTAATGGCTGCCAAGCCGTTCGTGCTCAGACCTTAGTAGAAACAGAAAAAAAACGAAGTCATCTGTCACTTTTGTCCATGTCAAACCGTTTGCGTTTCGTTTGCTTTGCATTTTGGTGTGATCAGTGTGATTTTTGGACTATTTTTAACGACCTCCGCACAAAATCCGGATTTTCAATTTTACCGCATTTCTCCACGACCTATGCACGATAATTGAATCACGATTGAATATTTTCGATCACTATTTTGGAACTGCTTCTTGGACAACGCAAAGTAAACGAAACGCAAACGGTTAGATTTCATTTGACATTGACAATTGACTTCGTTTTTTTTTCTATTTTTATTAAGTACTGAGCACGAACCGCTTGTCAGCCATTAAATCTCACAAATGTCATCTCGAACACTTAAAAAAATATTTCCAATAAATAGTAGTAGGTAAAAAAAAAACAGCTGCTGTTTCTCGGTCTTGAAGACGACTGCTGTCGAAAAAAATTATAATTAGCACCTCTTCAAAAAACTTTACTTAGCCAATTCGCAGAGCAGTAGTTATTCATTAGGCATAATTATGATATTTTCTTAGACTAACCTGTCTATTTATTTCTACTCTTTCTCAAATCATTCCCGCACCGAAAAAACCCCGATGTTTGATGATGAAATACGTAGGCAGTAACTACCCACGTAATAAGTACGTAAATTGTTTGTAAGAAACATTATCAAGCTATAAATTAAATTTGTTTACTTCTAGTGTCTTATCATACTTATGTATCAATGTCATACTTTACACATACCTATACTTAAGTATGTTTCAGACCTTTGTTGAACAGAAATATGTAGAAACTAGCTGTTACCCGCGACTCCGTCTACAAAGAATGTGTGTATCGCTATCCCGCGGGAACATTTTCCGGGATAAAAACTATCCTATGTCCTTCCCAGGATCCCAAACTTTCTCCACACCATATTTCATCTAAATCAGTAAAGCGGCTTAAGCGTGAATAGGTAACAGACAGACAGACGCACTTTCGCATTTATAACATTGGTAGGGATTAGTAAGGATTTAACAGAAACATGGTTGTTTATTATTATTCAAGCGTGCCTTAGAAGTATTATATCTAATCTTCATCATCATTATAATAGCCAAAAGACGTCCACTGCTGGATGAAGGCCTCCCCAAATTAGTATGGCAGCATGTCGATATTTTCGATAGGACTATCGATAGTATGACTGATTTTCAAAGGCATGATAGTATCACGATAGTATAGCGATCTATCGGAACAACACTGTCCAAGAGTAAAGGTTTATTTTGAAGGTCTTAAAACGGGTATGTATTACAATACCGAAGTACGAAAGACCGAATGTATTAAAACATCGAATGGGTCAAAAGACTGACACGATTTTTTTCTGAAACCGTAAACTTCTCAGAATTTATTAAAACGGCATCATACAGAACCCATTAGGTTAGGTTAGGTTAGTTTTAAAACAATCTTAAAAAGTTAACGGTTTCAGAAAAAAATCGTGTCGGTCTTTTGACCCATTCGATGTTTTAATACATTCGGTCTTTCGTACTTCGGTATTGTAATACATACCCCTTAAAACACGTGAGAAGGCGTGGGTTAAAACTAGTGAGTATATAACACGTGATCCACAAATGGGACAAGATAACCTTATCTTAGACCATTTGTATGTCACATGTCTTACTGTAGATATAGTACTCGTGTTTAATAAACAACTTTTTATTAAAAACTATAGGTACTTACCTACTTAGTAGGTATAGTGATTGCTATAGACAGCGCGTTTTTTTGGAGTTACCTAGGTACCTACCTATTTAATAGTTGTTCTGCATGCACAAGTCAGTGTTCTAGTGTGAAAATGGTTTATTAGATAGGTAACTCGCACTTGGCCGGTTTTTTTGGATTTGTTCTGTATTTCAAGAATTAATTACAGTAAAAAATACCTGTATAAGTTGTATTTTTTTTTAAAGTAAATTCATGAAAAATTAAGATACTTAATCGCTGACGTCGGAAGAGTCTCCGAGAGAGTTGGTCTTAAATTGAACATGGACAAGACGAATGTCATGTCGAACGCCCATGTTGTACCTACCAACTCCCGTCGTAATCGGAGACACTTTGCTCGAAGTTGTTGACGACTAAGTATATTATCCACCTGGGACATACCTACAATCCAATAAGGTTCTACTTCGAGAAAGAGGTCAATCGACGAATTCGACTCGGCTGGACAGCGTTCGTCAGGAAGATCCGCAATATCTTGTCATACAATATACCGCAGTGTCTCAAGTCAGAAGTCTTCGACCAGTGTGTATTGCCTGTGATGACTTATGACACTGAGACGTGGCCGCTACCGATGGGCCTCATAAGAAAGCTCAAAGTTACTCAGAGGGCGATGGTGAAGGCTATGCTTGGAGTTTCTCTGCAGGATCGCATTAGATTAAGAAGAAATCCGCGCAAGAACTAAAGCCACGGACATAGCTCCAAGAATCGCCGGACTTAAGGGATGTTGACACCACCAATCAACTGACGTACTTACTTTTTATGAGCTGTCAAATACAATTCTCCCATAGAGTTTGAATGGCAATAGCAACTTATGACGTCACTTGTTCGCCAACTCAATCAACTAACTATTTATTGCTTTTAAAGCAACAAAAAATCTAATTTTGCAGTTAATCGAAAATTAATCTGGTTTCAGGACTAAAATGAAGCGTTTTTTTATTGGAGTCGTGTCTTCGAATTATTTGTTAATGGCGTCAACATCCCTATTATAAAAACTGTAAAGTTGGAAACAGAATTTAAAGTGTTAAGTTTTTTATGCTGCTAGGTAATTCGATAACGTCGTAACTTCAGAACCGACAATTTTCGTAGAGACCGCGTAGTACTTCATCCCTATTTCAACGACGTCATAAATAATAGCTGCCATAAAAAACTACTACGCCTTATCGCGGCGCAGATAATATTCCCAAATTGGTAGTTTCTGGAACCACAAACTGGCCACTTTGCGGTAGATATCTTCTCACCGAAATAGCAACACTGTCGTAAAGATTACGATGCATTTAAGATGTAAGCGTCAGCGGTATTAGATACATTGTATGGATCAGTAAGAAGTATATAATATAGGTGTAATCGTTAAGTGTAGCCAGGCGATTATTCCGTAAATATAACAGATATCAGAAACTTTAAACGGATTCCTCGCAATAGAGTCGCGGGCAACATCTCTCTCTATTCAGAAAATAAATGCTACACAACATACTTGTTGCGTATGACAGAATGAAAAAAAACTTAAGATATTAGATAAGTACCTACTTGGCAGTTAGAATATCTTATGTTATGATAGATATTAAGCTGAGGTAGCCTAGTGGCTTGACCTATGGCCTTTCAAGCAGAGGGTCATGGGTTCGAACCCGAGAATCCCGAGATCGCAATTTACGTACGAAATTACATTTGAAATTTACCACAAGGAAATCTGCACACTCCTGCGAAGTGGCGTATAGGCTGTCCTGCAGTGGGACGAATAGGCTGAAGAAGATACGTAGATTATTATTATATTATTAGATGTTATTTTTACAAAATAATGTACCTGGGTGGATCAACTATTTCTTGTTGTTATTCTGTCCCGTCAGCGAAGGGACAAAAGTAGTACAGTTTAATTAGAAGAAATGTTGTAGTATCACTTTAACTAACATGCTTATTAAATGACCAATTGTAGAAGAGGTTTAAAACTACCACAAAAATGCATGTTTGGCAAATTTTAATCACATAAACTGACGGTTTAAAGAGTTACTCAGGAGACCGTCACTATAGCAACGAGTGACAAAAAAAAGTTGATCGACCCACCTACGCTCAAAACCGTAAAAAGAAAGAAAGATACAAAAATAATGCAAACTGGCAACATTTGTCCTTGGCAGCGAATGAAGTTTTTTTTTATTGTGAGAGGTATGCAAACGAGCAAGCGGGTCATCTGATGGAAAATGATCACCACCGCCCATAAATATCAACAACTCAAAGAGAGTCGCCAATCTGTTGCCGGCCTTTAAAGTAAGTATAAACCCTTTTCTTGAAACCCCCAATGTCACAGTTGTCTGGAAACACTGCTGCCGGAAGCTGGTTCCACAGTTTCACCGTACGTGGCAGGAAGTGCCGAAGAAAACGTACAGTGGTAGACTGCCATTCATCGAGATGGTGACGATGGAACTTAGACTTACGGCGGGAAGTGCGATGGTGGAATTTTGCAGCAGGCAGCAAATTAAACAAATTCTCCTGAGTTGCCAGCAAATGCCTAAAAAATTGCAGTAAAAATCCCATATCAACTAGATATCAGCAGATTATTTTATAGCATCACTTTATTTCTATAAATAAGTATATTTATTAAGATCGTGTCCCGAAAACTATCCCAAAAAGGTCATTGTTTCTCCCTAGAGAGCGCTGTTGGTCCGCGTTATCTGTTAGATAAGTCGAACGACGTCTTAAGCTAAAAAAATGGCCTTATCGTAACTTTTTATGAACCAAATATATTATGAAGACCGATAATAGATTAAGCAGCACTTAAGATATACTGGGAGTTGGAATATCTTATGTTATGATAGACTACTCAAAATAAATCATCATCATCATTCAATCATTCTGAGAGGAGGTCTGTGCGTAGGTATTAGCCTTTTTTTTCATTTTTGATTTATTATGCGAACTTTTTAAAATTAGTAACCGATATGTCAAACGTTTTCAATGATATTTTTTATAAGTACAGTTACGCCCGCCGGCTGAAAACTGGTACGATGATATTTGACTTTTCTTTATGCCCGCCGCAGCCTCCAGACGCTGACATCATCCCAGCCTAATATATTTATATATAAGTACATACGTCCCACTGCAGGGCACGGTCTCCTTTTGGCTTAGGCTTGGACCGTAGTTCCCATGTGGGCCCAGTGCGGATTGGGAACTTCACACACACCATTGAATTTCTTCGCAGGTGTGTGCAGGTTTCCTCACGATATTTTCATTCACCGTAAAACTAATGGTAAATTTCAAATGATATTCCACCTTCTTTTGTTAATTTAGGTCCAGTGCTAGTCCTAGAAGGACCTACAAACAACAAAAACTTAGTTTTCAAGATTTGATAGAAATTTACTTTTTTTTTTGCATTTCTACTCACTTTTTCCTTAGATAATGTTTTACCGTGGCGACCGGGTAAGCTGTGGCGGGGCGGGGCGGGGTTGCCAGCTTTTTGCAACGTTTCCCCTAAGTCTATTTCCCTGTTTGCGTCAAAACGGCGAATGAACTTTGTGGAAACTGTTTTTTAGTTTTTTTTAACATTCTATTTATCTAATTACTAGCCTTCCGTCGGCAGCTTCGCCCGCGATAAATTAATTTTTCCGTAGGAAAAGGTATTTTCGCGTGGTAAAAAATAGCCTATGTCACTCAGTGATAATGTAGCTTTCTAACGGTAAAAGAGTTTTTAAAATCGGTCCAGTAGTTTTTCAGTTTATTCGTTACATACAAAAATACAAATCTTTCCTCTTTATAATATTAGTGTAGATGTAGATAATAGTCTCTAATTCTAATTCTACCTATAGTGTAAATAAAAAACAAGAAGCAAAAAAAATCGTACCATAGGTACAATAGCATAGGTACTTTCTAGTTTGTGATAAATTAGCATTATACGTGGGTTAATTAAGCTATTTAAACTGGCTATGGACAGGGCGAGATTTAAAGATCTGATTGCCAACCTTCAATAATGAAGTGGTATTATAAGAACACAAGCCTTTGACTGGAACCTTCGAGGTACAAGAAAGCGCGGCCGCCCCATACAAACTTGGCGACGTTCTTTAACGGCAGAAGCGAAGCGCATCGGCAAGACGTGGAGCGAAATAAAGTCAGCCCAAGACCGATCGACCTGGAGAAGCATTGTAGACGCCCTCTGCCCCACCGAGGGGACATAAATGGGGGCGGATTTGGAGCAGTGGCAATACCATCCTGTAACTCATTGCTGACAAACTAGATTGTTCCATCCTGAAAACTTGGGTGGGATTACAAGTGGACTAAGAATTAATTAATTATTTCATTGATTATTAAATTATTGTATTTTTTTTTATTATCCTGTTTTGGTGTCCCACTGCTGGGCAAAGGCCTCTCTTCTCTTGCTCCACTCTTGCCTATTCAACGTGATAAACATCTAGATCATCGTATCGTATGTTTATTAGTGTTTTTAAATTTAATTTTGTCGAATTCAGGATATTTTTAATAACTAAAAAAATCCTACCTATAAAACCAGCTTTTGATATGCCAACCTGTTGTTTTATAGGGTTATGTTTTCACAGTTTACTTTTTCTTTATTGTATTTATTTATTTACATATTATGCTACGCAATAATAAATCTAAATTATTTATTAATTCATTATCATTTTATTGATTTATCTTTTTATTAAGTAGTTTAAATAGTATATTTGTGTATCGTTCCGTGAGTCACAGACGGTTCTGGCAGAAAATCAGCGCTGCAGGCGTCTAACGCCTCAGCATAATGCTGAGTCAGCGACCGTTTCACTTTTGCATGGACACACATGCAGATCTGTGTATTTATTACTTCGTTGTTTTGTGAACTTTGTTTATTTGTATGAATTTGTGTGTACTTTCTTGTATTTGTGTGTCTTGTAAAAGTGAATAAAAATGTCTTCTTTCTTTCTAACTATATAATTGTTAATTTCCAAATATTAATGTATCCTAATTTTAAATTAATTATTGTTGGTCGACATCTGTGATATTTATCTGAGTGCATTGATTAATTAATTAAAAAAATCCCAGAAATTAGAAATCCCTCATTCCTCGCACGCTTTCCCCTTAAATTCCGGGGTAAATCCCCCAAGCTGGCAGCGACGGGCCGTATTGATCCTGCGGGCAAGACGCGTTCTTTGTTTGAAGACGCTGCGGCGACGGTTCAGGATGTGCTAGGACGCCATACGTATAGTACGGTCAAACGCAAAAACATATCGGGTGGATGACGATGGGGGACCTTCCCGAAAACAGGTGATAGTGTTGCTTAAACTGAACAACATTCTCCAAGGAACATAGATGGAAAAACGAATTTTTTTTTCGCCTTTCCATAGTATTAGTAGTATTTTTGTTTTTTTTTTGTTTTTTTTTTAGTAGTATTTTTCCATTGATATTTTGTATTAAGTATATGTAGTGTATATGTATTATATTGAATATATGTGTTTATTTATAAAATTTATATTATATTAGTATTGATTTTATTGTTTATTGTCTATTAATACTACGTTTCTCTTGTCTGTTATTTCTGCCACCTACATTAGTCTGTTGACATTTATTAATTTCTGAGTAATTGGTTGTCTGGAAGAGATCGCTTTTTAGCGATAAGACCGCCTATTGTCTACCTGAATTTTTATTTTTGTAATGTTACTGTACTGTTTTTGGTGATCAATAAGGAGCGGAATTTCTCATAGCAAAAATCAAACATCAAAGGCATTGAACATAAGTTTTATCGACTATCGATAAATATTTCAGCAATTAACAAAACAGAAAATAGTAGGTACTTTTAAAATAGCATGTTTTAAGTTAATTACAATAAAAATATAAAACAGAAATGCAACGAAACTAAAATCTAACCCAACGTGAGTTTAACATTTGGTAGCATAGCATACGGTTGTGGTAACTCTGAAGATGAGCTCTGGTTGAGTTCGAAACGCGTCAGTGTAGCTTGGTGGTGGTGATAGTTGTGTTTATGTGATTTGTGTGTGTTCGTACAGTGTGGAGGTGGAGGAACTGCATGAACGCACATTTCTTGCATAAACGTAACTATTGTAAGGTCGCGGGTGAGCAAAGTAATTGTTTTAGTTCACATTTACGTAGCTTTGTTTTTCATTTTTCTCCAAAAAAAAATTGAAAAGCTATAATATTTCATACTTAAATATACTCCTGAGACCGAGTAGGTACTATCAGCTGTAAAAATATCTGCAACTAATAAATTAACTCTTTATATGTATAAAAGCAGTTTTTTCTTTATCCCGTGGGAATTCACAAAAGTCCTGAAATCTGTTTTTGTTATTATTTCACTTACATTTATAGCGAATTTGAAGAGTCTATTAATCATTTAAATATGCCGTATCAAGTATAAATTATGCCGACTAAGTGGTAAAATAAAATGAAGTTTATTTTTAGGTTACCTACCTTCCACTAACCTAATAATGTGGGGTATCGTTGAATAGATATGATTTTTCGATACAGTAATAAAATTCGTTTGCGAAATATTCAACTTTAAAATGCAATTTTTTTGTTAAAGTCGAGCCCCCTTCTAAAATTTAAAAAGTAGATTTGAAAAATTAAAAATAAATCATGATGGGAGTAAATATTATCACAGTCATTAACAAGAACAACTATTACGGCGAGAGTAAATAGCATCCTTTACTTATAAAAGGTAAGTACTTACCTACTTAAAAAATTCCAAAATAAAAAAAAACTTGTTTTATATGGATAGTATAATTAATAAGGTATACAAGGATTACTGAAAATAAACGGATCACTCTTGTCTTATAACGAGTTTAACTCGACATCTTTCGGGGTAATCCGTTGCCCTTCTTGCGCAGTGCGCGTTTGACAGCCGCCGTAACGTGTGACTCCGAGAACAAGGGCTACGGATTAGCCCGAAACATGTCGAGTTAAACTCGTTTTAAGACGTGAGTGATTCGTTTATTTTCACTATGAGTGAGTCTCACGGTAGTTTCACGTTTAAAGTAGGTATACGTATACAAGGATTACTTATTTCATAACGGTTACGGAAACCTATTCTGAGCGTGTCCGACACGCTCTTGGCCGGTTTTTCATTTATGGTTATGTATTTGCTGTATAGAAGCAAAGTGAAAAGGTTCGTCACTTTTCGACCTTAAGTCGTTGACATAGAGTCGAAAAGTGACGAGTGACTACGTTTAGCAAACACCAGTCCTGTATGAAACAACCTTTAGCCAAAGCTAAATAAAACAAGCGCAGTTCCGCCCTCATTATGACTCTCTTTGATGTCGGTGTGTGCTGCCTTTATACAGTACATATTTTACTAGTGAAATGAAAATATGTATTAATCTCACAAAGAAATTGATATGATAGAACATTACAACCACTTTTGTGCAGAAGTTCATACTTGGAAGTATGTAAGCTTGAGTAAAAAGCCGTGGTGGCCTAGCGGTTTGACTCACGGCCTCTCAAGCAGAGGGTTGTGGGTTCAAATCCTGGCTCGCACCTCTGAGTTTATCGGAATTTATGTGCGACATTACATTTGAAATTTATCATCAGCTCACACAGGGGTAAACATCGTGAGGAAACCTGTATACACCTGCGAAGAAACTCAAATTCAATGGTGTGTGTGAAGTTCAAAATCCAAACTGGGCCCGCGTGGGAACTACAGACCAAGCCCTCTCATCCTGAGAGGAGGCCTGTGCCCTGCAGTGGAACGTATGTTGGCTGGGATGAAGCTTGAGTAATGCTCGTGTGCTAAATGTTGTGTACAATTGAAATTGTGTTGTAGATGTTATTCTTGTAAGGTCTAAATTGTGCTGCTGTTTACAATTATGTAATTGTACCTATCTGATAAATAAATAACTAAGTATCTAATAAATTCCATCTACATACAAACATGTGCAAGTAAAGTAAGCAACACTTTATCAGAGCTTATCGCAGCCGTCGAAGGGTTAAGATAACACCCCCGCTGCCAGTAATCCCGGGATTACGGGCTTTCGCGAAACGGGGATCTGGTGTTTTGATTGTGCTACAAGTGTGGTGGAAAGCTAGTTTTTAGGCTTAAAGGGATAGAGCATAAATATATGTATGTATTGGCACAGAATATATAATAGTACTAACGTACAGAATGGACACGCTCCGCCCCGCACCGATTCGAGTTACCCCTCCCCCAAGGCGCCGATTGCATGTCGCCGCTGTTCACCAGTCGGGTGCGCGACGCGATGCATGTCGGCCGCACGGCACTAAACTTATGCGAAATGGGAATATATTGTGCATTGTATGGGTGTTTGCCATCAACCAAAGACAAGGAAAAGAGTTTTTTTCGATTTCCGAAGGACGAAAGAAGGTAGATAACCAACTTTAATTAGCAACATGTAACATTAGTAACTAGGGAAAGTAGGTTTAAAAGTTTGTTACCTATAAATAATGTATAAATAGACGTCTTATATTAGTAGGTAGGTATTAGTAAAATTAATTTGTTAATTATTTCCTATCAATATCTACAATTACATTCTCTAATTGTCTTTACAAAATGTATTAGGTATACACTCATTCACTTATTTTTAAACACTTAATTCAAACAAACGATAAGTTCAATTATTATAGTACTACGATAATTAGATTACCTACTCATTTTATTTTACATTACAACGTTGCTCGCGCTCAACGAACGGCGCGGCATTCACTTTCCGCAGCTATCTCTTTCTATCTCTTTTTGCGATAGTCAGCCCTGTGCATCTTACGCACACATTGACGCGTGTACAGACGTCGTCGTGCTTGTGTGGATTCAGGAACGCGTGTTTTGTGCGCCGTGTCCGCCGTGTGGTATTACCCAAACCGCACTGGGCCCGCGTGGGTACTTCGGCCCAAGCCCTCTCATTCTGAGAGGAGGCCTGTGCCCTGCAGTGGGACGCATATAGGCTGGGATGATGATTGGCTTACTATCGCTGTCTCACTGTCTGTCCATCTCACACAGGGCTAAAAGTCTTCTGAACCGTAATAGATACCTAACTTGAAATTCGCATAGAGTGTATTTACATCGTTACTAATAATTAAATATAAATGCAAAAGTCTGTCTGTCTATCTGTCTGTTACCTCTTCACGCTTAAACCGCTTGGATGAAACGATTTAGATGAAATTTGGTATGGAGATAGTTTGAGTTGTGCGGCTGCGCCATTTCAAAACATAGTAAGGGTCATTTATCTAATTTTACAGGGGAGGGGAGAGGGAAGGGTTTTGTGTCAGCCGTACAAAATTTTGCAATATTTGTTCAAAAAGTGATATTTTCTTGGTTAATTAGATTAAGACGAATATCCAGGTAGGTACTTATATAAATATAAATATCACGGGACAATTTACACCAATTGACATAGTCCCAAAGTAAGCTAAGTAAAGCTTGTGTTATGGGTACTAGGCAACGGATAAACATACTTATATAGATAGATACATACTTAAATACATATTAAACACCCAAGACCCGAGAACAAACATTCGTATTTTTCATACAAATATCTGCCCCGACACGGGAATCGAACCCGGACCTCAAGCTTCATAGTCAGGTTCTCTAACCACACATGAAACACAACCACTAGGCCATTTGGTCGTCAAAACTTATATTTATGTTTAATTTCTTATATTACATGTTTTATCTAAAATGATGTAGGTGCCATACTGGCTTTTGAAACGAGCGTATTGATTATCGTTTGACCATATCAAACCAATAAGCCTCTCTGACTTTTTCAAAACCTAGTAAGTGCATGGCACATACTAGGTTTTTGAAATAGTTTTGTGCCATACTAGGTTTTGAAATGGTCAAGCTCGTTTTTTGTGTACTTACTAGGTTTGGAGGTACTCGTATCTGTGAAATTGAGCGAGATAGGCCTCCAAATGTTTTTGTATCTTGGAGGCACTTGCTTACTAGAAACCACGTTATATGCAAAAATCGCAAAATTGTTTTTTTGAGAGTTACTAGGTTTTGAAATGGTGCAGCCGTGTGGGGGATTCATGAACAAGCAGAGAAAGCCGAAGCTATCCGAATTACTAATTCCAAACGGACAGTAGTCAATATGATAATAAAAAAAATGCTATATATGCGACACATCTTTTTTTATACATAACAGAACCCTTCTATACACGCGCACGCCAACCTCAAAAAAGACAAAGACTTATGTAAACATAAACATACGTATTTGTACAGTCTCGGAATAATGAGGTTCGTCACTTATCGACTCTATGTCAACGAGTTAAGGTCGAAAAGTGACGAACCTTTTCATTCCGCTACTATTATTTAATATACATAATTATACCCTCCTGTCTTCTAGTGCTTGAGACCTAAACGAGAGTCATAAGTTTTGCAATTTTGGAAATTATGTTAGTAGATTTAAAGTTACTTATTTATTAAACAATTTGTACTCTAAATAGTACGTTCTTTAATTTCGGCAGTTATTCATACAATTTACTAAACTTGTTCTTTATAAATAACGTAAGGACTCACGAAAATACATATGTAAAAACACAGAGTGTTAAAATTCTAACCCTCACTTTTGCCTCCCGTTGTCTAGTAAAAAACGACGACGGATGATATCAGAATTGAATTGAAGAATTGTCATTCTTCATCCTCATCAAACAAAACCTCTTTTTTTCACCGCACATGGTTAAAAAGTAAGCAACACGTCTAAAATCACCTACTCAATCGTAAATACAAACATAATGGAATCAACACTCAGTGCGTGGATCTTTACAAACATTTTAAGTACGCTTAATACGTTGGTAAAGGGGGTAGAAGTATAAACCTATCACCAACTCAAGCAGACCTCCCATATGTATAGCGAATGCTCTCAAAAAGCCTATGCCTAATAGGTCGAGGGAGGTGAGGGAGGTCCGTGGTAAGTGGTTGCTTTCCAAATTGTCAAGTCTTCAAGTGGTAGAAAATCGTATTGAGTTGATCGCGAATGTTCCCTAGGGTTTGAAAGGGATTAATGCTTCACGCTCAAATGTTAATTAACCGAACTGGATTGCGTTACATCTTTGAAAATTGCATGGAAAGTTTTCGTTAGAAATACCTTTACAAATGAAAAAAGGTTACGTCCCGCTACAGGGCACAGGTCATCTCTCACAATGAGATGACTTGGGCCGTTCCCACGGGGGCCAATGCGGATTGGGAACTTCACACACACCATTGATTTTTTCGTTGGTGTATGCAGGTTTCCTCACGATGTTTTCATTCACCGTAAACCTAATGTAATTTTCAAATATAATTTCGCACATAAATTCCGAGAAATCAGAGGTGCGAGCCGGGATTTGAACCCACAGCCCTCTGCTTGAGAGATCATAGGTCAAACCACTAGGTCACCATGGCTATCCCTTAATTATGTTTTATTTAAAACGACTCGGCACGGACGGCTTTTAAAAAACTTAATGAATTTTAATAAACCTTTCAAAACATTACTTATTTGTTCTTTATTTATGTAGCAGTTCGACTTCCGTCTCCTAATTCCCCGGATTCCAATAAGACTAGAAATGGCTTTGACAAAAACATTTCCTGGTTAATGCCGTGATATTGGGACTATTTGGAGATGAACCATTCCGTGTTCCCACGGGGTCTCCTTACATATACAGGGAGTTTCGTAATTACACAAATTTATAATAGGTATAAATTTAATTTACAAGTACCTACAGTAAGATTATTTCAACTTTGACACTCGGCAATTCTCGACATCGAGAGAGATCAGAAGTGCAATACTTAGGCTGAGGTTTTGTTATTAATTACATTAAATACTTAGGTTTGGATATTTTATGTGAATAAATTCTAGGATTTACATGAACCTTTGCGGTTAAAACTGAGACGTCCCGAGTGTGAAAGTGGAAATAATCTTATTATAACTGTTTTTGCCTTCTTCATTAAAGTAATGGTTATTTTAGTTCTATCATGTACCAAATTTCAAGTCAATCTGACAATAATCATTTGTAAAATTTGGAGCAAATGTACCAAAGTTTGTTTATATGTAATTCCGCACTTAAATTCCGAAAAACTCAGATGTGCGAGTCCAGGATCGAAACATCGGCCCTCTGCTTTAGAGACCATAGGTCAAACAAGTACCTAAGCTACCACGACTATTCATAAAAAGAAATAGCATGTTTTATTCCTTTTATTCTGATTAATTAAGGCCTATACTTCATTTTATTTAGAATTAGAAACCACAATAACATCATATTGCGTCTGGTCAACTATTTCTTACCTAGCAAATAATACAGTACAATAGTCTGGGAGCCGCAAAATAAAATTGTTTTAAATGTCACTTTATTTGCGTGTCGTCAATTGTTACTCAAGTACAAATTTTAAAGAGATTACAGTTCACGAGCCGCAATATAATGTTGGTGTGGTTTCTAATTCTAAATTAAATGAAGTATAGAGCTCATCATCATCATGCCAGCCTATATATGTCCCAATGCAGGGCACAGGCCTCCTCTCTGAAAGAAAGGGCTCGGGCCGTAGTTCCCAAGCGGGCCTAGTGCGGATTGGGAACTTCACACACACCATTGAATTTCTTATTAGGTGTGTGCAGGGTTCCTCACGATGTTTTCTTTCACCGTAAAGCTCATGGTACATGCACACACTGAGAAGAAATTCCAAGGTGTGTGTGAAGTTCCTAATCCGCACTGGGCCCGCGTGGGAACTACGGCCCAAACCATCTCATTCTGAGAGGAGGCCTGTGCCCTGCAGTGGGACGTATATAGGCTGGGATGATGATGATGAGGTTATTATTTAAGTAAATTTTTTAGGTAACCATAAAACTTATTGGCTCTCGATTTCGAACCACCCCGTATATTTACAAGTATGCGGAACGCAGGTGGTTCCGCCCCCGAAATTCCGCGGTTTTTGCCGCGTTCCGTTCACTTTGACGGCTTGTTCAGTCTAATTGGATTTAATGGCTGTTTGAAATTGTGCCTAACCAGAAAATTACCTAATATTTTGGCATGGAGTAAGGTAAACGTCGCTGTGCTCGACACTGACCCAATATATGGCACCTGTAATCTTATGTCACAGTAAGAGAGGTGACAGATGGGTGTCATCTATGGGCGTTGAGGTGTCGAGCATCGGTACGTTTAGCTTATAAGTATTTAGAGGAAATCATATTAATTATTCAGTTGTTTAAAAAAGTTGTAAGACTGAGAGTAGTTGTCTTTAACTTATGTTAGTTAGTTAGTTTTTTATACCGTATCAATTTTCAAGTCAATTTAATTACTAGGTATACCCGCTTACTTCGTTTTTTTAGCATTAGAAAAAGTGGTCTTAACGTGATTTTTTATTAAAAAAACCCTTTTGAAAAATAAATCACAGCAAGTATGCAACAATTAGTAAGGTTGGACATAGGTATGGTCATTTACATTCTTTTGGTTTCAAAAGTAATAGTTACTATTTTTTAAAAAGCGTTTTTCATTACAAAGACTCATCAAGATTGTTTACCATAGTTCTCATGCTAAAAAATCGAAGTATATTAGTTTTTAAAATTTGAATTGCGAGATTTGACCATAACAAACAAACATAGCATTAAAATTAGTTCAAAGCAAATTAAATTTCATTTCACAGATTAACTCTACATAATAATTACTCGTATCATAACTGAGTGACAGACACGAATATGATATTTCCACAAGCATAGAGTTGCGCTCTACCTACCCCTTTTGGGTATACAAGCGTGCTTTAGGTATGTATGTATAGAATTGTAATAAAAGCCGCGTCTGCTTTAATAAATGAGTAAATAAATTAATGACACACTGGCCACTTTATCACACAAAACCTTTAACCAATTTCACATTTAAAAACAAAACAAAAAAGTTTGAATTCAAAATTCGAACAGATTCGACGCACGTGCGTTCCGTTTGACCGAGTTAGCGTGGGAACTCGCACAGGTGCCGACGACGGAACAAATCACAGATCAGCCAGGAAGTGGGTGACATTCTCATAAACCATGCGTGTTTGGGGGTTATTTCGCGTCCACAACGGTATTTTCACAATCGGCCCCCAGGGCAAAGATAATAGAGACAGCTTAAGCTGCTGTACTCAAATCCGCATCTCTATTATCAGTTTGGGATGGGTTGGTCGAGAGTTGGAGTCGGGGTTGGTGTGGTTGGTAGCACACTCGGCACCTATATCCAGGAAATGTGGGTCGAAAACTATTCGAACAATTCCCGCGCTGATCCCCAAAAACTACACCGTAGTATGATGTACGTATACTATGTATGTAGGTAAAATCCTTTATTTAATTTTAATTTATTGAATCAGGCGTTACTTTGCGGAGGTCCTTATTAATAATAATATAATAATAATAATATCACGGGACAATTCACACCAATTGACCCAGTTCCAAAGTAAGCTCAGCAAAGCTTGTGTTATGGGTACTAGGCAACGGATAAACATACTTATATCGATAGATACATACTTAAATACATATTAAACACCCAAGACCCGAGAACAAAGACATTCGTATTTTTCATACAAATATCTGCCCCGACACGGGAATCGAACCCGGGACCTCAAGCTTCGTAGTCAGGTAAACTAAAACAATTACTTTGCTCACCCGCGACCTTACAATAGTTACGTTTATGCAAGAAATGTGTGTTCATGCAATTCCTCCACCTCCACACTGTACGAACACACACAAATCACATAAACACAACTATCACCACCACCAAGCTACACTGACGCGTTTCGAACTCAACCAGAGCTCATCTTCGGAGTTACCACAACCGTATGCTATGCTACCTATAGCATACGGTTGTGATAATGTTTTAGTTCATTAAATCCTTTATTGTGTAAAAATAAAGAAAAATATATTGACAGCCCTTGGAATTCGTATGGACGATGAAACTGCAATACCGCAACTGCAACAATTGCTAATGCCGCGTAACTGACCGAAAGTACGAAATAAAATATGACCTATGAGCGGAGAGCCGAACATTAAAAAGTGGAATGGGGATCCAGATATAAAAGATCTAGAAAATTTTCGATAAAAAGTTGAAAAAACATAGTAGTATACTTCATTTAATTTAGCATTGAAAAGCACAACAACATTATATTGCGTCTGGTCAACGGTTTATAGTACGTACAATAGTCTGGGAGCCGCAAAATAAAATTGTTTTAATGCCACATTATTTGCGTGTCGTCAATTGTTACTCTCGTACAAATTGTAAAGAGATTACAGTTCACGAGCCGCAATATAATGTTGTTGTGCTTTTCAATGCTAAATTAAAAGAAGTATAGTTCTGTGCTGTTATAAAAAAAGGGTCACCTCGTATACTCGTTTTCCCCCTTTCACATAAAAAAAGATAGTTTTTGTACCGGGAAATTACATAATTCCCTGGGGACAGCGATAAACGAATTCATCGCAGGCGGATTCACGGGCTGTAAGGTATACCTATGTATAGAGAAGCGTGGTTTAAGCTCACTTACTTGTTCAAATGCTAAAAAAATGTAATTACTTTTGTGACACTCTGTATAACCTCACATTTTCGGCGAAAAAAATTAGACGAATTTATTCGTCATCTAAAATTAATTAAGCGATCAGCGGTAAACAACCCCTGGCTTGGGTGATAGCGCTGATAATTTATTGCCTCGGCAGTGCATTGTTTCTGTTTGGTAAAGTAGACGGTGAATATTGTTTTTTTTTTAACATTGTTTACTTAATATAGTACTTACTAGTGTGACGTTTGTGAAAGTAGGAGTAAATGTTATAGTAATTATTAATTATTTCTCAGCCTTATAATATGTCCCATTGCAGGGCACAGGTCTCCTCTCAGAATAAAAGTGCTTGAGCCGTACAGTTCTCAAACAGGCCCAGTGCGGATTGGGAACTTCACATATACCATTGAGTTTCTTCTCAGTTGAGTGCAGGTTTCCTTACGATGTTTTCCTTCACCGTAAAGCTCATGGTAAATTTAAAATAGGTATGATTTCGCACATAAATTCTGAAAAACTAAGAGTAGGTAGAGCCCGTATCCAAATCCACGACCCTCTGCTTGAGAGGCACCACACCACTAGGCCACCACGGCAGATAAGTAACATATTGTATGTTTAGTTAATTTTCTTATTTTTTTGCCTATAACTATTTTCGGCGAGCTGAATAAATTAAAAAGATTTTAGAGTATAGGGCATTTCCGGGCAAAGATAACGTAGAGCTCCTCAAGCCTACAGTTGATGAGCTCTTACTGAACCAGTGAGTTAAAGTTATGCTTGATCTGCAGTTTGCATCAGGCTAGATAGGGATCAATTACTACTAAGTTTAATTGTTAAACAAGCTTTTTGTCGTAAATATTTTTTAATAGGGGAGACCGAGGACAGTTGACACAGAGGAGAGTAGAAACAACGTCGATTTTTTTAGAACTTATTAACTGCTAGAGAGCTCGCAATAACGCGCGTTTTTTAGTTCAAATCTCGAGCTATCAAACACGCGCTATTGCGAGCTCGCTAGCAGTTAATAAGTTCTAAAAAATCGACGTTGTGTCTACTCTCCTCTGTGTCAACTGTCCTCGGTCTCCCCTACTATATTTTTGCTGATTGTACGTTATGTTTACTGTACTTGCATTGATATTCAATCCAAATTAAATATCCTTGCCAAATTTAAAATGAATCCAATCACTAGAAATAGGTCAAATTAAATTTGCATGATTTGACCTATAAAGATTATAGACATTGCGAACAAGTGCTTGTAAAATAACCATGCACCTTCTTAACAAAACAATGACAAAGTGGTATTAAAAAGCTTCAAAAATACAAATGCATTTAAAAATTTTAACGCAAACATTAACAAAACCCTCAGACATAAGCATAAGTAACCATATGAAAAACCCACCTTTCTCAAAACTCTTACCCTCACAGCCGGAAGTCCAGGTGTAATAAATCACGGCCCGCTGACGGAACACACCGCAGATTAATTTCATTCCTCACTGCGACTTAAAACTTTACCATACTAATTTGAAGCTGTCGTTAGCGGTTGGGTACCCCTGGATTTGCCATCCAAACAAAAATCAACCTTATAGACAAACAAATAAAGTTTAAATCCCTTTGTGTTAAATCTGTAAATTAGCTATACTTTGCTATTTAAATTTAAACTCTTTAGTGAGTGGTTTTAAGTTGAATTCGTATTGCAAGGTAAAGTGTCACAAAATGTTGGAATCTATAATAAATGGTTAGAGCGTCGTGACGTATGCGAGTTGAAGCGCGTAGTGTACGTCAAAACGGCGTATGTGCTTTGAAACTTGATGGTAGATACGCCTTTTTGTTTGGTTGGAGCTGTCACGAGTGTTTGAGGTTGTAATAAAATCTGTGGTGAGACAGTACGAGTAATAAGGCGTTATAATTGTTTTGAATGTGACTCATTCTGAGTATCAATGATTTATTTTAGACTAAGTAGGTAATGGTTTATTTTATATAACCTAAGAGGTCTATAACCTTCTATTTGCCAGTTAATCATCCTAATACTAAGCGAAATGTTTGGATGCCTGTATAATTGGGTGTTCGGTGTCCGTGCAGTGCCATCTAGCTAAAACGGCTCAATGGATTTGGATGATAATTGGCCTACATAATAGTTTATAACCTGGACTAACGCATCTGACAGTCGCGGGCAACAGTTAATATTTTTTTACAAATTCAAATAAAGCAAATTTCAAAAATATATTTGCGTACCTACATAGGATACTACTTTTTTACAAAATCATCAGAGGTAATGGCTATCAATATCCTTCAGAAAATATGTTTAATACTTTTTAAATGCGCTATTGATTTATTGTTTATGCAAAAAAGTATGGTGAAAAACGAATACCTACATAGACTCTAAAAAAGACATAAAGATTGAGCAAATTTATTGACATTGTTACTTTTATCCTCAAATACAAAAGATTCACGCCACGTGCGATCGTTTTTAATGCCTAATACAAATTACTCAAACATCTTTTAAAGCTGCCGACAATTTGTTCCATTCTACCGCCCACATGTTTTTTTTTCCACGACAATTGCACTAAATATCCATAAAATTAATTGTTACAAATACGTTTATACGGACATAACACGTAACGACCGTAGAATCAGCTTGTAATGACCAACGGCTCTTTTGTAGCCAATTATTACCACCAACTTAAGTTGACGAAAAACTCTACGCAAATCAAAATTAGTCTTTAACATCGTTCGTGTAAGGCTTGTAGGTGTTTTACTAAAGTGTAAACCATAAATTTGTTTACGGAGATGTCTCAATTCATAAATTGACAGCTGTGGTCAGCCATCTTTTTTTTATTCGTCGATTTATGTCCACTGCCGCGAGACAAATTTTATTGAGGTTGCCAGCATCTGATTTTTAATACAAATAGGGAATGCTGTTAGCTGGTTCCTAAGTAAACCATATTGCATCTGTATAAGGGCGAGTGTGTTAATTTTTGACGGTATTTCGCTTTTGTTTTAACACGTGCCGTTTAATTATTGGATAATTTGTATGGAAATGCAGGTGGATGGAATGATTGTTAATGAAGCTTGCCTTTTGATGCCAAAGTTTGTCATTAAAAACTGCATGGTGCTTTTCTTAATGATATCATAGTAGATTGTTCAACAAGGGACTAAAACAAGCCATAATGACACAAGATATTTAGCCACCCGAGCAGAGCGAGGGTGGCTATAATTCGCGTGTCATTATGGCAGTTTAGTCTCGCGTTAAACACTCTACTTTTCACTTTGAATGCGAGGAAAAAAACGATGTTTTAGGTATACTAATCTACAATATTACTTTTATACAACATACGCTCAATACGAGCAATGGACGTCTGTTCAGAATTCAAATAGCAATTTAAATTTGTTCCGCGGTTTTTTTTGTTGAGTGACGCTTTAAATGTTTGCATATTTAGCCAACAGATTCAAACATGAAAATTATTTCATAGCTAATTGGACTAAGTATGCACAATAAAATGAATTTATCTTTAATATAATTAAATAGATTAATATTCGTAATTATTTATGGTGTTTCACGAAATTATTATTCTTTAAAATATTTTTTATACAGTTGTCATTTTGAGGTTATTTCCACGCCCTAAAGGCTTCCACAGACCGAAGCACAGGGCGCTACGGTGCGCTACGGAGCGTTTCGGAGCGTCCGCAGCGCGCTGCGGTCTGTGGAAAGCTTTAAAATTGTCTATGCCCAGTCACTGAAAATGGCAATAATCCTCCATCCACAAACACCGTGATTGGCAGTTTAGGGGTTTCCATAGTAAATTACAAAAAAATTTACTTTAATCCCTAGAGATCAAAAAAGAGCTTTAGTCCCGATATTCAGAGACTAAAGTAGCATTTTAAGAGCATGAGAAGTGAAAAAATAATTATTTATTTACCTACGAGTTGTAACTTCTTAGATTGAATAAATCGTCTTGATTTCAGCTAATCCTGTCCTATCTTATTCTACTTCCTACGATAATACGATAAATAAGAAATGTGAAGATATTTGGTAGTTTGAATACTTGTTAGACAAATCATGCAATAACGGCTGAACGGATTTAGATGATTGGTGTACAGGATGGACAAAGATCTGTATTGAAACATGGGATATTAAACCCCACATAACATTTGAAATTTACCATGAGCTTGTGAAGGAAAACATCGTGAGGAAACCTACATACACCCAATCCGCACTGGGCCCGCGTGGGAACTACGGCCCAAGCTCTTTCATTCTGAGAGGAGGCCTGTGCCCTCCAGTGGGACGTATAAAGGTTGAGATGATGATGATGATCATGATGCTGAAACAAGAATAGAGAGCGCAGTACAAGATCGTTCAAGCTTCGCCTTTCAAGATGACGTGCTAAGCGTGCTATCCTAGACAAGCTCGTGCGTGGCGCTCGGCGGAACCTTGTCGCAGGGAGCCTCTGCTGTCCTTAACGAGATTGTTTTTTAATAAGTGCGGCAAATGCTGACTGCGACAGGGTTCCCGAGCGATCGTTTTATTAACCCCCAACACAAAAAGAGGGGTGTTATAAGTTTGACCGCTATGTGTGTGTCTCTCTGTCTGTGGCATCATAGCTCTTAAACGGGTGAACCGATTTGAATGCGGTTTTTTTTAGTAGAAAGCAGGTTTCTTGGCGATGGTTCTTAGATATGTTTCATCAAAATAGGTTCAGCCGTTTCAAAGTTATCAGCTCTTTTGTTAGCTGCGGAAGGGATCTTAGACGCATAATGGGCATTGACTTAACGTTTTAACATACGAGTGACATAATTGCGTTGGGGGTTTTTAAAATTTTCAGTTTATAGTTATAAGCAATATTTTTTAGCCAAGTCTACTGCGGCGTGTGGGATGCCTGGCCAGCTTTCGGCCCATTCAAGTAAATAAATAAATATCACGGGACAATTCACACTAATTGACCTAGTCCCAAACTAAGCAAAGCTTGTACTATGGGTACTGGACAACGGATAAACATACAATACAATACAATACAAATATTCTTTATTGATCACCAAAAACAGTACAGTAACATTACAAAAATAAACAGACAACCAATTACTCAGAAATTAATAAATATCAACAGACTAATGTAGGTGGCAGAAATAACATACAAGAGAAACGTAGTATTAATAGACAATAAATAATAAAATCAATACAAATATAATACATATACACTACATATACTTAATACAAAATATCAATGGAAAAATGTCAAAAGGCCGCATGTGAGAAAAGGATTTAAAAAGGAAATTAAAGAAGCGATATAAACAAAAAACAAAAAGAACAAAGAAGTGTCAAAGACCGAGGATTATGTTAGTGACAAATAGTGAGCCTTTAGAAGGTTTTTAAAAATGGGAAGGGATTTCGCTTGCCATACTTACTTATTACATACTTATTATATAGATAAATACATACTTAAATACATATTAAACATCCAAGACTCGAGCACAAACATTCGTATTTTTCACACAAATATCTGCCCCGACCAGGAATCGAACCCGGGACCTCAAGCTTCATAGTCAGGTTCTCTAACAACTAGGCTATCCGGCCGTCTAAATAAATCTTAAGTTTTCCAATTTTGTGTCCTCAGAAGAGACAACTTTTGTTTCTTACGCTGTGTATGAATCTCATAAATAAATGATCACTTTTGTACCTACCTTGTCGCTTTCAGTCGTTACACAATTTCGTATAGATCTTTCAACATGGCGCTAAAGTAACAAGGTACAAAAGAGATCACTAATTTCTGACGTTGAGCCTACCTATTTGAAAATGGAACTAGGTACTCAACCCGTGTAAGTACAAGTAGGTTTGAAGTTTTAGTTTTTTTCAGTCTTTACGCTAAGAAAAGGCAAAGGTTTTTAAAACCATACAACCTAATTTATTTCTGCAATACTTTTTATAGCGTTATCTAAAGTTTTTGTAATGGTTGTGAATATTCATAGCAAGTAAAATAATACAAATGGCGGCCTAGTCTCAAGTATCTTTTAAGCAAGGTTTCTAATACTATTAAGATATAATTTACGCTAATCCCACAATCGGGAAGTTGTACAAGTGTTTTGGGGCAAGTTAATAGAAAACTGCCATTTCGTTTGTCATTGTTGAGTGTACGTTTAATACTGTTTTGATACGGACAATAATTATAGATTCAATGTCCACAAAAACAAATTTGTGGACAGTTTTAGTTGGTTAAAGTACTGTACAATACGTTTACATTTAGTTTACCACTGACAGATGGCTAGCCTTTATTTAATTTCCAACTTTAACACCATACAAATAAAGTAGCTATTACAAAATCCGCAAACGTGGGTAACAGTATTCTAAAATTGGCTTTATTTGTAGGTCGTTAAAGTTGAATATGAAATGAAGGCACACCATCTGTCAGTGGTAAACTTTATGTAATTTTACTGTACTTTAATGTAAGGTCATGGTGTCCTAGTGGTTTGACCTATGTTCTCTAAAGCAGAGCGTCGGGATTCAAACCCGGGCACGCACCTCTGAGTATTTCGGAATTTATGTGCGTAATTACATTTTAAATTTACCATGAGCTTTACGGTGAAGGAAAATATCGCGAGGAAACATGCACGCACCGGAGAAATTTCAATGGTATGTGTGAAATTCGCAATCCACACTGGCCCGCGTGGGAACTACGGCCCCAGCCCTCTTATTCCAAGAGGCTCCCTGCTATGGAACGTATATCTGGGATGATGAATGATTGGAGGCTCTCTATTTTATAAAAGCTTTTTTTAACTTGCAATGTAGGTATGTATGTATACATATTATGTATGTAGGTACGTACGGGTCAAATCTTGGAAGTTGAATTTGACCCACTTCCAGTGGTCGAATTTACTTGAAATTTGGTACACTTATGTAAATTGGATGACAATGCAAGTACAGCCAACAAAAAGTACAGTCAGCGGAAAATGAATGAAATTTAAAAAAAAATCTTATTTGAATTATTTACATTATTATTTAAAGGTACAAAATTTTAAGATAATTTGACAAATGGAAATAGATAAAATTTGACAGAGGCCACCGAACATTTTTTCCTTTAGGTACACAAGAAAATTTTCATTATAGTACCTACTGTATAAGACTACTCTCCAAATCAGGAGCATCCTATAATGAAGTACAATCGGCATACGTATTATGTGGCGAACGCAATCCTCTTACCCCTCCCTCTTCCGCGTCTTACTGTACGGCTTCCCGCAAAAGATGCGAGCCCTAAATTTATTTACAGAGCTGGCGTCAGGATAAATATTTATTTGTAGGTAGTTTTGTTACTTTCAATTAGTTTATACAAACTGTAATGACTCCATTTGTGTGTTATAAAGTGGTATTATTTAAAGTAGGCACCTAAATGTTATACCTACTAGTTGAAAGTTAGACATTATGAAAATATGGATATCGTTATTATCTAATGTTTTTTTTACATGTTGTGAACGTTATTATTAGTGAAATTAGATGAATGTATGTCCAGTGAGAGACACTTAGCTAAAAACGTAAGAAATATCAGAATCCAGCCAGTAGGTATGTGTAAATAAATAGGTCTATCTTTGTCTCTCTCTTATTCAAAAGTTGCTCGTTTAGCGACACCTCAAATTGTCCCCCAGGTTAATTCGATATACAGGTTTGTTCAAGACAAGGTTTCCGTGGAAGTGGTCTCAAGGAGGAAGTCGCACGTGCGGGGTGTGCGTTACCATCACAGAGGAATTAAACCGATAGAGTGGTAAGAGCTGTCTATTTCTGAAACACATTAGTATAGTCACTTACACTAATGCATCCACTAGTTATATTTTCTACACGGTTCCTATCCTACCAATGTGTTATTCCAGACGTCTAGCTATCTACATACCAATTTCATCTAAATCCGTCCAGTCGTTTTAGCATGAAAGAGTAACGAAGAACCGCTCGAATTGTCAATCACCAGGTGCTTACATTATTATTCACAAACATACACACACGCTTATCACACTTACACCACATGGAGACACACATACACACCATACATGTCTGGGTACTTAAGCCATATAACCAGGCCATGCCTGTTTTTAGTTTAATTGTAATAATTAGTTTCCTTCTTTATTTTCAATTTTTTTTTTATTATACTTCTTTTATTATTGTATGTTACAACTAGCCTCCGCTAAAGGGGCCAGACTGAAAATCAGCGCTGGGTGCATGCTGCCATTTGTGTCCTAGCACTTGCTGAGATTAGTACCCATTGCCGGAACGTAGCTGGTTTATTTCCATTTTCTTTGTTCCTGTTTTGATATTCCTGTACCTAATTATGTTGTGGCAATAAATGTTTTGTTTTATAACTTACTGGCAGACTTGATCCGCCTATGCCTATGTATCTTATACCACATTTATCATGGGGAGTGTTCCGAGGAGTTGTTCGATCTATTGATTGACTGCTGCTACTTTTTTTCATCGCACCACTCTCAACCGACTTTCTTTCCACCCTCACCACCTCAATAACTGGCAGTTCACTACGATTAATCGCGAAACTTTTTGCCACGCACTGTGAAACTTTGGAATCAGCTTGCAGCGGGAGTATTTACTGGTACAACTTGGGGATCTTGAAAAAAAACAAAAATTTAGCCTTTATACGAAATCGTGACTCTATTGAACAGTTCCTCTATGGTTTTAATACAGTTACAGTAATAAGGGGGGACCACACTGGCGGCCGAATAAGGAGTGGGACTGAATAGTGTAAAGGAACAGAACAGCACGTTGAGTAAGATGGAGCCTTAGCGTCGTCATCATCAGACCGTGGAAGTTCACTATTGAACAAAGGCCAGTAAGCCGCCACAAAATGCATCCACCGGAAGGCACGGATCCAGCCCTCAATAGTAGGGTTTCCACTGAGCAAAATGCCTCGCGAGGCTGCTATTTTCGGCGCGGTTTTGAACCTTTTGTCGAACAAAATTATGCATCATGCGCTAGCCTCACGGAGCAGCTCAGTGGGGACCCAGCTATCGAGGGAGTTGTAAAAATATATGTAATCCGCCATTTTGTGACGGCGGCCATCTTGGACCGATTTTCATCAAACATATCTAAGAACTCTCACGACTAATTCAGCTTTCAAACAAAAAAAAAAACAAAATCAAAAGCACATAGTCTATTTTTTTATCCCGGAAAATGAAATAGCGATAAACGAAATTCATCGCAGACGGCGTCTCAGGCAACAGCCTGTATATTTTTGAAAAAATATATAAATAATACAAGCTCAAATACATATATTAAAGGTCCAATACTCGAGAGCAAACATACATACATTAACACAACTACAATATATCTTACTTACTATAATACAATAAAAGTTCATGTAAATTTTTACTTAAAAGCAATACACGGTGCATTTCCTCCAGCCGTTTTTAGTTCATCTATCACCCTAATTATAACATTTACTTCGAAACAAAAACTTCTCAACAATCTATTTCCATCCACAAAACTCCCAAAGATCTGCCTAAGAATTTGCCAACTATTTCCCTTGAGTACAATTCGAAATGATTTATGTAAAACTGTTTGATTTATTAATAAACAAAACGAGGGTAGGTGGGCGGAAGGAAGGTGGAGGTCAGTTCCGCCATTACGGTGTTGTTGTTTACCAATTTCTACCAAAATGGTAGTTTTTTTGACGGGGCAAAGGTTATCGTTGGGTGTGATTTATTTTGACAATTGACTCATTTTGGAATAGCTGGTTTAATGAATTGTATGTTTATTTATTTTTAATTATTTTTTTGGAAACCTTACTTTAAATACGAAAATTTTTAGTAACTGAACGTCTGAAATAACACATAGGTAATAAGGTATACATAGGGATAACCGATATGTCTAGAGGCATGAAATTTCGCACAAGTATGTATTTATGTTATGTAAACTCTTTATTGTACAAAAATAAGGAAAGAAAAAAACACATTATTGACAAGTAATCGTCAGTCAACGTAAATGAAGACACAAGAGCTTGTTTATATACGAATTCAACAACAATTGAAAGTGCAGCTGCGATTTAAAGAAGAATTAAAATTGTACGCTCGATATTATTAAGTTATTCAAGTATTTTGGATCAAAATTTGTCAGTACGAAGAAAATAGCGCTCTCATTCAATTTCTGCTCTTTGCTATACCTAGGTAGGTACTTAATTTTTTACTATCCTCAGAGACACTGGATAATTTGTAACAATGAAAATACATATAAATATTATATTAGGTCGGGCAAAAGTATTTTCGTATTTTTCATACAAAGAAAAATGTTTCATACTAAAAACCTCATCTTTCACACTAAAATTACTTACTGATACCTACCGTATTAGGTCCATAAACCGCACAAATTTTATTCGCGGCGGTCGTCGCATTTTTACCTTTTTTTTTAAAAACTTTAAAATGTACCGAATTTCTTCGTCACATACGTTCATTTTGCTTGCTTGATAAACAATTGAAAAATGGCGGGAACTAGTTTTTTTGTATTTATTGCATCTTCACAATGTCAACATTAATGGTATTAAAACCAGCCAGTTACATTCAGCACAGCCAAAGAGGTTTGATTTCTAATAATACATTAAAAATACGAAAATACTTTTGCTCCGACCTATTAATATTGTGATAAGGTCCCAAGGTAGTTCTCAACTCGATTGTTAATCTACACTTATCAAATTCATAACATCCACTGAAGACTAATAATTTCCTACAACAATTCAAAAACATCCGCCATTTAACATTTTGTATAAAATAACCTAATCGCATATTAAAATTCATCGGCTCTAAAAATTTTTCCATTGCCTTCTTTATTTTTTATAAAGACAATTCGTAAGCAACTTCCCGCCATAATATTTCCATACCCTCACATTTGCCACGTTCAACTTACAAACATCAAAGTCAAATTTAATCGAAAGTGAAATCTAATTCTTGGGAATAAAAGCCTACTTTGATTTTTTAAATAGTCGCGTTAATATTGTTTCACAATTTTACACTTGCTATCATCAAATTCAATCTCATTCGAAAACGCATCGTTTTGCAACAGTAAAAGGGTAGCGGTATTGTTACGCTGCAGCAAAGGTAAGTTTGTAAAGATGTGCAGTATCGAATAATAGCGGGAGGAGGGAGTGACTTCCGAAATGTCTTCCTTATAATATAACCACATTATGAGGGTTTGTAAACTGATGGTTTTAAATCGAACAGTTTATTTTATTCATGAGTTGTAAGCAATAATATCAACATTTTATTCCTTATAAAAACATAAGGGGATATGTTTTATGAAACTAAAGTGGGTAAACAAAGTCAGTGTCTAATAATGAAAAACATTTTCGGCGTTATTTAGTCGAACTTAACATTTTTAGAGATCTGCAGTGGCACAGAGCCGTTTTTGATCGAGTTCGATTCACACAAGTCAGTTTTTTTTTTATTCAGTCGAGTTTGCACTATTTTTTCACGGCTTACTGAACATAGACTAAATAGGGATGTTGACACCACCAATCAACTGACGTACTTTTTATGAGCTGTCAAAACGCAATTCTCCCATAGAGTTTGAATGGCAATAGCAACTTATCACGTCACTTGTTCGCCAACTCAATCAACTAACTATTTATTCGTTTTAAAGCAGCAAAAAATCTAATTTCGCAGTTAATAGAAAATAAAGCGTTTTTGTACTGGAGTCATGTCTTCGAATTATGTTTTAATACCATCAACATCCCTATTGTAGAGTCACATGAGAACATCATACAGACAGATGCGACACTAAAGACGAAGTTTCTTTATTCGAATTTAGAACTGTGGAGACAGAATGCATAACGTTTAAAAAAAAATCAGTAAAGAACTCGAAACTTCTGGTTGCTCAAATGCTCACTGCCAGTACGAAACGCTATGCTGAAGTTTTAGGGTTTTTTCTGTATAAATATACTTGCATTTGCCTTACAATAAGGCTTAATAGCAAGCGAATATGTGGTCTAAAATAGACTACATTTGTCTAGTATATACCTATTTACAATAATTATAATAATTATGTTTTAAAATTGCCAGATTGTAGCGTGTGTAGTCACAAGCAAGGAATTCCACTCACTCCTTATTGGTGGCGAAAATATAACATAGAGTCGCGGATGTGCTTTCTTTGTTTATCGTTCCATCGACTCTAAACCAGTCATCTGAAACCATGGTTTTATATAATTAAACGTAATCCAAGAAATAAATCATTCATTTAGCCTTGAAACTTTCGTGATTTTCACTCATAATTATTATACTAAACGGGAATTATCACGCAAACGATATTTACCTCGACGTTTCGGCCCCATTGCAACCACTCGAAATTGCATTGCAATTGCTTGTGACCACGGCTGCTGCAATGTGGCCGAAACGTTGAGGTAAATACCTATTGTTTGCGCGATAAGTCCCGCTTAGTATAATAATTATAAATTAATATATTATTGCAAGTTTTTTTTATTAGCGCAAATTTATTTACGACAACCAGCCAGACTTTACGCTGACGTCGTTGTTCCAATTTTAAATTTTGGTGATAAAATATTTTTTATAATTCAACCACGATGCATTAAATCTAGTTTCATGCGTAATATATCGCACTCCGCACCCAATGTCGCGGAACGCTTCCAATACGGACTAACGGAGCGTTCCATTTTCAAAACTTATACGATTTATTGTTGCTACGTTGGCTGTATTGTTTTCTTGGATAGCTAGGGTCCGAATTGGGGTGGTTTAAACTGTAAGTTATTTTTAGTTGGATTTCAATTCACTGGCTGAGATGTGGCGTATTTTAAGTTTTTACTTACGGCACAGTAAGTAAATTTATATTTTGTTAAGGGAGTAAAAGTACTTATACCTTTTCGATTTCAAGCACTGTTCTTGCAATATATTAAAATTTTATTTTTACCTTAGTGTACCTAAATCATATACGTCTAAGAAGTCGGTTTCATGAAAGTATAGTCAAAATAGACTTAGTTGAATTTCCCTTTGCATTAATTAGGCTACAACTACCTTTTATTTGATACTGTAAAGTAAAATAAAGCATTTAATTTATATTGCTCTCCCTTTCACTCCGAATTCATCTTTACTTCGTACAATTCGGACATGGAATAAAATATTGTTACATTGGCAGTCCTGATTTTGCTTGCAATTTTATTTTTAACCCCAACCGTGACTGATTTGTTCTATATTCCCGGATTTGTATTAAAAATGCGCAATAAAATTAATGTTCGCGGACAATGGCGTCGGTCAGGGGCGAATTGATTTATAGCACCGGAAAATGTCATTAGGAAAAAAAGTAAGTCCGTTATAGGTTTTAACTTTTAACTATTAAAAGTAGTAATAGTAAGTCTAATTTTTATTTTTAAAATGTTTAACTTTTAGTAATGGATATTTTATAATTATATATTGGACTAGGTAATTAAATTGCAACGTATTTAATCTTATCTAGCTATAGTCGACCAAGAAATCCATTTACACTCTAAGGTTCAACGTCTTGTATGGCTTAAAACATTAAAGTCTCTTTTTACTAGAAGTCAGTGTGATAATCAGCCTTATTGTTTTTCTTCTGATATGGGAACCATTTTTTAGGTTTTAACCATTTTTATGCTTACTTGGTTGACTATTCAATAGTTTTCAATTAAAAATTTGTAATTTAATTTTAAATTATTTTTATATTTAATGAACTAATTTAGTTTAGTTTTTAGTTTAGTTAGAAGCAGTGGTGGCCTAGTGGTTTGATCTATGGTCTCTCAAGCAGAGGTTTGTGGGTTCGAGTCCAGGCTCGCACCTCTAAGTTTTTCGGAATTTATGTGCGAAATTACCGGTGAAGGAAAACATCGTGAGAAAACCTGCGTACACCTGAGAAGAAATTCAATGATGTATGTGAAGTTCCTAATCCGCACTGGGCCCGCGTGGGGAACTACGGCCCAAGCCCTCTCACTCTGAGAGGAGAGCTGTGCTCTGCAGTGGGACGTATATAGACTGGGATGATGATGATGATGAATTATTTTTTAAGCTCATTATTTGCAAAAAAAAAATTATGGATCTGTGAAATCTAAGATGGTAAAATATTCTATTCTATTCTAATAACTTACTAAGTTAGTAACAACAAATGTCTAATTTTAATAAAGATGGAGAGTAGGTCTCTAAAATTTTAATAGTTTTGTGACAACCCATAAAGAACTTTGCTATTTTTTACAACGGCCATACACGCTTTACTATCAAATCCTCCTGGCCAAATTACTCCCACCCAGAAAAAAAACAATAAAGAACACTCAAATCGCATTCAAACTCCAAACGTCACGAAATTCCATTTTTAAATTCCAGATTTCTTTTTCGAAAGCCATTTGGAACACTCAACTGCCAGCGCGAGATAACTTTACATTAACGCCTGAAACGGATCTTTCAGTTAATGGGTGATATTTTTTCATGGGTGGGGTTAGAGGTTAAGATCGACCAATGGTGTGGCTGCTTTTGTCTTTGTCTGTTTGATATAACATAAACGTGCTAGAGTGAGATAAGAGCGGTTTATTCTTGGTAACGTCTGGATCTGGAAGATTGGTACAGGTCGGATGGCAGTGCTTTGGGGTGTCTTAATTTAAAGTGTTTGAACAAGTATGGATAGGATTTTAATTTTTTATCGCATCACGATAAGAAATCAACACTACGCGGACACATCCGCAGCATCAGAACCGCACCAATAGTAAAGAGCTCGTCTCCAAGTCGTACCTACAATTTGGGAATTGACTCTACAACTTATGATTATGTATGACCAATGTATTTTTTACTGTATTCTTACAAATAAAGTTAATTTGAATTTAATTTTTAATTTGAATTTTACAGTGCTGATTTCAGAAGTATAAAAAAACCAGACTCGGGCATCGAAAGAAAAAAGCCGTGGTGGCCTAGTGGTTTGACCTATCGCCTCTCAAGCATAGGGCCGTGGGTTCAATTCCCGGCTCGCACCTTTGAGTTTTTCGGAATTTATGTGCGAAATTACATTTGAAATTTACCATGAGGTTTACGGTGAAGGGAGACATCGTGAGGAAACCTGAATGGATACACCAGCAAAGAAACTCAATGGTGTGTGTGAAGTTCGTAATCCCCACTGGCCCCGCGTGGGAACTACGGCCCAAGGCCTCTCATTCATGATGATGATAATGTTCTGGAAAAAAAAGAAAAAATCCACGTTACTCAGTTAAGTGAAGACATTTTTTAGAAAATATCTCACAAAAAAATGACTGACAATTATCGCTTAACTACGTGACATCCATATATTTTTCCTATTTTTCCAGAACTGGTATAACTTGTCCTCTCCCGGTACCAGGTTCTCGTTGAGTTAAACAAATGAATATTACACTAATTAAATAAAAACTTGTCAAAAGTTTTCCTTGTGTAAGCGATAGTACTCGCACATAGTTTATTCCTGTCCATTTACATCAAATAAATCCCAGACCGTGCCGGGGATAGCTCGCTTGCTCGCATTTGGTGGCTAGAAGAATAAACTGGACAATAACAGGAAGAAAGTCAGTTGATAAGACTATCCAACCACCCATACTTAAAAACGAAAGGCAAACTGAAACGCACATTTCGATTGGTCTATGTTTGGACAGAGTAACCCACACTTAAACAAAGACGTCAAACGAATGCAAAACATACACGAACTGGCCGGAAAGAAAACAAGACGCCATAATTATAATTAAAAAAAAAACTCAAAGACTTTTCCATAGAGAAGCCAAAATTAATTCGTTAAAAAACACTGGCAGCCACGAAAAGGCATAAAAAATTAAAAGCAAAACAATTCACCAAAAATTGCTCCCTAGCGCCACATCACTACACACACCTCATTACGCACACTAATATAGTGACATTGACAATTAGCGATGTATAGCTATCGACTGTAAAATAGTCGATAGTTTTATTACAAAAGGTGGCTGATTAATGTTCAAGTGTCGGGACATGGTTTATAGCTCAATGATGTCGACCGACGTTTTACCAACAGTTGAAATCAAATAGCTAAATAATGATTTATACAAAATTTGATTTGTGGGAAATTAATTACCAATGCGATCAAAAATAATTGACTCTATCATCTGGATTTTTAAGCGTACATGGTTTAAGTTTAAAAAAATGCTTCATTTGGAAGCACTGCTAAGATAGGGAGCGCATAAGGTGGCAACATTTTAAAAAATAATGCTGAATTTGGACCTTCGTATAATTATTTTACGTGCTAGGTAGGTATATAGTTAAAATATGTTTAGTGTCATGGTTTATTTGGTGTCGCTTACTTCGCTTAGTAATTATCGATATCATACAGCTTGTTTACTGTACACCACTAGTGACAGTTCATTTACTATTTAAACTACACAAACCCACTAATATTTACCACCGAACAAATCACGCGCACGGAAATAAATAAATTCCTCAAAAGAAAAAAGTCATTCCCCGCAATTAAAAAAAACTTGGAGTTATTTAGATTTCCATAAATACCGCGTTTGAGATATATCTTCCTGGTGTTTTTTGGGGGTGAGCGGGGCGTTGAAACTGCGTCGATGCGTTGTCGAAAACAGAATGTATGGCGAATCGAAAATAAAATAATGAAAAAATCCACCTTTTAAATAAGGTAAAAATATCATATTTGGTTGCAAGCGTGAGATTTTAAGGACTTAATTAATATTGAATACGTCAATTTTATTGCATTTGCATAATGGTTTGAAAAAAATCTTATTAGAAATTTAGTAGTAATCATGAGATACGTCTCAGTAGGTAGTAGCATGCTTTCTTTTTATTTCGTGATTTAGACGCGTTGTAATATTGGCAAATTATTTTCAAAACAGTGTGATCTGTTGAATTATCTGAATATTTAATTTGCACTTAGAAGTGTAGTTTGTTAAATACTATTTGTTCCAGCTACTACATCTGTAAAAAAATCCAGGTTAAAATTTATCCTATGACATTCTCATTTGTAATTAGCACTGTTTTTTATATTACACCATCACAGTTAATAATTCTGCTGTTAAGTAGCAGTGCTTGTGCACACTAGTGTGTGTTGTGTATGTTTTAGTGTATATTGGACGACCGGATAGCCTAGTTGTTAGAAAACCTGACTACGAAGCTTGAGGTCCCCAGTTTGTAACCGGACAGATATTTGTGTGAACAATGCGAATGTTTGTGCTTAAGTCTTGGACGTGTAATATGTATTTAAGTGTGTATTGTATTTATCTTTATAAGTATGTATATCCGTTGTACAGTACTATGTAGTGATGCCCGTTAACCCCCCACGTTTATACTGTCATTGTTTCACAGTCTGACAGCATAAATTGTCAAAACCGTCCCCACCGAACGCCGCTCTACTAATAACGTTTTGTACGTATGTCTGTAATGATTAGCGTAAAAATAGATGTTCGGGGAAACTAATTTATTGTTTAAGTTCTTTTTTTAAGTTTAAGTTAACGCTTGGAATAACAGAAAAGGCAGTTAGTGTCTTACTTTGTCGAGGAAAGTAATAAATTTTGTACATGAAGAAAACTTTTATTTAAGTGAATGGTGTTTAATATTTTTTCTTTATTAACAAACTAGCTGTTGCCCACGACTCCATCTGCGAAGACCTTTTCCATTCTCGCGGGAATTATGATATTTTCCGGGATAAATACTATTCTATGTCCCGGGACTCAAACTACCTCTATTCTCTTAAGCGGTTTAAAAATGAAGTGATAACGGACAGACAGACAGGCACACTTTTACATTTATAATACTAGCGTGGATTTATTTACATATACATCTTTAAAATACTGACAATAATAAAACTTTTTATTTTTTTTTATTAAGCCACAATTTACAAAAATATTAACTTAAAAATATTTTCGCCAAACTGCTAAGCAGTTTGTTGGCGAATACAACTTCTTAAATTAAATTAAGAATTTTTTATTAATGTGTAAAATAACTACAAATTTTAATTATAGTTTTAATTTAGTTCAAGTTCTGATGTCATGTAATTATTTCTATTCCACAATTACCTCCTACAACACATGAATAAATTAAAATCGGTAAAAAATAATCACCAAAAAATGCGAAAAATATCGACATGCGTTTATTTTATCGTTAAGCACAGCACTAGCATTTTCGCAACTAAAAATAAAACACACTTATCTACCAGATACCAATTTACCCCACAAACTTACCCCTGGGCAATTTTTCCAAATCCTAAGGAAACTTGGACCATCATGATCGTTTATAAAATTCCCTGAAGGGAATAATGGACTTAGATAAAAGGCAATCCATATACTTATATCGTATATATTGACCTATGATGGATGGGTTTTGGGATAAACGGAATTTTCCCTTTTTTCGCCCAATCTCCGTCGTTTTCACTTTAGATCCAGGAGGTTAATCTGATAATATTGTATAACAGAATGCTGTTGTATCGATCGGGACATTTAGCAGCAACTAATGTTAGAGTTTTTCGGATTTCGTGTGCGTAATTAAGTTTGAAATTTACCATGAGCTTTATGGTGAAGGAAAACGTATACCGTTTTAAACTCTTGTGATTTTTACTCACGACTAACATACTAAACGGGACTTATCACGCAAACAATATTTACCTCGACGTTCCGGCCACGTTGCAGCGGCCGTGGTCACGAGTTAACTGAAGTGTAGGATGTCATGTTTGTTTAGCCGCTCACTGAGGAAATTTTGTGGTTTTCTTACTCAGAATCAAGGGCACTATTGATATTGATGATAAAAAGTCCCAATTTTTTTTGTCCATTTTGTGTCATTTTTTTTCATGCAGTTTATATGGCTCGTCACAAAACTGAACCAATAATTATAAAATATGGAAAATTAGGAACATTTTTTAACGAAAAAGGTAAGTACACTTATTTTTTGAAAATGCCCATTTACGACTGACGTGCTTTTAAAAATCGGCACCCCGATCACTTCCTTTCAAATTCGTCAGATTTTTGTTTAGCATAAACGCATCGAGAAACTACCAAAACAACCCTGACTTACGACGATCGATCGCTTGATTAAAACAAAAAACAATCGGCCAGATAATATCAAACGGAAGGTCAGCCGTGTTTGTACCCACCTGCTTTAAAATTTAAATAATAACACGATGACACTGCATGCGACAGAATAAATTATGAACATAAAAGACGTGCCCGCTCCAACAAAGACACTATTTTCCTAACGGCTAGCCGCCATTCCGAAGGGGATTTCGATTCCATATTCAAATTTTGAGGGTCGCGATTTTGAATATCGCAACTTTTTTTCGCTAGTGGCCAGTTCTCACGGGTCAAGCGGTGACCTTTTCGGACTGGACAATACGCGATAGATCATTGCGTTCAGAATTTATAATTAATGCTCTTGGACTTGTGAGAATTCGCGGTCCTTAGAAATTTGAAAACTAGTTTGAGGAAAGTATGAATATCGATGAATGCCATGCGAACGGGCACTTGTCGGTATTAAACTTTTGTGTGTGACCTTCCCGCGTTGACCTAACGATGTATTCTTAGCTTTTGCAAGGTAACGGATAACCTTAGGGTGTTTGAAGTTAATAATCGTTAAGAAAAAATAATTAACTACTGTATATTCTAATATGTAAAAATCTCGTGTCACGGTGTTAGTTATCGAACTCCTCCGAAATGGCTTGACCGATTTTTATGAAACTTTTTTCTAGACTATATATATTTGGCAGGTCTGAGAATAGGTCGTAGGCTATTTTTTATACCCACATTCTTCGCAGACGGAGTCGCGGGCAACAGCTAGTTTACTATAGATATGTCCGGCCGGAGAGCAACACCGGAATCAATCAATTAGTTCCAGAGATTGTAGTTCAAAAAGGATTAAATTTCATTGCTGAGTACCGTGATTTAATAAATTTTACTGCTTACGTCCCGCTGCAGGACACAGATCTTCTCTCAGAATAAGAGGTCTTAAGCCCAGTTTAGACTAGCAAGAAAAATCGCGCAAGTTCCTTTACATTGCAGCGTTCGATTGCCCACTTCAAACTAGTTTGCTTTGCAGCTGCGCAATGTAATTCAACTTGCACGATTTCTCTTGCAGGACTAAACTTGGCTTTAGACCGTAGTTCGGACGCGGTCCAGTGCAGATTGGGTACTTCACAATATAAATTCTGCAGGTGTGCGCAGATTTCTTCAGCATGTTTTGTAACTCTGTACATATATTTAATAATGGTCATGTAACTTTAAGTGACAAATAAATGAAGCTGTAAAGCGGCGACATCGATTCTGGACCGAAATATAATAAAAATAAAATATCACGCGACAATTCACACCAATTGACCTAGTCCCAAACTAAGCAAAGCTTGTACTATGGGTACAACGGATAAACTTACTTATACAGATAAATACATACTTAAATACATATTAAACACCCAAGATTCTAGCACAAATATTCGTGTTTTTCACACAAATATCTGCCCTAACCGGGAATCGAACCCAGGACCTCAAGCTTCGCAGTCAGGTTATCTAACAATTAGGCTATCCGGTCGTCTAAAATATGCACGATAACATTTCTATTCGTCTAATTATCACTTCTGTACGAAGTACTTTAAAGAGTGGCGGGGCACTGGTTATGCGGTAGTTGACAACCATAAAAATGTTGATCTCTATTCATGTATACGGAACTATCTATGGTTAAACTAGCTATAAGAATAAACGGCCGTATGCTAAGCTGCAGGGTTAGCCTGCTAAGTCTCCAGGCGGTATACATTACGTCGGTAGGGCTTAGGGGATGAACGGGCAACCCTTTGTGAGTGCGATTTGCAAGGCGATCGGTGACCATGTATGTAGACGACACGGCATTTGTGATGCGGTCGGTGGCCATGTGTGTAGACGACACGGCATTTGTGAGGCGGCCGGTGGCCATGTATGTAGACGACACGGCATTTGCGAGGCAGTCGGTGGCCATGTATGTAGACGACACGGTATTTGGCAGGTGATATCTGGAAATAGGACGTAGTTTTAAGATTTGGTAAATTTAGGGCCAATTCCATTACTTTCTGATGATAAACCGCTCTTTTATGTAAAGGATATCTGCGATGACGTCGTATTCGAATAAGATGAGAAAGACGATGACGACGGCGCAGGAAAAAGGATTTTGTTAAAAAAATCTTGTTTGAAAAAAATTTAAAACCATTATTAATTAACTTTTTTTTTGATTAAATTTACATGAAACCACTTTTAAAACAAGACTAAGTATAGAAAGTTAAATCCATAAAATAGGTTCACGCTCACAAAGAAATAGACAAACACACATCTAAAAAATAGTCCACCTAAAAACCTCTTTCTTGAGTCGGTTAAAAATAAAGCCACTGGAAACACACCCCCTTCTGACTGATACCTCCCACTCTTTACCACGGCTCGTAAAACTTTATCACCCGATCGTTCCCGAAGTGTCCCGAATCCGATCTCCTTAATACGCCTCCCGATTTATGCACCTCACTTTTCACAGCGGTGGACACTCCAAATCGTATGTTCTAGATCAGGGGTTTCCAAACGTATATAATTTAATAGCCCTACTAGTTTTATACCGCTGCTTTGCACGTGCTAAAAAAATCGGCTAGCTCTGACCCACAGGAATTCCGAAAAATCCTTATTTTAGAACACTTATGACGATCATCATCATCATTTCAGCCGTAGGACGTCCACTGCTGGACATAGGCCTCCCTCATTGACACCCAATGATTACGGTTGGGAGCGACTTGCATCCAACCTGAACCTGCGGCCTTCACCAAATCGTCCGTCCATCTCGTAGGATCGTAGGTGGACGTCAAGTTGCCAGTCCGTGGTCTCCATTCGAGAACTTTTGGGCCCCAACGGCCATCAGTTCTGTGTGCTATATGGCCTGCCTATTGCCATTTCAACGAGCTAATCCATTTGGCTATGTCGGTGATCCCGGTTCTTCTATGTTCCCGTTCCCGGTTCTTATGACTACCCTTGAGGAATATGCCAGCTAAATTTTGTCTGTAGGTGCAGTGGTTTAGGCTGCATTTCAACGTTATCAGTCAGTCAGTTTTAGGCAAATTTGCATGGACTACAATTAACTATTCAAGATGTTAATTAAATAACTCCAATCCTGAAAATCCACTTTTTTACCACATTTAAAACTTACCACGAGCACTCTACAGGTGAAATCTAAATGGTGATACAAAATTAGTGTTTCTAACTCTAATGCTGAAAAATATAATGCACTAACTCATTTGTTTTAATTAGTCTTATTTAATTTGAGGTGTCCATACATTGAGTTTTTGATTTAATTTCAACAAAATATGAATATCCAAAATTTCATCCGACTAGTTTTAACAATTGAGTTTAATGCATTATGTTGTCCAGTATTAAATGAATTAGAAATACTGATTTTGTATCACCATTTAGATTTCACGCTGTATAATTAGTATATCCAGAAACACGTGAATTATCTGATCTTTTTTCTAATTACTAAGTATATAAAAATCTCTCTGTTTGTTGTCGAACGGCTTGACTGATTTTTACTTTTTTTTGTCTATTTTTGGTATGTAGGTCTGAGAAATAGGTCGCAGGCAATTTTTATGCCCCTATTCTAGGCAGACGAAGTCGCTGACAACAGCTATAAGTGAAAAAAACTTTGATGATATTTAAAACAATTATTTTGAAGTTTATTTTTTATAGAATTTAACATTGCCTCAATTTTTTTTTAATAAATTTCTGTCAGATTTGCACACGGAAGTTAAAAAAAAATTCGGTCAATGTCTTTGGGCAGGAGATTTCCCTTTGAATATTTCTGCGTCCGATCCGAACCGAATCTTAAAATTTAAATCACCCAAATTCATGGTCCAGTTCTGCCGAAAATTATCGAATGCTTATCACATTGCACCCCTATTCAATCTCGACCATTGTCATCTCTGAGGTAGCCACGATGTTTACAACATTATAAAAAAAACTTTTGTTCTACCCCAGCTACCACAACACTCGCCAATGTCCGATATTTTACAGTGTTTTATTTACGACAATATTATACGAAAACCGTGAGATTTTTACCCCAAATGCCCCAAAATGTCCCCTTGGAGAAGTTGAGATAGTTATGGATTAGCGGCACTACTTATTTGGGGGTACAATTTTTGAATGTGGAATACTGTTATCTGTGATCACTGGTTGGTATTTTATTGTGGACTCAATTTTTGAATGTGGAATATTGTCATTATCTGTGATCACGATCACTGGCTACTTATTTTGAATATAATTTTCAAATTTAGAATGTAGCTGTTAAGTGATCACGGCGGCCACTTATTTTGGATACAATTTTCAAAGATACATATTTTTGAAACCAAAAATTCTCATGATTTATTAAAACGGCATCGTATAGAACCCATTAGGTTAGGTTAGGTAGATAAGGTTTATAATAATCTTAAAATGTTCACGGTTTTAGAAAAATAGCTTATCGGTATTTTGACCCATTCGATATTTAAATACATTCGGTCATTCGTACAGATGTAGTGCAAAATGATTTTCCTTCGTACTTTATCGGAAAAGTTTGTAGTTATCGTACTCTCTCAATTAGCTTCAGTACCCATCTTACAGCCGTGTAGCTATCTTTCATTTTTCACTTTGACATTTGACACTAAACGATAAAGTTCCATATTAACGGATATGAAAACGTCACTCATTTTATACAATCATTGATTGACAGTTCGGGTGCCATCGTATTCCGATTGAGATCCGAGTTTTCCCGATGGAAAATCATTTTGCACTACATCTGTACTTCGGTATAATATGTAAGTACATACCCGAGATCTTTTAAGGGTTCCTTTTATTCATTCGACGTACGGAACCCTAAAAAAAATAAAAAAATATATTTAGGCTAACACGCCGATCTATACAGGCTTATGAATAAAATGCCCACGACATAACGTCAATAGCTACCCCTATCCATCACGGGGGTGGGCTATTTGACAAAATTTACGAGATTAATATTGACAAAGGGACCCTCTTCGGCACCGGTATTTACTTGGAAGCTAAGTTACCCTATTTAGCCAAGACGAGTAAGGAAGAAGAAAAACTTAACAACCGAAGAAACGTACCTAACCGTTGACAGGGGCATTTTCCATGGTAAATATCATCATCAAATCAGCCGAAAGACGTCCACTGCTGAACGTAGACCTCCCCCAAGGATCGCCAAACAGATCGGTCCTGCGCCATCCGCATCCAACTCGTTCCCAGAACTTTAACCAAGCCGTGCTAGATAAGGTGCCAGGTCTACTTACACTGCGTCTTCCGGTCCGCGGACGCCACACAAGAACCTTTCGGCCCCATCGGCCGTCAATTCTACGAGCGATGTGCCCTGCCCGTTGCCACTTGAGTCTGGCGATTCTTCGAGCTATGTCCGTGACTTTAGTTCTTGCGCGGATTCCATCATTTCTAATGCGATCCGCAGAGAAACTCCAAGCATAGCCCTCTACCGCCTCGCCCTCTGAGTGGCTTTGAGCTATCTTATGAGGCCCATCGTTAGCGGCCACGTCTCAGTGCCATAAGTCATCACTGGCGACACACACTGGTCAAAGACTTCTGACTTGAGACACTGCGGTACATTGGATGACAAGATATTGCGGAGCTTCCTGAATGCTGCCCAGCCGAGTCCAATTCGTCGATTGACCTCTTTCTCGAAGTTGAATTGAGATTGTAGGTATGTCCCTATGGTAAATATGTCGATTTTTATTTTAAGCTACCTTAAACCTTACTGTTCAACTGCCACACGTGCAAACAGTTACGTCTGTGCGACACGTGTGTTTTCATGCAAAAAGCCACCTTCATTCACTTCCAAAAAAATAGGCACTTCATTTGGTTTGTCCGAGAAAATTAATTCATGTAGAGTTTGAAACGCGTTTTGTGTAGTGTTTATGATGATTGCCTCTGTTTGACATGTTATGTTATGTGATTTATGTGGAATCGGAGGTTTGTTTCTGCATCAAATCAAATAAGTGTCTCATAGACGTAGCGGTCTTGCACGAATGCTCGCAAAAGCAAGCAAAAGATCGTATTTTACTTTCATTTAGATTTCCAGAAACAAAAGAAAAATGTCACGAGTTGCCTTGCCCTAAAATTCCTGCCTAAAACGGTCAAACTTGAAAAACATTTTTTTTAAGTTGACATGTGAAATAAACCAATAATAATAGGCCTTAACATCTGTGACAGATGATTTAAGTAGCACCCTGGCGACACTTGCGCTCGTGGCTAAAAAGACCGATACGGGATAGGATCCCTCGGCCGCATTCGCGACAAGTGTACGCAGCCCCAGATGGTCGAGGGTTGGTGGTCCGGTTGTGGCGCTTTATGCGTTTTTCCCTCAGCAACTCAAACCAGGCATCGTCGTGCTTTGATTGGCCTTTGTGAACAAGTTGTCGCCACTTGTCACGATTTTCGGCTAGCTCTTCCCATTGGTTGCTAGGGATATTAAAAGCAACCATGTCACGCTTGACGCAGTCTTTAAAGCGCAACATGGGTCGGCCTATGGACCTTTTTGCGTCTGCGACCTGTCCTAGCAAAATTTGCCTAGGCAAACGAGTCCGCTCCATGCGGTGCACATGCCCCAGCCAACGCAGTCGCCTCTGCTTAAGAGTGGCTGTTATGCTATTCAGAAATAAACCAATTAAACACATTATTGATGATATCACAGACCCCTTAAAATATAAAAAAACATGCATAAAGTCCACAAAAAATGTTTTCTTACCACTCAGGGATAGTGTTGTGCAAATTTACCGTCTTTTGTTAAAGAACTGACCACTAACAAGAAGCACACACTTTTTTGAGTATCTCACGCCCTAGAAATAATATAAGCAAATTGGGTCACTATAAAAAAATTAGGGGCATTTGGGGTATTATTAAAAAAAACGTACAATTCCCATAAATTAAACTAGCTTTAGTTTAAGTCTGTGACGAAAATTGAATTTATATTAAAGCTAGCTGTTGCCTGCGACTCCGTCTGCCGAGAATACTTTTATCGCTGTCCTTTGGGAACTATGGAATTTTCCGGGATAAAAAGTATTCTATATAATATATGTTAATCAAAGTTATAAACTATCTGCGTGCCAAATTTTACCAGAATCCGTCTTAAACCGTTTTAGCGTAAAATAGTAACACACATCCATCAATACAAAACTACGTTTATATACCTAATATTAATGAGAAGTGGGATTTCATTGAGCCCGCTGCTATATCCCAGTGGAAGTATAAAAAATTAGCTACCTAGTTCTTATTACGTAGAAATTTTCAAACATCCCTTATTTTTTTGTGGTTTCAAGTAAATGTCAGCGAAATTCCATGTTCGTAGCTTTACTAGTTTAGGTTGTGCGTTGTCTGCCAATCAATCAGCCAGAAACATTATGTACTTTTTTATAAATATAATAGTACATAACATAAAAAGATATAACAGTATAATTTGCTGGTTAAATTGGCAACAGAATGTTAGTAGCTCGAGAGAGATAACTTAAATACTTTTGGGTAGGGATATTGTATTTTATTTTTTTAATTTTAATAATAATAATTATAAGTACACGAACGTATTTTTAGACGCATAGCTATTAGTTTATAGTAGCCACATTAAATTATATCGTGAATATAACTTTTCACAACTTTGCTATCCGACCCCATCTGAGAAAACATCGCTAAACACGTTTAAAAAGATAATCGGCTAGTTTCAATCTCAAAGCAAAACATTCGTACCATAATAAAGACACACGACTCAAGGTGCAACTCATGCATTGTATGCTTTAGATCCCTAAGCTTTGTCACTGGCCGAAAATATAATTGCTCGGGCCCCTTCGCCAAAAAAAAATGGGGCAGAAAAAAATAAGATGACGTTCGGTATTCAAAACACATGTCACTTTCGGCTTCGATTTATCGCGTTGCAAATCGAACTGTCCATTCAATTTCATTCAGTCTAAGAGGTATTAAGTGTAGCTTTAAAATTAAGGAAACTGGATTCTGTGCGCGTAGTTTTTAAGTTATTTTTTGGTTGGCTAGTTTGATGTGCTTATTGACGTTTGATGTTAGTTGGTGGACGCGAAATCTCTGATTAGCGAGCCAGAGCGTGAATTTGGTGACATTCCCATGACGACTGAATTTTGAATTATTTTTACGATTTTAGGAACACATTGAATTGAGAATTTTGTCAAGGAATTTGAATTCGGAAGTAATACGGATTAGTTGCGTCATTGAGTTCGTGTGAGACTTACGGTAGTCCACTTTAGAGGGTTTTGATTTATTGTTGATACGAATTATGAATTTTAGTTGGGGTCGATTTGGGATTGCGAATTCACTGCTATTTTTATTCCTGTTCGAAGTGTTATTTTTATTTTTATTTACTGTTAGCATGTATTTTGACTGAATTTCTAGAATAGGCTAGATTTCCTCAACGCACATGCTGAACCTGGGCCTTTTGCCACATAATTTTGTATTTTTTTTAAGAGCGATAATTTTTTTTTATTTAAATAAAAATAGTCCTTTATTTAGATTATCAAAAATTATTTGATCCGTATTTTTTTGTTTTGTCCTTAAACGACAAATTATGAAGATTATAGCCCGTTAAAGTTCCGAGTGACGTCACGCTACGCCTTGGTAGGTACATTTTTTATTCAGACGTGACATCGTCGGGGTGATTATCAAATTATTATTTAGGTAGTTCGACAAAAGAAAAAATAAGTGTCCATTATTTTTGGTCAATTTCACCGATGGACTAATTATAATAATTATTATTTTCATTACCTACTAGCTGTTGCCCGCGACTCCGTCTGCGAAGAATTCGTCTATCGCTATCCCGCGGGAACTATGCAATTTTCCGGGATAAAAGTATCCTATAATGTTGATCCAGGTTATAAACTATCTCTGTGCCGAATTTCATTAAAATTCGTCAAATTGTTTTAGCGTGAAATTGTAACACGCATCCTTACATCCATCCATACAAACTTTCCCGTTTATACTTAACATTAGTGAGATGGTTGTCAAATAAAATTAATAAATATCACGGGACAATTCACACCAATTGACCTAGTCCCAAAGTAAGCTAAGCAAAGCTTGTGTTATGGGTACTAGGCAACGGATAAACAAACATACTTATATGTTAGATACAAAATTAAATACAAATGTTTCCATACATTAATCGATATTCAAAGTATACCGCGTCAAAGACACAGCCTGGCCACATTTTGAAACTAAAATCCCAATCCCCATTGGGCCTGCATGAGAACTACAGCCCAAGACCTCTCATTCTAAAAGGAGCCCTCCGTCCAGCAGTGGGACGTATATAGGATGGAAACGACATGTAAATAGAATACCTAAAAATATCATACCTAAAAATATCATTAACATGAAACATGAAACATAACAGCGCGTTCACTCTGTAAAAAAAACGCACAAAGACCGAATCCCTGCTAATAACCACTCGATGGCTGATTACGCGGTCTAGATCGCGATAACCCTCCAATGGGGTGGCTTTAGGGTTGCTCACGCTTGGATGATTTTGTAGTGGTGAATTTGGAGGAAGAAAATAAATTAAGATTCTTCTAGTTGACGCGTTAAGATGAATAAACGTAAGATATCTTTAATTACCCGACAGCGAAGAAGGAGGGTTATTATTCGTTATTTCCATACATTAATCTCAACATAGATTCCAAACCAACTTCCCGCCTGGTATGTAAGTACGTTTTAATTACTTTCCTGTTCGTTAATTTGTTACTGGATCGATTTTAAGTTTTCATTCAGACTTTAAAAATCTAGACTATCCTTGATTTACACTACTTTCTATCCCGTAAAAGTGCTGAGTTCCCATGGGACGCAGACACGGGTACTGCTAGTAAATATAATATTTGGATAAAACATACCATTGAACCTTTCTATCTATACTAATTAGCAGCGCAGCTCGTCATCACAATATTTTTAAAACTGGTTCGTTTATTTTTGAACATGATCTCTAAAATAAATAAACATGAGTTTTTCTATACTTCGTTTTTTTAGCATTAGAAAGGAGGTAAGCGATAAATTACAGCAAATATATAACAATTACTAAAGACATATGATCATTTACATTCTTTTGGTTTCATAAGTAATAGTTATTATTTTTTAAAAAGCGTTTTTCAATAAAAAGACTCATTAAGATTGTTTACCTTATTTCTAATGCTAAAAAAACGAAGTGGATGCGGGTGGCGCAGAACCGATATGTATGGCGAATCTTGGGGGAGGCCTATGTTTAGGAGTAGACGATTTTCGTTTTTAACGACCGCTTTAGCCTAGTTGGTAGTGACCCTGCCTACGAAGCAAGAGGTCCTGGGTTCAAATCCCGGTAAGGGCATTTATTTGTGTGATGAGCATGAATATTTGTTCCTGAGTTATGGATGTTTTCTATGTATTTAAGTATATATTTATCTATATAAGTATGTCTATCGTCGTCTAGTACCCATAGTACAAGCTTTGCTTAGTTTGGGACTAGGTCGATTTGTGAGAGATTGTAAAAAAAAAAAATGATGGTGATGATGACGACGAATATAAAAATACGCATTCATTTTGTTTTTTTTTTAAATTGGCAACCCTACCATCAGCACAAAAGGTGCAAGCCCACGCCACGAGTGACATAATAACCAACGTACTGATCTACGATACCGTATTAATTGGCTCAAGTATCATTCCCAACAAAAAAGCAAAAAAATGTTCAGCCCTATTCTAATACCTTTACAGTCGAAGCTGTTAGATGAATCTTGTTTTATTTTCGAAATTGATATGGTTCTTTTGTGTATACACACAATGGTCATATTGTTTTGCGCGGTTGCGTTTGCAATGATGCAAGATTAGGCCTATGTTGTTTGAGATTGATTTTTTTTTAATGTTTCTGACTTGTCAATGGCTTCAATGGTATTGGTTAATTAAAAATGGGTTTCTGAACCTACCTACATATTTTGGAAACTAGCCATTGGATATTTTCCAAGCGTAAATTAAGTTATGTCTATTTATAGCTAGAAAGTTTAACAGAGCCCTCGCCTGCGCAGTACAGAGGTGCAGGGGTTGACGACAAAGGGGGCCGCGAGAGGTGCGGGCAGCAGGCACACGAAGCGCGCTCCTGGTCCTATAGATGCAAGGCCGGTTATTAACGATTTTAACCAAACGGTTAAAAATGTATTTTTCATTATTAACAGTTATTTAACCGCATTTTATTACGGTTAAATACTCGCACAGCGTGGTATGGACAAACAAAAAATAATCAGTCAGTACATGTCGCTTTAAATATGATTTATAAAATCTAAAATGAAATCTTTATCCTTCAAATACCGATTTTTCACTTCACCTAGAAGTTGACTTCACAATAAAAAACATATATTTACCCTTTTTCGCTATCACAGTCGGATAATTAACCGTTAATAACTGCATTTTATCGGTAGCTAACCATAAATTTGGTTAATTAACGGTAGCTAACGGGTTTTTTACAACTATACCTGGTCCCCTTTGTCGTCATACCCCCCAGCCCCTGTACCGTGCGGGCGAGGACTGTTTAGGAGGACGGTTTAGGAGTTCCCAGCAGAAAAATGGCGATGAAGCGGAACACCATGGGGTTTTTAGTGGGTACTGTAGGCATGGCTCTATGCCGCTAGCCAGTGGTAAATGTCGTCCTACTGGCAGGTTAGTCGTGGAATTAGTAATTTGGGCAGCTTATTTTTTTTTATCCAATTTGCTTTTTCATCAATTATGGCTCTCCTTAGTTCCTCGATATAAAAAAAATTACCCCCCCCCCCTCACCGAACCCCCCCCCCCCCACACACCCGCGTTCACATTCACCACCGTACCTACTCCCAAGTCACTACTTCTAAAAACTGTTCTATAAATTCTTAAAATAGACGTATCTTTCTCATTTGTGAACCGATTCAAATGAAACAAACACTAAATGTTAATCCAAGAAAATACCAACATATCAGTGAAAACCGCATCCTTCTAGGTTAAGCCGTTTCTGAGATTAGCGCGCACAAACGCACAGACAAACAGACAATAATTCTAAAAATCACTGTTTTGGGTTCTATTGCGCTAATAAATAGCCCTAGTGACAGTTTTTCTCAAATATCTTCAATGTACAGACACCGACTTGTTACAAATTTATTATATGTATAGATAGATAAAAATTGTAAATAATTCTAGAACTTGATTTGAAATGAAATAGAGTTGTCTGCGGTATACGAGCCAGGGCAGATTGCTCCGGACAGCCAACAGAGCTGGTCATGTTGTTATAATACGTAGTTATACTGAACCAGAGGAATAAATCCACGCATGAAGAAAATCGAATAGTATATTATTTCTAGAAGTTTAGCATCACGCGCGTTTCCCGTACTTATCTACCTAAACTCGAGCTAGTACCACAGTACACTGCCCCCTTCTAGGACAGGTCCACTGGCCTCCCTTGACCATGACATCCATAAAAAATTTCCCCTAAGACAAAAGAAAGCAGGTAACATAGGACACGGACCTACCACGGACGGACCACGGATCGGCAAACGTAGCGTGGGATATCCTCAGACTCGGTGGAGCGATGATCTTCGCAAGGCGGTTGACAAGAGCTGGATGAGAGTGGCCGAGGGTCGTGCTCAGTGGCGTGCCATGGGAGAGGCCTATGTCCAGCAGTGGACGAACATAGGCTGATGATGATGAACATAGGACAGATTTTTTTTAAGAATATAATTACTATTTTTTACGCAAAGCTATCTGTCAGCTGAAAAAAAATTACTTATGCATTTTAAGTTTCGGGAAACGTTTAGGTTTTCAATATATCAATCAAACATATCTTCTTTCCACGTATTGGCCTACAATATTTAATCTTTGCACCAAAAAAACTTTAGTTTGAAGGATTGTCTTGACAAATTTATGACACTTTATGTTGGAGAGACATTTAAAACCACCGAAATATGTCACATGAACATGAGTTAAACGAAAAATAACCTTTTGCCAACCTAATAAAACTTACGCGGTCTGGCTCATCTCGTGGTTCATATACCAAGTTAGTCGCGCGGTCGGTCAAATTTAAAAGTAGAAAAATTATATACAGATACTTGGCATTTCCTTGCCAGTGGCGCCCATTTTCATCCGAATAGACAAGTTTGTGCAAAAACTTAGGTTACTTGTTTACGTTGTCTTCTTGAAAATGTTTTGCGGTATTTTTTTACTAAAAACGAGACCCTTACGTGTTAAATCAGTGCATCAGTGTGTTAATCCATATCTCAGCTGTGACGGTTCTTGCAGATGTTCAGTCAAAATTCCGTTATTTGGATCAAGGGTAATTTATAAAGAAATTACTTATCTTTGACTGAAGACTGTTGTGACATTTTCAAGAACATTGACTTCATTAACGACCGCTTTAGCCTAGTTGGTAGTGACCCTGCCTACGAAGCAAGAGGTCCTGGGTTCGAATCCCGGTAAGGGCATTTATTTGTGTGATGAGCATGAATATTTGTTCCTGAGTTATGGATGTTTTCTATGTATTTAAGTATTTATTATCTATATAAGTATGTTTATCGTCGTCTAGTACCCATAGTACAAGCTTTGCTTAGTTTGGGACTAGGTCGATTTGTGTAAGATTGTCCCCTAATATTTATTATTTATTTATTATTTATTTATTAGTAGTGAAAACCCGTAAAACAACTAAAATTAAAAATTTTAAAAACCCCCAACGCAATTAAGTCCAAGATCCCTTCCGCAGCATACAAAAGAGCATTTAACTTTGAAACGGCTGGACCAATTTTGCTGAAACATGTCTAAGAACCATCGCCAAGAAACCTGCATTCAAATAAAAAAAATCGGTTCCCACGTTTAAGAGTTATGATGCCACAGCCAGACAGACAGATTCACACACACATAGCGGTCAAACTTATAACACCCCTTTTTCCGACAGGGGGTTAAAAATAAAATATTAAGTTTAATATCGATTATTTATTAGCTCTTTAGCTTGTAGAGCTTACCAGTTCATTATCAGTCCCGCCATACCTAGGTAGGTATATAATACTTAGTCTATATTCCAACGTATGCCTGTTAGTGTAGTATGATATGCAATAAACGATTTTGACTTTTAAATATATTGAGGAAACTTGCACACAATTGCGAAGCAATTTGATGGTCTGTATGAAGTTCCCAATCCGCATTGGGCCCGCGTGGGAACTACGTCTCAAACCCTCTCATTCTGAGGGGAGGCCTACCCAGGCAGTAGCGCGTTTATAGGCTCAGATGATGATGATGATGACGATGAGTAAAAAAACTTTAAGCAAAAACTTCTTCATTCATAAACAATTAACAGAATATAAATATTGTATGAAAAAAATGGACTACCTGCCCCAATGTTACGTTTCAAAACGTGATTGTAATAAATGTCACATAAAGTATAGTTCTAGTTCCTAATTCATTAATTAAATAGAAATTTATACGTAAGTTGGAATGGAGAGGGCTATGCTCGGAGTTTCTCTGCGGGGTCGCATTAGAAATGATGAAATCCGCGCAAGAACTAAAGTCACCGACATAGCTCGAAGAATCGCCAGACTTAAGTGTCCACTGCTGAACTTAGGCCTTCCCCAAGGCGCACCAAACAGATCGGCCCCGCCACCTTAGCCAGGTCGTCGCTCCATCTTGTTGGAGGCCACTCGAGAACCTTTCGGCCGCATCGGCCGTCAGTTCTACGAGCGATGTACCCTGCCCACTGCCACTTAACTCTAGCGATTCTTCGAGCTATGTCCGTGACTTTATCTTTTTTTTTCTTGCGCGGATCTCATCATTTCTAATGCGATCCCGCAGAGAAACTCCAAGCATAGCACTCTCCATTGCCCTCTGAGTGACTTTATGCTTGCGTTGCCTCTGAGTGCGTTTATGGTATTAGTAAGATATACCCTTACTCTTGAAATTCTCATCACCTTCTGTCTACAATTTTCAGAATGGCTGCGTAAGATAATGCACGTTCCAAAAGACTTAACTACCCAATATTGATTTTAATTCAGACCCAGTCACCTTACATTAAGTTTCAAATTTGAATAACAGTAGGTTCAATCTTATTTCGTTTTGAGTTTATACTTAATGAGAATCAGTATTGGTAAATAAGTGGATACGCATCTATATAAAAAGTAGTAATAAACACAATACCTACAAATCTAATGAAAAATGAATCTTGAAGTATTGCAATATAGTTTAAAATGAAATACATATAATTTGGACTTGTTTCATTGTTTTTTAATAACGCTTCACTAAGTTAGTATTGTATGTTAATGAGTAGCATATTAATTAGGCATTTAAATGCAGTTACCTGTTTTAAATACGTAAATACGACTTACTTGGCTTATTATGGCAAGGTTCTAAGTGCCTAGTACTAAAGTGTTAGTTAGGATTTTGCTGTAGTCAGTGACTATCTCTTTGACGAATACTTTGGAGTTATTTGGGTAGATGTTTTTTCCTGGAGTATCTACTTATGCCTAGTAAAGCAATGTAATCTGAATCATCAAAGTATAAAAGACAATGCTAAAAAACCCAAAATCGATTAAAACAACTCATTACCTATGGCAATAGTCGAAATGTTGCAAAAGTACGCATATTTTCTAATAAGCTATACTCGTAATAAACTTGGATATTTGCTGTCAAAGTGTTTTTATAGTCACTTAATGAATAAATATATCCTTTACTTAGTTTTATGTTTTAATTTGTAAATTGGACAAACTGTTTGTTCAGCAAATTATGGTGCCGTCACAGTGTTTATGTTGGTGCAGTTATTTTAAAACCTTCTATACCACGCAAGAAACGATAAATGACTATGTATGACATATCTAATATTATTCCATACAGATGGCCGTTGGGGCCCAAAAGTTCTCGAATGGAGACCACGGACTGGCAAGCGCAGCGTGGAAAGTCCATCAACGAGATGGACGGACGGTTTGGTGAAGGCCGCAGGTTTAGGGTGGATGCAAGTTGCTTCCAATGAGGGAGTCCTATGTCCAGCAGTGGATGTCCTACGGCTGAAATGATGATGATGATTCCATCCAAGAATCATCTTGTAGTTCGCTCGATAGAAAAAAAATCCAAAGTCGTCTCTAAAATATAAAATAAACTCGTAGTACAACGCTAGTACTGCGCGGCAGGTCATGACTTTTTGAATGTTAATAAAACAAGATATTTTCTAGGGCGTAGTTTTGCTACATTTTTAAAATATGTATTTGTTTTAGTATTAAAATGAAAATACCCAAAAACACGCGCAGTCCAACCAACCTATCTTGATCCATCGTGCCTCCCCACACCCGAAATCACCCACTAAAAATCGATTAGCGCGAAAAACTCGGTAGGCCCGAAACCACTCACATAGCCCCATGTATTTGACACCCAATACTCGTCTGGCACACGTAAGTCTAAGTAAATTCATCAAAACGCAAAGAAAAGAGATAAACATATTTTTATTTAAATTTAGAACCTGTTGCGCACGCGCAGCATCCCCGCCTGTTCCAAATTCAGAGTTAACCCGTCGCGTGCCACAGTGGCGAGATCGACCCATTGTAGATCTAAAACCTGTCTGTTTAATATACAGACTATAGATTATACATACGATTTTGAAGACACAGTTAACCCTAACCAACTTAGTTAATTACTAGCTGTTACCCGCGACTCCATCTGCAAGGAATTCGTTTATTCGTTCGCGGGAACTATGCAATTTTCCGGGTTAAAAAGTATCCTATATGTTAATCCAGGTTATAAATTATCTGTGTGCCAAATTTCATCTGAATCCGTCGAAACGTTTAAGAGTGAAAGAGTAACAAATATCCACACATCCATCCATCTATACCTACCTACAAACTTGAAAGTTTAAAATATTAGTAAGATGGGATATACCATAATTTTATAGCAATAATTAAGATTAGTGTTCTTTTGATTTGACTTTTTCTTTAGTTCATTATTATGCGGAAAAATTAGCGACCATTATAGGAACTAGCAACAATATCCTGCTGATGATCGGAGACAGGATGGACTCCTTCGTTCTTGGCCATTTCATTGATCTTCACGTGCTGAGAAGGAATCGATGAGGAAATGTAGGAAGTAGGCTACTCCTCTTTTTGATTTTCAGGTATTCTAACTTAGTTACATTCTAACTAACAAAATAATGGTATACATACTTGTTTTCTGAAATATTATTATTATTCTTTTTTTATTTATTTGTTTATTAAGCCGTGGTACCTTGTTAGTAACAACTCTGGACATGTTTTCCGAAATAAATTATTATTATTATTAGTACATAGTAGTACTTAGTTGAGCTTTCGCCTCTCAAATGTATCCACTCAATTGCAAGGTTAATTTGGTGGTAAGTTGCATGACAACGGAAAATTTCGTATTAATTTGAAGGAGTCCAACTTTTTAACCTCCGCTCATTTATTCTGACAATTTATTTATCCAATAAACATCTGACAGCAATGATGTACTTCCTGTATACTTGATGATAGTAATAATATTAATAATAATCATCATCATCATCATAGATCGTTACGTCTGTTCATTACAAACGATTTTTATGGAGATACCTTCTCTAAGCTAGCCACTATTCTTACAATAATAAATCACAAGTATACCTAAGTAAAAGAAGCAAGTAGCAAAATTCGTAAATTTAGCATAATAAAATATTTATGCTTTTAAGCATAAAAAAATTACCAACAATTAGCATTTTTATTAATTGTTGAAATTACCAACATTTAGTGACACGTAAATACAGATCATCACTTTTCGGACACCATTTAAAAAAAATAACCAGTTTCAACGCCACGTATATAATCAAACATAACCCTTTAAAAACCAGTAAATCCGAATAACCATTGCACGCGCAGCATCCCTTGAAAAAACTTAACCCGTCGCGTGCCGGATCAATAGATCGAGATCTATAGATCTTAAACCCTTCTCGGGATCGAAAGGGTGCGCGAGATTCAGTGCACGTGCTATTTATCTCTTTTTATCTCAATGTAAATCGTATTTGAACTCTTTTGTGCGTTTTGTTACATTTGTCAGACGCTTAGCTTTTATGTTTGAAAAAATTTAGGTAGGTACTAAGGCATATTCATCCATCAAAATAACTTATGTAAAATTATGTATTGGAACGGTAATATTAGGTTTCACTTATTTTTAGAACGCTACCTATGTTTTTTTAACGCCAAGGCGATGTTCACTTGTTTTTTAAAAACAAACTCTGTAACTTTTTTTTTTTCACACAGTCTTAGGAACCAGTACCAAATCAAGTTTCGAACTGAACACGTGGAAACCGTGAGACCATGTGCGATGAATAAAACCAAAACCAGATTCCATTCTTCATCAATATTCACGATATTAGCCGAAGCCCCTTTTTTTCTTGTATTTTTTTAAGAGGGTTGTAACGTTTTTCTTTAGACGACGGTGACCTGTGACCCGTAGACAACGAGCATAGACAACGAGTTTGAAAAAAGCGTGTCAGCCAGTTCTATGTGAATGGAAGTCCGATGCGGTTGGGGCAGTTCCGTTCTATTTTCAAATAGTTCGTTATTTTTTTATCGAAGGTTGTAGAACATGGCAGTTCCATTTTCGGTTACTTTTTAGACGGCTGTGATTTGTATTTGATATTTTAGCCACTTAAGCATTTTGTTCTTTTTTTATACTGGCCAATAAATGGCAAAAAAAAATACTCCACGCTTAAATGATTCTTGAACAAGATGCGGAATACAATATTCTTGTTATTACTCGTAGAAGCAAAACTTTAAATAAAAATATCGCTCCAGTTTACTTTATCTACGAGCCTGTTCGATGTTTCCTGCGACGTAAGCGTTCATTCATTACTTTATAATTTAATGATAAGTTCTCGAACAGATGACATCATCATTAATACTTCGCAATTACAATAATACGTTATCTTTCTAAATATTATTCAGTCACACCATTTTCTCGTCCAGAACACGCGGTCGTTAAAAGTAAAAAGGGTGTTTTTTACTACAACTTCTTGCCATCCCTCATGTTTTCACACAATAGTGACGCGCTCCCGTTAAGTAACCCAATTTTTGCACCATAAATAAAAATAAAAAAATTAAAAGCTAACGGTCTTCCTTTTTCGAAAAAAAACCTATGAATTAATTTGTATAACGCCCTGATGCTTACACACAAAGTGGGTATTGAGAGCAAAAATTAGCCCACATTCAAACTTTTTTAGACTTTTTGTAGTTTTTTTTTTATGTTTTGTAACAATATTGACAGATTCGGGAAGGAGATCTGACGTCGTCTCGAGGATTTGTAAATAATCTCATTGAAAATTAATACCATTCTGAGTTCTGTGAGGCTGATTGGCGTCTTTGTTGCAAGTTTTTTGTGGAGCGGTTTGATTTTGGAAACAAACGGTATTTTGATGTTCAATTGTTTGTAGATCGTGACGCAATTTTATAATTATTTTTCGTTGCGTAATTAGCCTTTATTGTGTCAGAAATATTTTACATCTAAAACTCGAAGTAGACGATATTCGCAATTCTGTAAGTATTAAGTTGATACGATTTAAAATTAACAATTATTTTTAATTGTGTGTAGTTAATTGAGATGTTAGTAGGATGTCATTGATGACTAGCTTGTATGCTTTAAAATGCGGTGTTAAATCGTTTTAAATAAAATAAATACTAATATTAGGTTTAAGCAAATTCAGTAGGCCATTCAAAATTTATTATCTGTTACAAAAACAACATTTAATTTTATTCCAATATTAAATTAAGCTTACCATTCGACACCCCTGTTTTTTTCTCAACGATAAAAAAAGAAAGGGGTTGTTATAACGGTCTACTAATACCTTGAACTGCAGCATCCTTACCTTAAACATTTTAGGGTTAATAATGTCAATCTCTACCCTAGAGATACCACGTGCGCAAGGCGAGGGTTAAGAGAGATAAAAAAGATAAAAAGTGTTAACCAAGTGTTTAGGGTTACTTAGTTTTTTTGCCAACCGTTGAACTGTAAATTTGTCTTTTTTAATAAGCCCTTTTTTGACTTCACGTAATATCGCCCCAAGCGCCAGATAACCACCTTAAAGGCCCAGTTTGCGTGCAGTGGCTAGACATCTGTCCATAACAATCCATAGCAATAAACATCAACGGCTGCAAGCAATTTTGTTTTGAAAATGGGTATCTGACGTCTGGGGCGATGGTACAAACGATGTCATGACTTAAAAATTGAATACCTACCTAGAAAATAATACAGTAAAATGTAAAATTATTTTTTTACGAGCTGCTGCCCGCGACTCCATCTGCGAAGAATTCGTTTATCGCTCGCGGGTGCTATGCCATTTTCCGGGATAAAAAGTATCCTATATGTTAATCCGGATTATAAACTATCTGTGTGCCAAATTTCATTAGGATCCGTCAAACCGTTTTAGCGTGAAAGAGTAACAAACATCCATCCATACTTACAAACTTTGGCGTTTATGATATTAGTAGGATAAATGTTACAATTAAAGGACGTCGGTAGGTACTCATCGACGTCGATTAAATTAAAGTTATATAATTCATTATTGTCTACTCTTAGGAAAAAGTACTGATGCAGACTATAGGTTAAACTCTGGAACTAAGTACGTTTTCATCATCATCATCATCATCAACCGAAAGACGTCACTATTGGATATTGGCCTACCCCAAAGATCACTACAACGACCGACTTTCTGCCGCCCGCAATCAGCAAACACCTACGAACTTCCCAGGTCATTCGGATAGGCCACTATAGAACCATGTCATAGTAAATTAATTGGTTTATCTCTTGGTTTATTTATCTTTTACAACAGTGATTGCCATGATTACATTTCGATCTTTGCGTTGTGTCAACGATAATGAATAGGAAAGGAGTTTGCTTGAGTATTAATAACTGAAATTGTCACTGTCAGTCTGTCGAAACTTTTTTTTCTTCTTATGTTATGGAGCGAAATGTTTGTAAACTCTTTACGTTCGTTACAGTTGTGATGGTAACGTTGATAATCCTTTGACTCGCATTGACGTTGTAATTGACAAGATTTCATATCTCTAAGGCTATAATTTGATTCGTTCTCTGTATTCTATTTCGAAAGAGAAGGACTCTGATAGTTTTAATTTTTCATTAGGATTATTAGGTAATTAAATTTTTTTAAGATGTGTTTATTCTAAAAGGGCCTAACTCCAAAACTATCACACAATAGACTCATTACTTTTGTCTAGACTCTATTAAAAAGAAGTGACGACGTAAATCTGACGTTGAGGGTGTTATCAAATTTAAAATTATTACAGTTCTTTTTTCTGGTGAAAATGGCAAAGGAAACATAACTATCTATTCTGTGGTAGTATTGGTAAATTCAGATATCCCTTTCGCACCCGGTTGATACAATTGGGATTGTCTAAAAAAATTATCAGTGGTTTTTATATTTTATTTGTATAGAAAAGTCAATTATAAGAAACTAATTTCAATATTTTGTCATTTAGTTCTCTACTTTTTTCAAAATTAATTATTGAAACTATTTTAGTTGATGACGTCAGATTATAATTGAGGGCTCCCACAATGCCAAATTTCTAAATCTATCTAAATGCGTACGATAAGGCAACCCCTTTAATTATTTTTTGCGTAGTGGTAGGTACACTATACACTGTGTCACTTTACTGGCACTGACAAAGTGCTAGATGTCAGACAGCGAGTCCAAATCAAACAACAAGTCACTATTGAATGAGTTCAATAGTGACACTCATTCAATAGTGACTTGTTGTTTCATTATTATCAGTCTTATTTAATTATTCTGATCTAAGATTGATGAAAAGGGCGAGAATAATGACTTAACAAGTCACTGTTGATAATGTGAGTTAAACACGTTTTGAGACGTGAGTGATCCGTTTATTTTCACTACTACTACTTTGTTTAGAGCAGCGGCCTCCAAAATCAGAATCGCCATGATGTTGTCCAACCTCCGATAGGAGAGGAATGGGAAGAAGACATTTTCTCATAAAGGTATTTGTAACACGGACAAAACCACGGATTGGCGCTAGATTAAAATAAAAATAATACTATTCAATACCTACTATATTAATAAAGGAATTACAATGGAATGGGCGAAGGGTATTCTGCTGACCATTGATTAATCCCGTCTGTGGGGAAATGAAGCGAAGTCCCTTAAGACGTATCGATTTATAGTCAAAGTTAACCAATTCTTTGTATTTCGATATCATCATCCCAGCTTATATAGGTCCCTCTGCGGGGCACAGGCCTCCTCTCACAATGAGAGGGCTTGGGCTGTAGTTCCCACGCGGGCCCAGTGCGGATTGGGAACTTTGCTCACCATTGAATTTCTTCTCAGGTGTATACAGATTTTCTCATGATGTTTTCCTTCACCGTAAAGCTCATGGTTAATTACAAATGTAATTTCGCCCATAAATTCCGAAAAATTCAGAGTGTGAGCCCGGACTCGAACCTACGACCTTCTGCTTGAGAGACCAAAGGTCAAACGACTAGGCTACCACAGCTTTTTTGTTTTTATTATTTATTATTAAGTATCATATCATAAGTCTCAATCCAGATTGTTGTCTATCTGTACGTCAAGTTTCATTAAAACATCTTTACAAACTTACTACATTATAATATATTATTACTAACTGTTGCCCGCAACTCCGTCTGCGAAGAATAGAGGCATAAAAAGTAGCCTACGAACTATTCTCAGACCTACCGAATATAGAGAAAAAAGTTTTATAAAAATCGGTCGAGCCGTTTCAGAGGAGTTCGATATAACAAACACCGTGACACGAGATTTGTATTAATATGAGATATACCAAGTTTATGTGTTACAGAGGTGGGGCGATTTTTCAAACGCTACCAAGATAGGGTTATGGAATTATGTATTTATACCTTCAATTGGGGCGTCGAACAAATATATACGACCGCTTTAGCCTAGTTGGTAGTGACCCTGCCTACGAAGCAAGAGGTCCTGGGTTCAAATCCCGGTAAGAGCATTTATTTGTGTGATGAGCACGAATATTTGTTCCTGAGTTATGGATGTTTTCTATGTATATAAGTATGTATTTATCTATATAAGTATGTCTATCGTCGTCTAGTACCCATAGTACAAGCTTTGCTTAGTTTGGGACTAGGTCGATTTGTGTGAGATTGTCCCCTAAAATTATGTATTTATTTATTTATATACATATCTGTTAGTCTGCCCCAATTTCTATTTATCCTTTACAATATACAGCACGTATTCAAAGCCCTCTCATTCTGAGGGGAGCATGTGCCCTGCAGTGGGACATATACAGAGTTGATGAGGACGGGGGTCCTTCCCGAAAACAGGTGATAGTGTTGCTTAAACTAAACAACTTTCTCCAAGGAACGTAGGTCGAAAAACGATTTTTTTTTCACTATTCCATAGTAGGTAAGTCGGTCAGATAACCAATATAGTTTTGTATGGGAGTATGAATTTCTTTTTCGTTTATCGACCTATGTTCCTTGGAGAGAGTTGTTCAATTTAAGCAACACTATCACCTGTTTAAGCAAAGAATCATCGTTTGGTTCCACCCAGTATAAGCTGATAATGATGATGATGACATTCAAAGACAAGATTAATTTAAACTCGTGCTTAAAAGCTTCGGCGTAAAAATTACCTTGGCGTAACTCTTACCTACCTCGCAGCGTAAACGTAAGCCGACAATCGCGTAACTGCCAACAAATCCCATTCACGGTGCACTTTAATCCGATATTCACGGATTGCCTGTATTACGCAGCGGAGAGCTTCAGTTACGCAGCGTCCATTGCTGGTAATAATAATTACTCATCATCATTTCAGCCGAAAAACGTCCACGGCCTCCCCCAGGGCTCGCTAAACAGATCGGTCCCGTGCCATCCGCATCCAACGCGATCCCGCAACCTTAACCAAGTCGTCGCTCCATCTAGTCGCTCTCTATCTTGGATACTTCCCGCGGATTTCTTAGCAGACGGATTCGCGGCCAACAGCTGTCACGGTATAAATAAATAAAAATCTTTTACAGAAACTGCACCACTTTAGCCATTACTTTTTGTTATGTTTATAATTTGCCAGGAGAAGATTTGTATAAAAAAAATATTTGATAAATTGCATTGTAGATTTTCTATAATGAGTAAATAAATTAAAAAAAAATCTTGGGTCATTGACCCCAATTGACCTAGGCCCAAACTAAGCAAAGCTTGTACTTACTATGGGTAAGTACTAGACAACGGATAAACATACTTATATATAGATAAATACATAGTTAAATACCTATTAAACATTCATATTTTTCACAGAAATATCTGCCCCGACCGGGAATCGAACCCGAGACCATAATTCAAGCTTCATTCATAGTCAGGTTTTCTAACCACTGGGCCACTTTCGTCGTGAATTTTGGTTTTGATTGGTGAATGAGACAACACATATACCTATTTGTCCTCACCCGTGTGAAAGCGAGGCGGATAGTATACAATAAAATACCTTTCGAAGTGGCAATCTACATCGAACAGCTCTGTATTCGCGACAAGGACTCCAAAAATCTCTCGCTCAGTAGTCAATTAAGCAGGCATCAGATCAGCCAGGGGTTCTGCACAATTGGTCGCCTCTCCACAAAGCGACGGTGGCGCCGCGCGGCCCTATTGAGAACCACTTAGGTGACATTTATTGGGACGCATTAAATAAGGATTAAAGGATAATATTTGGTAAATACGGCGGAAATTATGCTTTTATGATGTTTAATATTAATATTTGCAGGTGGAATTTTGTAGCTGTGAAGGATGCTTACAATCCTCATCATTTTACTTTGTGAGGCAAATTATTAGGATATCCAATATAATGCATATGACCCCGTAAAAATTACATCCATCTTTCTTTATCTTTCAAAAACACCCGGCAGAAAGCCAGTAAACTACTCAGATGACCTGCATCGTAGACTTATCAATAGAGTCTTGTTCTTTGAGTTTGAAATCCTAAAAGTAATAAGTACTGAACGTGGCTCTGAAAATAACCAAATCTCTTCAAAACGTTACTAAACAAAATGCAAATACAGGTAGAAGCTGTGACTGCCAAATGTGTTAGATTTTTTATGTTTATTAAATCATTTATGTGAACTAAACAATTTTCGATTGTGTATCATTTTGTCAAGAATCTTATTGTGACATTTTTTACAATCGTCAAAATGGCGGAGCATCAAAAATGGCTGGCGACACGGCGCGGCCGCGCGGAAAATCGCATCACCGCGGCGCTGGACCGCGAAGCTAGGGCTCTTCCACTACAGCGTGAAAATCCATGAATGCGACATACATTACGTAAGTTGGCAGTAAACTGATTCGCGGTTAGCGTCCCGATCATGCAATGGATAGTGAACTTGCTTGTCGAGTCGCCTGCCGCGTGTAACCACGGTGATGGACCAAATCAGAGCTAGGGTTGGCGGTGGATCAGAAGTAATCCTAGATTGGATGATTAGAGCTATTTTTATGAAGTGTTAATCTCATCTTCCTTTTAATATAACCACGAAATACTTGTACGTATAAACATGCCCCTCTACCACATTATTTTTTTAACTTATGTCTATTTCTTTTCAGAATTTTTTTTTTAGTTTTTTACAATAAAATTAAACTTAAGCAAGCAGCATTTTCAGCTTTAAATATTTTTAGACTACTGTAGTCATTTATGTTTTAATTAATAATAATAATATTAAAATAAATGGATGCTCGCATTTTTCATCATCATTATCCCAACCAATATACTTTCCGGTGCAGGGCACAGGCCTCCTCTTAGATTGAGAGGGCTTGGGTCGTAATTCCCACGCGAGCCCAGTGCAGATTGGGAATTTAACACGTACCATTGAATTTCTTCACAGGTGCTTACAGGTTTCCTCACGATATTCCTTCATATAAATTTTGTAAAAACTCAGTGATACGAGTCCAAGAGGACATTAGGTCAAAACACTTGGCTACCACGGCGTTTTAAATTGTTTTTAATTGTATCAACGCAGTATTTTGTTGGTCGTTACAAAAAAATCAATATTATCCACTTAAAATTTATACTAATCAGAATTTTAAGCTTAAAACCAGGCAAGCAAAGTTGAAATTTACTTAATTAGTCTAATTTAGTATCCTGGGCCTTACGAGGTTACATTTTCAAAGTTATCTCGGTCAGCCCTAAATTTGCGTGGCGACCAACGATGCGCACTCCTGACCGACAGAGGACTGTACGGGGCCATTTTTTTCACGAATCCCCTTTTGAATATTCCGTGGAAGTTTTATGGGAAAGGTTGATGATTTCTGGATTATGGTCAAGAATAAGCAGTTGAAATCCTATAACCGGTACTAATATTATGAATAAGAAAATGACTCTATCAGTGTGTTGGGATGTTTGAAGGTTTCTGTTATGTCGTGTTAGTCAATCACGCAATAACAGCTGAACGGATTTGGATGAAACTTGGCGTGCGGATGACAAAGATCTGAATAGAGACATGGCATACTTGATTTGATATCCCGGTATGAGTTACCGTGAGATAATATTTTTACTTTTACCAAGAGGGGGCTGTCCAAGAACGTAGTAGTGCCCCGACTTTCAAGAAGACGTATAACTTCGTGTGCATAATCAGTAAATGGCGTTGTTCGAGCGAACTTTAAAATGTTACCGTAACCTTTTATCATGAATTTCTAACACGGGTTTAGCCGCGGGATAATGCAAGTATGGAATATAATAGTTCAAAGTCAAAGTCAAAATATCTTTATTCAATTTAGCCTATATCAAGCACTTATGAAAGTCGAAGAATCTACCACCGGTTCGGAAAAACCCTGTTGAGTTGAGAAGAATCCGGCAAGAAACTCAATAAGGTGTATTTTTAACCGACTTCAAAAAAAAGAGGAGGTTCTCAATTCGTCTGTATGTTTTTTTTTTTGTGTGTTTGTTACGCGATTACTCCCTCCATTGTGAACCGATTTTCAAAATTCTTTTTTTGTTTGAAAGAGTATACTCCTGAGGTGGTCCCATTGGCACCAAGTCAAGATCTGATCATGGGATCCTAGAGAAATCGAGGGCAACCTTCAAATTTTACAGGCAAACCTATGGTGATTTTTTTTCAAACAGGTCTACAATGTTATTTAAGTTAAAAATTTAATATAACATTTTTTTAAATTTATGGATATGCTATTTGAGACTAGGAACCGCCAAAGTGGATCGGAATAATTTCCTAAACATTAATTTTATAATACGTCTCACACGTGGTTTTTTTGGGTAGCGTGCTTGGAGGCATAAAAATTTTAGTCATAATGTAATGTTTGTCATAATATTAGTTTGTCATAAAAAAAATCTCGTCGAAACCGTAAATTTTCAGAATTTTTTAAATGGTCACCTGTAGAACTGTATAGGTAAGGTAGGTTTGTTTTATAACAATTCTGTACAATGAATGGATTCAGATAAAAAAGAGTTATGAATAACAATAAAATACAATGACTCTTTATTGTACACCACAAAGAAAACAACACAGAAAAACAAGTACATGGAAAAAATATAGGCGGCTGGCAATACATTATGACAAACATTACATTATGCCCTTCAACAATTATGGAGCCCCTTATGGACCCGACTTTTTGACGTGGAATTCAATTTTGTATCTGTTTGGTTATTCGCTTGGTTTGTAGTTACTGCGTTAAATTCATCTTGAGGATGTTTTAGCTATCGGTAATTATGCATGTGATACGAGCATGTTAACAACGTACTTGTTATAAACAGATGACGCAATCTTCGTCTAATACAAATATGTATACTCTATCGAACACAAAAAAAACAGTACAGTACCTAACATTACAAAAAAACAGTAGGCTGTCTTATCGCTCAAGACAATCAATTAGATATATTATATAATATATAAAAATAAGAATAATAATATGAATTAATCCATACCCAGTCTCAGACATACATCCATCCATACTTATACTTACTTACTTACTAATATATAAATGCGAAAGTGTGTCCGTCAATTTTTATTACTTATTTTTTTTCCCCGTCGAAACCGTCATTTTTCAGATATTTTTAAATGATCATTCTATAGAACTTTATAGGTCAGGTTAGGTTTGTTTTATAACAATTTTGTACAATTAATGGATTCAAAGTAAAAGGAAAGAAAGAAAGAAAAGAAAGAAAGAAAGATATCATTTATTCAAATTATTGATTACAAATAAAAAATAACATAAAACAAAAGAATATTTTAAAGCGGCATGATAACAATACCTCTATAATATCAGTCTATGTCTATGTTTGTACTCTTACTTTTAGCCTATGTACGTGTTATTATTGTTATATATTTTTTTTCTTTCTTCGATACATAACAAACAAAACATTACGACCTTTCAAAACAACTGTGCATCCGGATGTGGACCCATATAATTTCATATAAAACAACTGCAACAATCATCACAGCTACCATTGATATTCGGTATCGGAATACATTTTTTTAAATAATCTCACATTATCAGAGCATAAACGCGACGAACTAGTTACGATAAATACCTATATAATAATTTATAAGTATTTCGTCCGGGCGAATGGTTGATAACCCCTGCCCTCTTTCCTTCTGGCATCCGTTATCTTGAAATATAGGTCTGTCATCGTATTGACTTGCGTTATACCCACGAAGTTTAAGATCAACTAGCTGTTGCCCGCGACTGCGTCTACGAAGAATTCGTTTATCGCTATCCCGTGGGAACTATGCAATTTTCCGTGATAAAAAGTATCCTATATGTTAATCCAGTAGGCTTATATTGTCTAACGTTTCTGACGCTTGCCTTCGCAATCACTATTTCTTTCTGTCAAACGGTATAAGATGATGACAGAAAGAGACGGTGAAAGCGAAGGCACGCGTCAAAAGCGTTAGACAATACGGCCTCTGGTTATGAACGATTGCCAAATTTCATCAGAAAGTCTAGCTAGCTATCGCGGACAGACAGAGAGACGCACAGACGGACGGACAGCGGAGCCTCAGTAATAGGGTCCCGTTTTTAGCCTTTGGGCAGGGAACCCTAAAAATTATCTAAGACAAAAATTACTCGGATCAAAACATCTTTCGACGACTACCTACGTTAAATGCGTTTAAAGTTACATTTTATTAGTCATTTAAATTATTAATACTTTATATCCAGAATAAATGATAAATTCCCTTAGGTACTCTACATAAAAATTCATCACATTCCGCACCGGTGTTGTCTCTTGTTCAATACATCACCCACTAAGGAAGTTAATCCCGGGATCCCGCGTACCGGGATCGTCATTATAAATAGGTTGTCATCACATCAGCTGCAAGGTGTACACTGATGGGAGTAAGCCTTCCTCTAGGATCACCACAACGGTCAATTGTAAGTGAATAAAATTGAGAGAGAGGAACACTTAAAAGAAGAATGGCGTGAGTTCTCACCTTCGATTCGTATCGCAATAGAAGACATCGCGAGCGTTTTTCAACCAAATTATACGCCGTTGCATACCAGTGGCGAAGGGTACTAACAACTTGATTCCCCCAGAGTTAACTAAACTTTCAAAGTTAACAAACGCTTATCTTCCTTCGCTGCACAAAGTAAAAATCAAAAACGTGTTTGGCCAGAACTTTATCCCAAATCCCGCGATCCCGGTATTATATATTCTAGATGAAGAGAACTGCAATCCCTACACATTAAGCACAGGACAAAGAAACAAACGACAAAACAAGAGTGATTTAAACGTGACAGGTCTGTCTGTACGCGTGGTTTAGTTGTTTAGTTTTTTTAGGTTTACTTTCGTTTAAATCTCGTTAACACAAAGCATTGAGTCAGGAGTTGGTATCCCCTCTACATCATGATCATATGAACGGATACACTAGTGGTTAGAGAACCTGTCTACGAAGCTTGAAGTCCCGGGTTCGATTCCCGGTCGGGGTAGATGTATGTAGCTTGTATAATCTTCTTCTTCTAGGCCAGTTGCAAGAGAGCGGCGAAAGCCAGTTGCTAGAGAGCGGCGAAGGCCAGTTGCAAGAGAGCGGCGAACGCCAGGATGTACTACAATGCGGGGTGCGGTGGGGTTGCGAGGGGGGTGCGGGCGGTGTGGGGGAGGAGGTGCGGGGGTATTAAAGCCGGGGCGGATCGTAATTGATATATTATGGCAAAACAACGTTTGCCAGCCATAATTTATATATTATGCTAACTTTTGTCAGCTTACGCCGTCCGCGAATAATTCGTTTATCGATATCCCACGGAATTATGTAATTTTCCGCGGTAAAAGCTATCCCAGGTTTTTCCCAGGGTCTCATGCTAACTCCATACCAAATTTTATCTACCTAAATCGATTCAGTGGTTTAAGCGTACATAGGTAAAGACAAACAGACTTAAATTCGCATATAAATACAACAATTAAGAAAGGGTTCATTAAAATCAAAAATTTATACTTATTTTGGTACTTACTACTTTGTAGGAACTTATCAATCACTTCGAACACCACTGTAGCGTACAAAAGTCGTCACCTACACGCCATGCCATCTTGACAGCTCTAGGCTGACGTTCAAAAGATTAGCAAATTTTTACATGAGTCAGACGTGTGACGCACACCTCACCCCCGCGAAAAGTGGCAGAAATTACGTAGAGCAAGGATAAATCGGTAACTCCCGTGAATTAGTGCTTCGTGCTTGTTAGCAATCGATCTTTCACTAAATTGTGATGCCTTGATTGATTTAGCTGCACTTGGCTGCTAAATTTAGCGGGATGCCGGTCGGTTGTGATTACTTTTATGGTATTTAAGATGGACTACAAAGGAGTTGGTATTCGATGTACGTATTTATGTTTCCTGTGAGTCAAATATAGGCAGGCTTTTTAACCCCCTATATAAAAAGAAGGGTGTTATAAGTTTGACCGCTATATGCGTGTGTGTGTCTCTACGAATAGGTTACTACTACATCCAGGAATCTATTCTTTTTTTTATGTTAGAGAGGCCAGACAAACGAACTAGTGAGTCACCTGATGTTAAATGATCACCAATGTCCATAGACACCCGCAGCAATTTACTCGATGCCAGTGCGATGTCGCCCCTAAAAGGGAGAGGAAAAAGGAAAGGGAGTAGAGGAGGGGGAGAAGTATTGGGCCCCCGGCGCTCTCACTGACCGTACGAAACGCAGCAGGAGTAGGTACTGCTGCTTCACGCCGGTGTTCTGTGAGAGGGTGGTACTGCCCCGGACGAGCCGGCCCATTCGTGATGCAGCGGTTAGCTACAACATGGCTCTACCACTATCAAAAGTTTTTATCCATAATACGGTATGTGTGGTAATTTTAATGCAGCTCCTTCAATAATATAGGTAATGGTCATTTTACTAAGGGAGTTTCCGATTATGATCATTTTACTAAAGGTCGTTACAAAAATGATCATTTTATTAAAGCCGAGTGTAGACCTGCAAGAAAAAGGTGCAGGTTGCATTAGTTTGCGGCGCTTGATTGAGCGCTTCAATCTCGGTTGCTTTACGGCCTCGCAATGTAATGCAACTTGCACGACTTTTCTTGCAGGTCTAAACTCGGCTTAAGGATCTATACCGGGTATGTATTACAATACCGATGTACGAAAGACCGAATGTATTAAAACATCGAATGGGTCAAAAGACCGAAACGATTTTCTTCTGAAACCGTTAGTTTTTTAAGATTGTTATAAAACAAACCTAACCTAACCTAATGGGTTCTGTATGATGCCGTTTTAATAAATTCTGAGAAGTATACGGTTTCAGAAAGAAATCGTGTCGGTCTTTTGACCCATTCGATGTTTTAATACATTCGGTCTTTCGTACTTCGGTATTGTAATACATACCCTCTATACCAGTAGGAAGGATAATTTTACTAAAAATGGTAAGGATTCTTTCAAGCGTATTGGTTAGTGCCCAAAGGGATTAAACCTGGGTACAGTTAAAATACGACCCCGTATCTGTCAACCCTGAATGAACCACCTGGTAACTGAAACGGGATCGCCTCTATTGGCATAAAATTTAAACTACGAATTCATCATTTGTCAGAATTCATCTTTCACCGAACTCTTTTTTTTCAGAAACCATTAATTATTCAAAAATTTTGGAATGGTTATCCTGTCCTGTATACTGAGCTGGGACCCTTTTGTAGCAGCATTTAACATATATGTTTATGTTTATACTTTTAGCCTGTTTAAGTATGTGTTATTGTTGTTATAAATAAATGTTTTTTTTTTCTTTTTGTCTCTCTTTTTGTAGGACTCTATACTTAGGTTAGGTTGGGTTGGTTTTATAATAAATTCTGTACAATTAATGGGTTCAGAGTAAAAATAGTTCGGAGTGAATTGTGGCAAATGACGAATTCTGACTTTAAATTTTATGCAACCCGATATGGGCCCAATTCAAACTCTTATGGAAATTAAATAATGGTTTGAATTATCATGTCATACATTATTGTCGTTTCCAGGCCGGCATTCCAGGTCGTGTTGTAGCCGCACTCTTAAATCCTTCACTTTACAGGCTGAATGGAGACATTTCTGACGCTCCGTCGATGGACTAACGACCAACTTTTTCGTCGTATTGTACTAAGACTTAGCTGCTATAAATAGTACAACTTGCGATTGCGATTCCGATCGCGTTTGAAACATTTTAAAATATAAAGTTGGTACTTAAACATTCTTTTGTTTCGTTTAATAAGTAGGCATATTTATTTGCAGTCTAGTTTTGATTTGTCTTTGGATCACCGACCTACGTACAGGGTATTCCAAAACTCAATGATAAAGCACACGCCGATGTCTTGACAAAAAAATCTATAGACCCCTAACTTACGCCATGACCACAGGAGAAACGCAAACAATAAAACGTGTAAGACCCACCATTGCTGGAGACAAACAATATCTTAAAAAAAACTTTATTTAAGATGCTGTAAAACTTAAAAATAGTCTTATTTCTCTTTGACTAGAGCAGGTGGCAGTGGCAGTGGCGTGGCAGTTTAGTGGTTGGACCTGCCTCTAAAGCAGAGGGTCGTGGGTTCAAATCCCAGCTCGCACCTCTGAGTTTTTCGGAAATTATGTGCCAAATTTCATTTGTAATTTACCATGAGCTTTACAGTGAACCTGCGAAGAAACTCAGATATCTTGTGCAATACATCCCTGTGAAAACTAGATAGGTAGTTATAATGAAGATTTTAACTAGTCTCTACGAACAATTTTACTAAATACATCCAGGAGGGGCTATTCTTAAGTTTTCATCCATATGGTGCGTGGTAATTTTACTGCAAGTCGTTCAATAATAATGGTCATTTCACTGAAGAACTTTCCGAGGTTTTTACAAAAATTATCATTTTACTAAGGATATTTCCCAGTAGGTATGATAATTTAACTAAAAATGGTAAGGATTCTTTCGAACGTATTGGTTAGTGTCTTAAGGGATTAAACCTGGGTGCGGTTAAAATACGACCATGTATTGGTCGACCCTGAATACGGGCATTTTCAGAAAAAAGAGTACCCTGTACGTTTTTTAAAAACCTTACAAATTTTGGGTTATTTCTACTCAGAATCAAAAGCACTATCGATTTAAGCAATAAAAAGTGTCCCTCTTTTAATTGTCAGTTTTGTGACGCAGTTAACCATACATGTTGTATGGACCGTCACAAAACTGACTAATAAATTTTGTATGGAAAATTAAGGATAACTAAGGCAAAACGGGTACATTTTTTTCTGAAAACTCCCATAAACCACCTGATAATTCAAACACTTATGGCAATTACGTTATAGTTTGAATTATCAGGTCGTACATAATTGCCATTCATTCCAGGTCGACAAATAGGTACAGTCGGTTCCCTAACATAAGTATCCACTTTTCTATGCAGTTAGTATGGAAAACATGCGGTAAGTTGGACCACCCGTCGCACTAACATGTCCATTCTTAAGGAGCTAAACATGAAACAACGACTGTCGTCGATTGTGCAATTACGAATTCTAGGTTCTTTGGACACGTTAGCCGCAAAAATAACGCAATGGAATGATTGGTGATTCAGGGTGTGGTTGAGGGTAAGAGACCACGTGGTCGATCACCAACCCGATGGACAGATGCCATTAAGTCCATAACCAAGATCCCTGTGGCGGAGTGCGTTCGCCAGGCAGCCAATAAAGACCGGTGGAGAAGGATCGCAAAGGCAGCGACCGCAGCGGAGAGCGACCCCTCATGACCACGATCACTCTGTCAAGAGTGAACGACGAAGAAGAAGTACCAATGAAAAAATGGAACCTTAAGTTAGGGAACCGACTCTACGTGCAAAAGAGCCCTTGCTGCCAACACTCAGGTTAAACAATTTGACTTTGATTTTTGTTCTCGTATCAGTAACACTACACGCTCTAGCCCGGCTCTACCTGCAATAGTATACCTACAGAGGCTACCAACCTAAAACACAATTTAAGGACAGCATTATAAAATGGTTATGCTTAAGTCTAACGATTACTTTCGTTTTACTATCTTTATTGACTTGCATCTCATCTCAAAAGAGCTGCATGAAGACACTTCAAAGTAATTAAAAAAAGTAGTTCCGTATGTGGAATATTGGGAGATTTACAGGATTATTTTAATAGCAACTTATCGGTTAAGTAAGTAGATTTATAGCTACATAATTTGGCGACGGATTACGAAGTGATCCAGTTAGATTCTGTTTATGCTATTCGTCCACCTGAAATTAAAAAAAAAAGTGTTTTTTTACGATGTTTGGAATCGAACGTATATATTAACGTGACTTCATAATGTTGCCTGCAGCAAAATACCCACTGATATTGATACTAACGCTTCAATCATAACATGTATAAAAAATATTCCTCTTCTAAATACTCCGTTAAAAAGCCCAAAACTTGTCTCCCAGACACTATACATATCTTGCGTCTCCACTGGGCGGGCCAGGAGGCGCGACCTTTGACCCGCCCTACTCCCCCCACCCTTACTCCTTACCCTCTACCCTCACTCGGTTATTAGCTGGACGTTTCGCTATTTCTGGCCTGAAGGAGTTTTGAATTTGTAACCTGCCAGTTACGTTTTCAGGTTTTTAATTCAGAATGTTGGTATGGTCTTACTGTTTCTTGTCTGCCAGTAAGAATTTTGAATCTGGAATGCTATTTTTTGTAACATGGCAATATTTGTTTGTTTTTATTTTGTAAAAGGTTAAGCTTGAATTTGGAACGTGCTTTTTAAGTTGCCAGTTATGTTTTTTAATTCAAGTTTGTAACAGAAAAATAAAAAATGTTGGTTTCATTTGTTATAATTTAACTAAATTTCAATAAAGGCTTGATATCACTATCCATTTATTTATAATGTAATTATTGTATCCTTGAATGTACCTATTTGAAATCTGATTGAAAATAACATCTAATAAGAAATGATGTGTCCATAAAATTGAAGATCAATGTAGAGTCGATATCTTGAACACAAAAGTAAAATAACCGATGTAAACAGTTTAAAACGAAGTAAACTGACGACCAAATCATAGTATCTATTTTCTCGAGGAATTTCGAGAACAGTGACTCTAAGAATATCTCCTATAGAAAAAAAATACGGTCTGAAGAATAGCTTAATGGAGAATAAGTAGAGTAAAGAAAAGTCACAGTAACTACACGTTCAACAGAAACTAAACAAGATTATCAATTAATATAACTATGGCGCAACTTCTTTAACTATTACGGCACTCAAGTTTTGTATTATTCCAACACTAATAGCTAATTTGATAAGACTAACTTATTCAATACGTTGAAGCCTGTTAGTGAAAAAATGTTGACGATCCTAACTTAACCGCGACGTCATGACTTAAATATCCCAGTAATAAGAATTTTTTAGAATTTTTTTTTTACCACTGGCTTTTTGCTGACTGTGCTTTTTGTTGGCATGGGTATACCAAATTTCAAGTCAATGCGGCCACTAAAAGTTGTTTTAATTCGAGTTCCAAGATTAAATCCATACTAACACGGCGAGTGAAATAAAAGCTTGTGAAAATTAGACGGCAGCGTGGCAAAACAATGTAACTACGAATTTGACGGAACGTCGTCACGCGGCCGCGTCACGCAGCCGAGTGCGGGCTGCGCGGGCGCAGGCCACGCCCCGGCGCCGCCCACTCAGATCTAGATCGATCTAGATCAACGTTTTCAGATGTAGCTATTTTTTTTCTATTTCACTTCAGTTGGCGTCTAAGTGTGTTGAAAATGGATGGTTTTTACTTTTTCTATGTCTATATTTAAAAGAGAGTACGAGAAATGTAATTTTTGAATTATTCTTCTCCTTCTGAAAGTGCCACTCCATTACTGGAGGTTGGCCGTTAGCTCTGAAAACTTCTCCCTGTCTTGAGCCATCCGGAATAGTTGCTCTGCACTGTTTGTTTTGAATTATAGACATACCTAAATTAGACTAAATTATATTAATTTTAAAGTATTTCTTGGGAAGCAAAAAGTAGTTAGTACTTATTTTTACCTTACTAAGTAACTAAATACTAACAATACTAACAACTAATTATTATTAATGTTTTCATTGAAGCCACTGGAAATCAAAAAGGTTATGTTTTAAAATGTATTTTTTTCCATGTAAGTGACTAATTACTAATTAGTGTAGAGAGATGTTATGATAAAGATGATTTATTACTGTAATATGTCATTTTAGCAGCTCGCTACAGCCAATTGACTTTTGCTTCTTCTGTAATGAAGTGTTAAATTGTTTTACACTAATTATCGGTTAAATTTAAACTCTGTTTAAAAGAACAATTATTATGAAAACTTTTACCGTGATATAAACATGAAACATTATTTTTCACTTACCTAGCCGCAAGAATAATGGCTATTCCACCTGAGATTTAAGCCACAGCGTTAACCTACATTTCTTCGGTATCTCTAATATACTCTGCGTAAATAAAATCCCATCTGTTGAAGTTAGGTACCCGCCTATCAGAGAGAAATATGGAGGCGACGGGCGAAGTTTCAGGTAGCGTCTGAAACGGCAATGTTCGCAAAAAAGGCGGAATAAAAAGAAAAACTGAGTTATGTTGTTTAGCCGAACGTCGGTCAAAATGGTCTAAGTGACAAAGATTTTGAAAAATGTATGCTTGGCTGTTACAGTGTATTAACAGTAGGTACCTATCTATTTTTTTGTTTTTTTTTGACAGTAGGTACTGATTTGTAAAGACTTTTAAATGTTTTTGCTGTATTTACAAGCAAATGCTTTGTAAGTTTCAGATAAGTTAAGAAAACGAAGAAAATGGTTTACATAATATATAAAAAGCATTTTTTTTCAGAGGAGCATAATACTTTTTTTTTTAATAAAACATTACCAAACTGCATGATAGTTTGTTGGCAAAAAAATTAGCTCTCTGACATTCTCTTCTTAATCTAAAATAATCTAAATCCTTAAAAACCTATTTCTTCCGTAAGCACCTACATATTTGTGTAAAGATTGTCTTTGACGTAAAAAAACATTCAAAACCTATCCATTAAAAAAACCGTTGACAAACAAAAGCCCGCGAATCTTCCGACCGTACTGAAACCCCCCGCGGGGGGGGCCCGGTCGAGGTGGCGGGGCCTTCGCTCCCTGCCCCTGGGCCACGGGCCAATGGCGGCGAGGCGCGCCCTGGCCCGACCTGAGCTCAGTCGCGTCTCATACGCGACCCTTGACACACAGCGCGCCGCGCGTGTCTCGCCGCGACGGTAAACGGCACCATCACGCACGGAGCGCTAGTATACGGCGGGGTCGGAGGCCCGGGGCTTTGCCCTCCGAGGGGTCCCGACCTCCCGCCTTTGGAGCTCGGCTTCCGGAGTACCTGGCGGGAAGACGAGCTACTCCCATCGACCCCGGCTAGCCAGGCTGCGTCGACCCAGAGCGGCAGTTCCGCGACCGACAAAGGCCAGAATGTAGAGTGCGTCGTCTGCGGCGACAAGTCTTCGGGGAAACACTATGGCCAGTTCACTTGTGAGGGTAAGGTGACAGTGATGTGGAATAAGTGCATTAGTGCATAAGTGTGGCTCAAGTGGTTATGTTTGCGGATTTAGGTCAACGGCGATTTGGGATTAGATTTCAAATTAAGCCGGAGTGAAATAGTTTGATTTTGATATTTGTTTCGGGTATACAATATTAGTAGAAAATACGTGATTCTGATTAATGAAACGGGCGTAATCTCAATAGTGAATTCGTCGTGATTTTCGGTGCTGAAGTTGAAAATGTAGGCTTTAAGTAGGTAGGTAGGTACGTTACGTGTTTTAGAAAAGTTTTTAAAAGCTCAAAATTAGTTAGATTGGTATCGATATTGGCGGTATGTTTTAGTAACGTCAAAGTTTGCGTAAAATTAAATTGTGTAATTACTTTTAATGATAGATAATTATACCGCCCGCCGGCCGGTAAAATTCAACGCTACATTATTGAAGTTTGAAAAAATTTTCATGATAATAAAAAAGTGAAATATTTTAGCTTTAAAGATAAAACTTGAATAATTTAACAGATATGACGACCAATTTAAAAAATTAAATAAAAAAATTTAAAGATTTCAATTGTTGTCACAAAATTAAAAAAAGAGATAATTAATCTCCCCTCTTAACCTTAAAAATGTCAATTAACTCCGGTCTCAAATCGGAATGCAATTAGATGAAGTTTTCATAAACTGCCTGCTTCTCGAGATAAGGGGTGTTCCACTTTTATGCAAATGAAGCAATCGCGGCAATTTTGAGTTATGCTGTTTTCTCTTTTGGTGTCGCGACGGTGGGAATAAGCAATTTGTTTTAATCTTTGTAATTAAACAAACCAATTTGAGTACGATTCGTATAATATATTAATTGAAATAGTGTAACATAACCTTATACATTTTTTTTTCAATTTTAGTACTTAGTACTAAAACCAGTGAAGTCTAGTAATAAAACTGCAATTATTTCAGTGACACGACACTGAATAATCTGTAACTAAGTGCTTTTTTAAAACTTTAATTTAGTTTATGAAGTCAACCAAAAAAAATCTAAGTTAAATAATGCTTTATAAAAGTGACTAAAAGTGATTAAAAGGTTCACTATTGAGTCGCATAATCTTTTGCGGATAATTCATAATTTGGCATATTTCATCATTTCGCATATCTCTTTGTTTTCAGTAACCATTAATTATACAGAAATGCTATAAAATAAACCTAACCTAACCTACAGGGTTATTTGTAATTCACTAGCATCCTTTTAACTCTAAACTCCTACCACTTAAACAAATCTTTTTTGTTTTACGACTTTTGTCACAACTTTATATTTTTGGTGTAATAACGTTTTGAAAATTTGAGATTATTTTACGATACTCTGTGCCGTGTATGGAAAAAAAATGTACTCCATTTTAAAAAGTCGTATAAAAAAAACATTTGTTTAAGTGGTAGGAGTTTAGGGATAAAAGGATGCTAGTGAATTACAAATAACCCTGTATACAGACCTACAGGATAAACATTTAAATTCCTGAAAAATTGATGGTTTTTAAGGAAAAGTTATGAATTATGCCAAGTGATGAATTATGTGTAAATAAATTTTACACCAAACTGGATCCCTGGTTAAAAATGTTAACACTCTTGGATAATGAAAAAATTAAACAACTGAAAAATAAAATTAATAGCTCCATTAGAGTCTTTGACGTTGAAAGGTACAATTAGTTGTCACGTCACCAAATAATTATATAAATAATAGCGATAACCTCACGATAACTCCATGAATGGGCCTTGGGAATAAACCTTGCCGTGTCTGAGGAAGACAAAAGGTGAATGTTGTAAGAAAATTCCTGTTAATTAAAATTTTCAAGTTATGTGGCTTTAACACGCGGCCTAATTGTGTACAGGAAAATTTTACGTTACACAATTAAAAATGGATTACATTTAAAATTAAATACCTATTTTATTTGTCCTTGTGAAACAGTTCGGAATGAAGTGCCGAAAATAATGGCCGATGTTAAAGTGAAGCGGTAACTTATTTAATTGTTAACCTCTAAGTGCCAGCTTTTTATGACAGACATAGTGCTCTAGACTCAGCCGAGAATTGATTTTGGTAATTATTTAAAAATATTTAGAGGTTTTATTTTATCTAGAATTTTGTACCCCACATAAATTAATCATGGGACGTCAGACAACAACTGACCTAGTCTCAAACTAAGCAAAGCTTGTACTATGGGTGCTAGAAAACGGATAAACATCATATGTTTGTAGAAAATATTAAATTTGTGTTGTTTTTTTAGATAATTAAATACATATTAAGCCGTGGTGGCCTAGTGGTTTGACCTATGGTCTTTCAAGCAGAGGGTCGTGGGTTCGAGTCCGGGCTCGCACCTCTGAGTTTTTCGGAATTTACCTATGTGCGAAATTACATTTGTAATTTACCATGAGCTTTATGGTATGTTTTCCTTCATCGTGAGGAAACCTGCGAAGGAATTCAATGGTGTTTGTGAAGTTCCCAATCCACACTGGCCCGCGTGGCAACTACAGCCCAAGCCCTCTCATTCTGAGAGGAGGCCTGTGCCCTGCAGTGGGACGTATATAGGCTGGGATTAAATACATATTAAACAACCAAGATTCAAGCACAAACATTCGTATTTTCCATACAAACATCTGCCCCGACCGGGGATTGAACCCGGAACTTCAAACTTCGTAGTCAGGCTCTAACCACTATTTATTCTTACTTAGATTTTATAGTTTTTTTAACGACCGCTTTAGCCTAGTTGGTAGTGACCCTGCCTACGAAGCAAGAGGTCCTGGGTTCGAATCCCGGTAAGGGCATTTATTTGTGTGATGAGCACAAATATTTGTTCCTGAGTTATGGATGTTTTCTATGTATTTAAGTATATATTTATCTATATAAGTATGTTTATCGTCGTCTAGTAGCCATAGTACAAGCTTTGCTTAGTTTGGGACTAGGTCGATTTGTGTAAGATTGTCCCCTAATATTTTTTTTTTTTTTTTTTTATAGTCGGGGTAAAAAAGTTTCGTCACTTTTCGACCTTAATACGTTGACATAGAGTCGAAAAATGATGAACCTTTTCTTATCCCGACTATCCTACTAATATTATAAACGCGAAAGTTTGTAAGTATGGATGGATGGATGTTTGTTACTCTTTCACGCTAAAACGGTTCGACGGATTCTGATGAAATTTGGCACACAGATAGTTTATAATCCGGATTAACATATAGGATACTTTTTATCCCGGAAAATTGCATAGTTCCCGCGGGATAGCGATAAACGAATTCTTTGCGGGCAGCAGCTCGTACTTTATAACGTACGCTGGTTGTTAAGGGGTTGAAAAAAGCTTAAAGCCGTAGTAGCCTAGTAGTTTGACCTCTCCTGTCAAGCTGAGGGTCGTGAGTTCGATCCCGGGCTCGCTCCTTTGACATTATTGGATTTATAGAACGTTTGAAATTTAACAAGCTTTACGATGAAAGACCTCGTGAGGAAACCTGGCCACAATTCAATAGTGTTTAAAATTCCTAAGCCGTATTTGAAACGTACTTACAGTAAGGTGCAAAAGTGTCCCAATAACAGTAACTAAGTAAAATGCAAACAAATCTATGTCAATAGAGTTGGTTTTAAAATTATTCGTTTAATAATAGTACCTAATGCTTGAAATTTACTACAAAAGTTATAAATCAATTTTATTGTTTGTCATTTATAGCTTTTTAGTTCTGTTATTAACGAACAAAACCAACACATTTTTGGCTTTTTTTAATTCCATTAATTTTCATATTTCCGATGAAAACTTTAAAACTGAAAGCCGTGTAAAACAGGGCATTTCAGTCTATTTATTAAGGGACTGGCAGTTATGTAATCAGATATATTTATATACACAATCATAGGTCACATGGTCGGTGCAAAAGTGAATCAAAGTAGGTAAATTAGTAGGGAAACTTGTGTTCGATTTCGTTTTGTTGCTGACTTTTATTCAATGGTAACTTCATAACTACGATTCAGACATAAATGATTAATTACCCCGTCGTCAGTCACTATTACCTATTACCTCCTACTATAGTTTTATTTTTTGGGGGAAGCTATACGGAAATTTAAATAAATTGAATATTAAAAAAGTCCAAAATTAACAGTTTTGGATCAAACATTAAGAATAAGAATGATAATATTTGAGTGCAGTTCTGTAGTAAGTTTGAAGCATTACTATTATTAGGAGAAGCATTTCTAAACCAGTTCCACTGACTATTTTTTTCCGTTTTACATAGGTACTATTATTGGGACACTTTTGCACCTAACTGTAGGTACTAATTATCCGGTCTAGGGTGCATTGGTTTTAATTTAACGCGACTCGTAATGACGAGGACACGGATGCGATTCCTAAACCCAGCTTAATTCTTTGTCATAGTAGAATTTGTTAAAAAAAACCGGCTAAGAGCGTGTCGGACAAGCCCAAGATAGGGTTCCGCAGCTGTTACGAAAAAATCCTTGCATATTTTATTAATTATACTGTCCGTACAAACAAGCAATATTTTATACGTCAGGCTGCTATTTACTCTTAAACTACTAATAATTCTGAAGCAAACTTAGCCGTTTTTTAGTTTTCCTTGTTAGTTTGATCCTCATTTCCTGATTTTCTTCATAATTTTTAACCCCGGACAAAAAAAGAAAGGTGTATTAAGTTTGACCGCTAAGTGTGTGTGTCTGTCTGTGGCATCATAGCTCTTAAACGGGTGCACCGGTTTTTTTTTAATAGAAAGCAGGTTTCTTGGCAATGGTTCTTAGATATGTTCCATCAAAATCGGTCCAGCCGTTTTAAAGTTATCAGCTCTTTTGTTAGCTGCGGAAGGGATCTTATAACGGGCATTGACTTAATGTTCAAACATACGAGTGACAAACATAATTATTGGAGGTTTTTAAAATTTTTAATTTATAGTTACCTATTATAATTATACCAACAGTTTAGCTTTGGGGGGGGGGACGCTCGATCATGTCATGGTGGCCTAGTGGTTTGACCTATGGCCTCTCTATGGCCTATGCGAAATCAGATTCAAAATTTAACTCCAGATTTACTGTGATGGATTTTTTTTATAGAACTCGCGGTCCCCTGTTTTTATGACGAGAATCAGATGTTTCATCACAATAATGTTCCGTATAAAACTGTGGTAGCCTAGTGAATTATGGCCTCTCAAGCACAGGGTCGTTGGTTCAAAGCTAGGCTCGCACACCTTTAATTTTTTCGGAATACATATCGTACAGGGTAATTTTTTAATAAGTGCACAAATTTTAATATGTCATTCAGTATCGTTAAAATAACAAATTTCAGAATTTTTCATTATAATGTTTATTACTTATTTTTTTTCTGTTTTTCATAGTAACTCGAACAATTATTGCATGAATTACTATATCCAACCCAAATTTCAAAATGTAAAAAAAATAATAATCGTGATCTATCAACGATACTGAATCAAATATCAAAATTTGTGCACTGACTAAAAAATTACCCTGTAGTATCTGTGAAATTACATTTGAAATTTACCATGAGCTTTACGGTGAGGAAACCTACAACACTTGCTAGGAAATTCAATGGTGTCTGTAAAGTTTCTGATCGGCACTGGGCCCGCGTGGGAACTACAGCCCAAGCCCTCTCATACTGAGAGGAAGCCAGTGCCCAGCAGTGGGCCGTATACCTATAGAATGAGATGACGACAAATGTTCCGTGTAACTACATAATAATGGTATAGTCGGAACCAGTTATTATTGGACCGCGGTGCATGCCTTGACCTTCCGACAAGTTGAACTGACCTGAACTCAGCGATGCGCTTTAATAATAAACATATATGACAAACTTGTATGCGCTTTGAACTTTAGGATCAAAAGTGCCAGATCAATGCGCGAGCAAGTTCACGTACTTGCAGCTCGGCGAGCTTTTACGATTGTACGTTGTTTGTTGTATTGTTGTTTTCACAAATACAAATAAGTTTTTTGCGGAATATAGTTAATAAAATAGGTCATTATATGTCTTAGTGGAACAGGGTGTTGTTATGTGCTACTAGGCGTGCAATATTGAAAATTGTTTTTCACGACACTGCTCGAAAATGTGGCCATAGATAACCTAAATCCAGTACACAAAACTGCCTATATATGTACATTTAACAGCTGATTCATTTATGGCGCGCAAACACGACAACAATGTTACACTAATCGAAAACAGGTCGTATCAGTATATGTATTTCATAATACGATACGACTTTTTCAAAGATAATTTCTGAATTGCATTCCCGGCGTGCTGAAACGACCAATCAAAAGTAATCGTCTGCTGCATGTGAAATTCAATTGACCAATGAGAATGCGTCATTCATGACTTTAATGAGGTGTTTTTTTTCCTTAAACGCATAATATGCACAAAATGCTTTAATTTTTTTAAGTATGAAAAACGCCACAGCATTAAACTTTTTAAGCGCTGCAAGGTTAAGGTTTTTATTTTTTAATTATGTGGTTTTTGATACTGGCCACTAGGCCGGTAAGGCGACCGGCGACGCGTCGTGACGGCGACTAAATCAAACATAGTTCGAGTTATGTGAGCGGCCGTAGCGGCCGCAACGGCCGCTCACATTAACTCTTAACTATGTTTGATTAAGTTCCCGACCGACTGAAATGACGCAGAACACTAAAATCAGCTTTCCAGGGAAAAACATCACAATTTAAAAAGATTTAAAGATTTATTGAACATAATAACATGCATATTTTAAAAACAATTAGATCGTAAGCAGCTGCATTAGTATAAACTGTGTCGCAGCTGTTTACGCCCACCTCGGGACATGGAAGCAGTTATGTTCTAAAATGATACATAATAGGTTAGTAAGTGTACTTAATTAAGTATTAAAAACTATATTAGAATAAAGGTAGAATATTGTACGTAACAATGGTCCTTAATATGAACAGGCAGGTGAGTATCAAATTTAGATTTGTACTACCTCTTTTTTATTACCTATTATTTTAACAATAAGACATACGTTCATCAGTATCCAGTAACAAGTGTTTCAGTCTCATCATAAGAGAGGTTTTTTAGAAAATTTGTTATTTTATTTTTGCATTCCCAGTACGATTGTTCATGAATATTTAACAACTTGTTCAGTTGATTGTACATTTTAGCAGAAAGATAGTCGTAGTGAAATTTTACAAGAGCAATACGAGAACGTCCGTGTTTGCAGATGCAGCCAGTTCGTCGCTTAGTAGTTTTTTTAACAAAAGGAAGGTCGATGTGTTTACGCAATATAATTTTTAGAATAAATAGTTGTCTGACAGTTAAGACGTTAGCTATTTTATAGAGTTCGAGCGTACTAAATCGGACTGGTTTGGAAAGCATAACTTTTAGGACAGCTCTTTGAACGAGTTTTAACAACTGCCCCCATGCAAACATGAACATAAACTTTAATTAAATATTTATTTTTATTATAAGAAAAGTTTTTTATTTCCTCGCATTAGTCGTGAAAAGCACAATGTTTAGTCTCGGCCAAAAGTGCAATAGATGGACTCGTACTTTCGAGGGCCTCCGCTACGCGTCGGCCCTCAAACAAACTCGTCCATCTATTGCTTACTTTCCAGCCTCTACAACAATGTACTATTTTTTTTAGCAATAACAATATGGAAAAACACGAAGCCATGTGCACAAATGTGTATTTCATCTTTTACGAAGTTTTTTTCAGTTTAGTAATAGAAATAAGATAAATAAACTTTGGCTTGTATTTATAATAATGATACAGTCATTATGACGCGCGCCGTGGTTCGTATTACAAAGTCATTAATGTCTAATTTTGACAAATTCACGCGTGAAGGCGCGGAGAGCTTTTTCAATCGTGTACAGAATATATAATAGTACTAACGTACAGAATGGCCACGCTCCGCCCCGCACCGATTCCAGTTACCCCACCCCTCAAGGCGCAGATTGCCAGAAAATCGCCAGAAACCAGTCGGGTGCGCAACGCGCGCGATGCATGTCGCCCGCACGGTACTTAGTTCGGGAGCAATAATTTTGCTAAATGGTAATATACTGTGCATTATATGGGTGTTTGTCAACAGCCAAATATAAGGAAAGGAGTTTATCTACCCTACCTACTTCCTGTTATAAATAATGCTTTCTGAAATTATGGCGATTAATACATGAAATAACTACCTACCGAATAATTCGTTTAAGTTTGTGGTCGTATATCTATTGTAATATTTGTAATTGAAAATAATAATGCTGAAATACACAGACAGACATATTTTAAGTAGGTTTAAATGAATAGATAAGATTAACGATTAGTACATTTATTTGCACATATCTAAGGCTTAGATTCTAAGCCATACCTACATGTTATTATAAGTACCTAAGTATTATATGTCATTGGTAGTTCTTATTAGTACTAGGTTTTTGCGATGGTCAGCCCTGTGTATCTTACGCACACATTGACGCGTGTACAGACGTCGTCTAAATTAAATTCGAATTTCGTCGATTCGAATTCTAAATTAAACACAGTTACATTATCTATGGTAGATGATTCAAAAAAAGCGACAATCTGTATTGGCGGGTAGCCATTATTTTATTTATTTTTGGATTTTTTTTCCTCGCAATGTGATGACAATCATTGTTTGTATCACGGGCAGTAAGGGGATTACAAACTCGAGTCAATAAAAGCCCTCCGCCTTCGGCGTCGGGCTTCTAATAGACTCTCGTTAGTAATCCCCTACTTACAGCCCTTGATGCACAATGTACTATTCTTGGTCGACTACATCTGGCATTATAGATAAAAAAAAATAGAAAAAAAAAATATTAGGGGACAATCTTACACAAATCGACCTAGTCCCAAACTAAGCAAAGCTTGTACTATGGGTAATAGACGACGATAAACATACTTATATAGATAAATATATACTTAAATACATAGAAAACATCCATAACTCAGGAACAAATATTCGTGCTCATCACACAAATAAATGCCCTTACCGGGATTCGAACCCAGGACCTCTTGCTTCGTAGGCAGGGTCACTACCAACTAGGCTAAAGCGGTCGTTAAAAGCGAATTTTAATTTATTGTGCAGCGTTTCTTGCCACGGAAATGACATCCCTCTTTAAAGCTTCAAACACACAGACAGCTGAGGCGTAGCAGTGCGCTGGCGGTGACGATTGTAATATTCTAACTTGTATGAACGAGTTCGCGTTCGGTACCGCAGAACCATTCATACAAGTTTAGTAGATTGTTCAACAAGGGAGAAAAATAACCAATATCACACGAGGTTACTTGACACCCGAGCACAGCGAGGGTGGCAATATTTCGAGGGTGATATTGGTGTTTTTCCCGAGTTAAACACTCTGCTTTTCATTTCGACTACAAGGAAAGTAAGAAAATATAAGTATAAATAAATAAAAATGTCTAAACCGGTCAATATGATCGTTGTAAAATATTTCAATAGAGTTTATTGTTAAGCAATAATTAATTTAAAAAAATTTAATATATTCAACACAATAATCAATGAAAACAGTAGACAAAGTAGGTATTTTAGTAAATTTATTTGTAAAATAAGTAAATAACCAATTTGAACCAAGGAATTAAGCTGTATAGAGATAGGCTGTGTGGACATATAACATTGTCGTTTACCGTGTTTTTTTCTTAACATTTTTTAACTTTTCTGGTTTAAGTCACTAAATAAGAAACTAATGTAAATAAATAATTTAATTTAATAATATTTCACTGGCATTATAAAATTTGTAATATGAAAAATTAAGAAATAGTAGATTGTTCAACAAGGGAGGAAAATAACCAATATCACACGAGGTTACTTGGCACCTGAGCACAGCGAGGGTGATAGGTATTGGTGTTTTTCCCGAGTTAAACACTCTGCTTTTCATTTCGACTAAAAGGAAAGTAAGAAAATATAAGTATAAATAAATAAAAATGTCTAAACTGGTCAATATGATCGTTGTAAAATATTTCAATGGAGGTTATTGTTAAAGAATAATTAATTTAACTAAATTTAGAATATTCAATATAATAATCAATGAAAACTTGTAGATAAAGTAGGTATTTTAGTTAATTTATTTATAAAATACTAGCTGTTGCCCGCGACTCCGTCCGCGAGGAATAGGGATATAAAAAATAGCCTACGACCTATTCTTAGACACCGAGTGTAGAGATAAAAGTTTCATAAAAATCGGCCAAGCCGTTTCGGAGGAGTTCGGTAACAAACACCGTGACACGAGATTATTATATATTAGATTTAAGTAACCAATTTGAATCAAGGAGTTAAGCTGTATAGAGATAGGCTGTGTGGACAATAACATTGTCGTTTACCGTGTTTTTTTCTTAACATTTTCTAATTTTTCTGGTTGAAGTCACTAAATAAGGAACTAATGTAAATAAATAATTTAATTTAATAATATTTCACTGGCATTATAAAATTTGTTATATGACTAATTAAGAAAAAAAAACTCAATAATTAATTAGTCCGTAATGCTTGGCTGAATGCGTATGTGTTCCATTGACAGCCAATGCCTTTATTTTTTTTAATTCATATCTACCTTAGGGAAGAAAATAATAGTTATCCTCCCGTATGTCAGATATGATTTGCCTCACTTTCCGAGTATGAGAGATGAAAAGAATTTTACAACCGTCACCCACCGGCGCCACGCCTCAGCTGTCTGTGCTTTTGGATCGCAATGGCGTCGAGCATTCGCCCAGGAAAAACCTTAATTAATGAAAACTGAATGAATAACATAAATAATTTGTAGACAAAACACGCTGGTTTTAGGCGTGAATGGGTGTTATCGTCCAGTTTCGAGATATACACGGAGACGATAAGAAAAAGGTCGCAACCTCTTTGGCGCCGCACCCAATCTACCTACATATTTAGATAGCGAAGTATTTTAATATTAATTAGACGAGAAAATTTGCTCCGAAAATAAATGATTAAAGGTTAATATTTGAGAAATATTGTTATGTTGGTTTTGTTGGTGACCTGAAACAATTACTTTGCTCACCCGCGACCTTTGGTCCTTTTGGTTCTTTGGTCGCGGGCGAGCAAAGTAATTGTTTTAGTTCATTAATATGGACCTCCGCAAAGTAACGCCTGATTCAATAAATTGTTTTTGTTGGTGTCTGGAACGTTATTTGCGGGGTCACTGTTGTTTTCCGTTGAGTTACTATTTTTCACAATCTTATATATAGAAAATTATATGGAAGTTCTGGGAAACTTTTTTTCTCCTAGTAGGATTGAAAAAGCTGGTGATTCCAATGAGAAAACACATACAAATTTCCAAATAAAAAAGAATCAAAACATACAATAAAATAAAAACTAACCCGTATACCAAACTAACTTAATTAATACACAGATGCATTAGCGACCACTCTCGCAATATCTAACAAAAGCGGCGAATTACCAATTTTAATTCTGACACATATCAAAGACAATGGCACAATAGCTTAAATTACCGACGTTTCGAAAATACCGACCGTTGGACATGACGAAAAGGTCATTGTATAGTATTGAAGAATTAACATCCACACGCATACTTGGAACCGAAAATCAGTTTCCATAACAATGGTGTGTGAAGTTCCCAATCCACACTGGGCCCACGATTTTGAGAGACCTGTGCCCTACAGTGGGACGTATTAGGTAGAGATGATGATGATGATTCGAATGACTGTTTGCCGCAAACTTATATTCAAGTTAACACTTAGTGACCACCATAACGTTCCCTTTGATTACCAATAAGCATATCTCTAAGTGTTAAACTAAGTAGTAAGTTCTAAGTTTACTTTAGTCAATATTTCATGCAATCTCATGTCTATAAAATCACAACTTCTACGCGTCAACGGTATTCAATTACTTAGATAAAAAACCGGCCAAGTGCGAGTCGGACTTGCGCACGAAGGGTTCCGTACCATTATCTATAAAAAACGGCAAAAAAATCACGTTTGTTGTATGGGAGCCCCCTTAAATATTTGTTTTATTTTAATTTATTTAAATATTTTCAAAGTGAATATATAACTAAATATTCTGTGAATATTTCAAGCGTGTACCTGTTGCCGTTATCAATATCGAGCAAAATGGAGCAAAAAAATCATGTTTGTTGTATGGGAGCCCTCCTAAATATTTATTATTATTTATTATTATTATTTTGTTGTTATAGCGGCAACCGAAATGCATCATCTGTGAAATTTTCAACTGTCTAGCTATCACGCTTCATGAGGTACTACCTGGTGACAGATGGACATACGGACAGACGGACGGACAGCGAAGTCTAAGTAACAGGGTCCCGTTTTTTACCCTTTGTTTACGGAACCCTAAAAAGCGTGAACAAATCCAAGAAATTAGTGATACAAAGTAAATTCCTTACTTATCTCACTTATCCAGTAAGCCCATCTACAGTTCTCTCTCACGTAAAACAGCTTATCACAGATATACATATTCTCATACTAAGTGTAATAATCCATACGTATGACTAAAACATTACCGTACCTCCAGCCTATCCCTTCTATCTCCAGCATTAGTGAAGCACCATAAACTGTTATTTTGATGTCGACAAATCCACTTTATTAACACTTGGACCTCCCGCCGATTTTAAAGAACCTTATCGTAATAACGCTTGACACGATAGACTAAGGGAGAAGTTTCAAGTGTTGGGGCGACAAGGTTCCGCGGCGGGAAGCCCTTTTTGACTTAAATGCTCGCGTCTCTGAGCGACAATTGTGATCGCAGTTGACACCTGCGCGTAGTGATTTGGGGGTATCGATTGGAAACTATCGATTTTTGTTGATATCGATTGATTTTAAAGAACGTTTCGAGATGCAAAGTGCCTTACAGGTGCTGATTAATATAATAATCGATGAGTAGAATCAATGTAAAAAATATACACCATGTTTTTTTGATTTCCTTTAATTTTAAAGGAACTTTCAACAAGTATAAAATGAAGTTATTTTTCCCATGCCACCAGTGTCCTAATTCTTATTGTTAAAAAGATAGGTAATACGCGCTTTAAACCGGTGTAAAAGGTTCTTAATTTATGTTAAATATGACGTCGAAGTTAAAACAACTGTCTTCATTTTTGACACTAACTTTTTGTAACGCTATAGGGCCTTTTACAATGACTGTCCAGGAAGTTAATTACCTACCACTTTTTTATATAAGCAACTTTTCTTATATAATATAAGCTTTCGTTTGACCATAATCATGCATGATGGAAAGCGAAGATGATGTCTACGATGATTTACGCTTGCCTAGCAAGTGCTTATTCACCCTAGACTTGATTCTAGATTTTTTTTAGATTTGTCGAGGTTTGGATATCAAAGAGAACACTAGAAAAACGCAATCCGAAAACAATTATTATTTTTGTTCTTCATTTTAGCTTGTCATCACTGTCAAATAGAATATTTTTGACAACAATCTCATCTCTATAAATTAGAAAGTCCTTAAAACGTGTGGTAGTAGTTCATACTTGCATGTTTCAATAGCAATTATCGACTCAGTGGCATTACAGTCGGACTGCCTATGTTTCAGAGTAATCGTGACCATGGACATTGCAATTATGATCAAAATGTTATTTAAAATAGTAAGAACATCCCTTCTAATTTAATTAATTACCTATTGCTCAGCACTTTGTCTGCATCTCATGGGGGTTTATACGTTCCTTGAATAAAATATTTCTATATGTGAAAGAAATATTAAAAACCGGTGTAGCAGTTTTTGAATTTATCTATTAGGTACACACAATTAAAACTTTGAACTTTATGAAAGAAAGAAAGATGAAAGAAAATATATTATTTACTACACAAACCGAAAGTTTACCTGAAACAGTATCCGGTGGGCACCAAACTATGGTGAGCCTGTATCTTGGGACCCGATAAGACTTAAAGCTTAACATTATTTAAAAAAAATATACATTAATTAGTTTATCTTTAATATTTCATTATGTGTCATAAATAATTATAAGTATGTCATTATTGCAATAGATTGACATTCTATAACCTAACAGGGTGTCAAGTACCTACCATCTTATAAAAAACTACTCGCTCCTACCATCTAATAATGTAATGAATATGAATTGCAATAAATAAATGAATGCTAATATGAATCCATACTTACTTTAATATTATAAATGCGAAAGTGTGTCTGTCTGCCTGTCTGTTACCTTTTCACGCTTAAACCGACGAACCGATTTAGGTGAAACTTGGCATGGAGATAATTTGAGATACTGGGAAGGGCATAGGATAGTTTATTTTTCGGAAAATTACTTGGGTTTCCTGGGATAGCGATTAACAAATTGTTTATAGACGGAGTCGCGGGCAACAGCTAGTAATATATGAATGATTATTAATTTGTAAATATTAATTCAAATATAAAAATGCGTTTCTGTACACAGAAAACTTAATACATGTAAGCATTCTGTACAGCCTTCACTCGAAACCTGTAGTAAAAAAATTAAAGTTACCATAATATCCGTCCGTTCATCGATATCGATAAGCTTGGCCGCAGCCCTACTTGCCGCTATAGCTGGCCGGTTTATGGTGTGTTTTGTCCGACGCAGGCAGTTAACCCTATCTTTACGGCCAACTCTAAACATAAGTGTCTTCCCAAACTTATTTATTTTTTTCTCATTCCGCTTTTTAAATTGAATCCGTTATCGGCGCGTGTGGCAGCTACCAATAAAACGACATTTAATGAAAATTTGACACTTTTTTGGCTATATTTCACCGTAAGTCATGTTATAAGTGCGTTAATAACACCAATGTGACTTGTGACGTTTATGGCCAATCCCGTTTAGTACGTGCCACGTTATAAATTGTTGTTTATGTATTGTCTAAAGTAAATGCTTCCTTGTCACCTTTTTTTATTAACTACATGTGATTTACAGTGTAGTTTATTAATGTTTGTGACGGAGGAAATTGAATTGCGTTATTTAGAGAGACAAAGAGTGATTTACAAAAATAGATAAATACATACATACATACAACCACGCCTCCTTCCTAGCAAAGAAGAAGGCTGAGACTATTTATGTGTGAAGATTACATGCAGCTATTTCCAGTTTGTAAAATTTTGCCTGTCGAGATGAAAATTAAGTATCTGATTGCTTTAGAAAACTATTATTTGGATGAATATAAATGCCCCGTAACTAATAAATACAACACGAGGCGGGTACGAGAAGGTAAATTAATACAGCCTCCAGCAGTCAATTATTACGGGAAAAGGTTAAATAAATATTTAGTGCCGAGGCTATTTAACGAAATGGGGTGGTTAAGAGAAAAACCTAAGTTTAGTAAACCGGTCCTTAAAAAGAGATTGAAAAAACACCTTTTAGAAAAGTATGTAAAAAGTGTAAGTAGGTAGTTGTGCATGTTAGTTTATTTAGTTGTTAACTGTTTTGTGTATCTGGTGCATGATTCAATTATAGTGTTGAGTGCTTCATCGCCAACAAACTGGTAACAGTTTGGCGATAACAGAATTTGTTGTAAAAGCATGTACCGTTTGATTAAATAAATAAAAAAAAAAAAAAAAATTTGTTTCCACCACCTCTAAAAAAAGGCTCATTCCAATCTCAGCCCAAACCTCTTGCAAACCAGTGATTTTTGGCGTTCCTGAATAGCAGTTCATCCCTATCCTCTCGCAAACGATCGAATTACCGCTCGCAAACCGTGTTGGGCCTTTCCTGTATGCTTAGTATAAGTTTTCCTTCACTTCAATAATTCTCGATCGCGTTTACGTAAAAATTTCAATTCTATGGAAACATGGAAGCGCGCGCGCGGAGACGCTGTCTATGTTTCCCTAGTAATTGAATTTTTTACGTAAACGGGATCGAGAAGTATTTTGGTGAAGTAAAACTTATACTAAGCGTACTGAATTTAGCCGATCCGATCCTGACATACGTCTTTCGCTTCAGCAACACTCATTAGTCTTTTCATATTGCTCGCCGGTTTCGGGTACTCTTGACCTGACCTAGGTCTTCCGGATATCGTCAATCTGATCACGGATTGTCCTTCTTGGTCTCCCTCTCCCAACATTTCCATCTACTCTAAAGAAATATTTATTCACAGATATTTGAAACACGAGAAAAGCTACATTTGGCAGGAAAAGATAAAAATAAAAACCGGTTGGGTTCCATACAACAAACGTGATTTTTTTTGTGATTTTATAGATATAGTACGGAACCCTTCGTACGCGAGTCCGACTCGCAATTGGCCGGTTTTTTAATGTTAATAATCGACCCCGATTGTCCATTTGTGGGTTCGTTGTCCTGTCCATATTAATATTGAATTTATTAATTAGTTAACTGATTTTGGTTGTATCATGCACAAATTACATAAAAACTAGCAGTTCTTTTATGACTTCCTTTCGTAATTTAAATTCTTATATTAATTTTATGATCTCAGAATCTATAGCTATTTTGCATGAACGAGACAAAACTAAAACAGAATTTTTAAAATACCATCGATACATCCCATTGTAAGACACAGGTCTCCTCAGAATGAGAAGCCTTGGGCCGTAGTTCCCACGCGGACCCAGTGCGGATCGGGAACTTCACTCACACCATTGAATTCGCAGGAGTGCGTAGGTTCCGTCACGATGTTTTCCTTTATCCTACTTAATATACCTCTATAATAAGTGTGAGTTTGTGAAGATTTTTGGATATTTAGATGTTTGCTACTCAATCACGCAATAACGGCTGAACAGATTTACATGAAATTTGGTATGGAGTTAGGTTGAGACCTTAGGAATAACATAGGATAGTTTTTATCCCGGAAAATTGCGTAGTGCCACTTAAGGGCCGGCGCTCACTGACGGCATGGCACGGCAAGTTATGCTTTGCGTCATACCGCAGCATCCCTCGGCACGTCGCGGCATCGTGGTATCGAAATAGAGTAACATGAATTCTAAACTCATTGAAATAAGATTCAAAATAACTTGATTAGTAATAAAATCCTTTGCCATGACACGCCGTGCCGTGCCGGCAGTGAGTGCCGGCCCTAAGTATAGCGATTCTTCGAGCTATGTCCGTGACTTTAATAATAAAAACCATCTTTCTGGTTTTTAATATTAGTAAGGATAAGCATTTAGAGTTGTTTGGGGTTGATTCCGATCAAGTCTCGTAAGGTCAGGGATCACGTCATGTAGGTATTGTGGTGGGGGTATACGCTCTGAAAAAGAAAGTGGACCCTAAGAGCCTAACTTGTATGAATTCAAAAGAAATCTTGGATTTCAAGTATAACACGGCTTTTATTCACATTATATACATATTAGGTACAAGTAAACAACTTTTCCGTGGCACGGCCTAACCAACAATGGCTGCCCAGACCGTCGGCTGTCCGCTGTTCGTTTCTTGATTCGAATTCTAGAAGCCGCAAATTCAAATATACGATAACAGCAACACGGTCTCGATGGCCAGTGTCTTTAGTGTATACTTTAGTATACAGGATTACAAAGCCGAGGCACGGCCTAACCAACCAATGCCGGCTGTCCGCTGTTCGTTTTTTGATTCGAATTCTAGAAGCCGCAAATTCAAATACATATACCTATACGAAACAGCAACACGGTCTCGGTGGCCAGTCTCTACATTGTACAGGATTACAAAGCCTATTAAGCTTACCATTCAATGATCTTCGCAAAACCTAATCAAATTTAATTCCCTAGACGATTAGGCATCCTCATACTGACTTCCCTTAATTATTTCATTGAGAGCAAAAGAGATTAATGAAATATTACCCGCCTAATGACTCCCGCGCAAGTCCTAATGGTCTAGGTCCTGCCTGAGATAATGGGGCATTAAACATATATATTAATTACGGCTTTTACCGACTTCAGAAATGGGGGAGGTTTTCATCGCTGTTGTATTTTTTAAGTGAAACTTCTAATGCGACTTCCAACAAGGTCGCGTTAAACTAAACGTTTTACGCTACCGTGGAGGGGGTATGAAAGCTGCCGAAGCAAGTAATCTCGCATTGTATATAAACTAACGGATGTTAAAAAACTTCGACAGTGCGATGCAGAACTCATACTGTCTGTGCAAATTTGTATGAGACTTGATAAAAGCGCCATCTAGTGAGTAATTTAAACACATAGATGCATAAGTAAATTTAGTTCCTTAAGTTATTGCAATAAGGTTCATATTGATGTGTAAGTGCCTTTTTCATTTCCACATTACGAAGTTTCACTTCTTCCGCGCGGAGGAGCTGCACGCACGATTTTTTAGACTCAGCTGTCCGTCCGTCTATCTGTCACCAGGCTGTATCTCATGAACCGTGATAGTTAGACAGTTGAAATTTTCACAGATGATGTATTTCTGTTGCCGCTATAACAACAAATACTAAAAAGCAGAATAAAATAAATATTTAAGGGGCTCCCATACAATAAACGTGATTTTTTTGTCGTTTTTATAGATGATGGTACGGAATCCTTCCCAAAATTCCCAAAATGTACTCAAATGTGACTTCATTAGGGCCAAAATGACCCTCATTGGGTCAAAAACCCGACTATAGATACACTACTTCAGAATACAGAAAAAACTGAAATAACTCTTGGCTATCTCTCTCGCTTAATCACCTGTCTCACTTATCTTTACGTTCCATTTCGCACATGTCTAATTAGGGAACGAGACGCCGCTATGACGTGCACAATACGTATCATTTTGCTTTGCCTCTGGGGCGTCATTCCTTCGTGACTGTATCTCACAAGAGCAACAATTAGTCCACCTACACGGCAATCATTCTCTAATGATTTTAGACTTCTTAACGCCATTGATGATTAATGATTGAGCGAATTATAACTAATTGATTTATTTCAAATTAAAGTTTGACTCGCGACCTTAATAAAATTTAGAACATGCTAGAGGGTAAAAGCCGCGGTGGCCTAGTGGTTTGACCTATGGTCTTTCAAGCAGAGGGTCGTGGGTTCGATTCCGGGCTCGTACCTTTGAGTTTTTCGGAATTAATATGCGAAATTACATTTGTAATTGTAGCTTTACGGTGAATATTATATCGTGATCTTTTTTAACGTTGATTAAAAAACAGTTCTTTATGTAAACGATCCACTGTCTGAAACAACGTGCCACAGATTTGGACGATTCTTCAAGCACCGTAAGACCTATTAGGTCTATAATACACTCAAAAATAATAATCGACTAATTTTTTTTTTCATTTTCAATTTACTTGTTTGTTGTTTGTTTCATACATTTCTGCCACAACCGGGGAACGAACCCGAGAATTAAGCTTCGCAGTTAACACCGCTAGGCCACCCGTTTAATAAGTACTTACCTACTTATTCTTCACAACCATGAGCACAAGTCATCTAATCTATCTTTAATAAATGAAAGTGAAATCCACACGTGCCACTTATTCAGCTTCCGATAAGGTTCAAAATTAATTAACACACGTAACAAAATTGCTAGGAGCTATGTACAAGGTCTGCGGAGTAATAAAGGAATACTTGTTTAATTGACCGCAACCGTTTAATTACTTTATTACTTGTTATTGTGGTAACAAAATTTGTTACCCCTTTATAGTGCTTAAACGGTTTCGGTTGTAGCCGTCTGTTGTTTTAACTGCATCAATAATAGTACTTACTTATCTTATGGGCACTATTTCATAATCATCTCGGCTTATAACAGGGTGTATCCTGTAACACGAACAATAAATTAAAAATTACACACATTTAAATTTTATTAAATTACAAAATGGAATCGGTTATTTTCTAACAAACGGGCCAGCAATGTACCGCAGACCGTCATGGTCTAGTCGGAGTACTTGACGTTGACATTTACTATTCTATATTATTGACGTTATTTCATTATTACTATAAGGTTGCGATCCCTAAAAGGTAGTCCGCGAAGGGGTTCAGGGGTCTGTCCCAGAGCTAATAATAATAATAATAAATAATAAATATCACGGGACAATTCACACCAATTGACCTAGTCCCAAAGTAAGCTAAGTAAAGCTTGTGCTATGGGTACTAGGCAACGGATAAACATACTTATATAGATAGATACATACTTAAATACATATCAAACACCCAAGACCCGAGAGCAAATATTCGTATTTTTCATACAAATATCTGCCCCGACACGGGAATCGAACCCGGGACCTCAAGCTTCGTAGTCAGGTTCTCTAACCACTAGCCCATCTGGTCGTCATAACCGCCCCGCATTCAATTTCATTCAATTGTTCTTTCTTCGAGCCCAGCTACCTATATATTTATATGTTCAAATTATAAGGTAAATAAACACTTCAGTTACCAGAATAACCAGCTAGAGTTCAGCCAAAAAAGTATGATCATTTCAGCTTCCATGGCCAAATAAAATTGAAAACTTCTGCTGTAAGGTACAGACCTCTTCTTCAAATGAAAGAGCTTGGATGTATCGTGGTAACGGAGCCGTGACCTCTCAAGAGCTTTACATTGAAGGAAAACATCGCAAGATAACCTGCACACGCCTGCGAAAAAATTCAATGGTGTGTGTAGTACCCAATCCGCACCGGGCCCGCATGGGAACTACGGCCCTCTCATTCTGAGGGACATGTGGCCCAGTGGGGCGTATATTGACTGGGATGATGATTCCTTTGGTTCTTTAACTTACTTTGTATGATGAAATACACGCCAAGTTCTGAAGTGAACGTGGTATTTGTTCAATCTTCTTTTTACCATGTGCCATTAAACACCTGTACAGTTTAATGATCTCTCAGCCATTACTGCTGCGAATTATCACATGCATAAAGTTCTTGGATCATAGTTGCGCAAAATGCAAGGACATATATGTTTGTACATCTAAGGTGTTTAGTCAAATGTGCCTGTGTTGTGTATTGACTATAGAAGTAATAAAAAAATGAAAAATAAGGCCAAAACTTAATAAAAGCCTGGTAACGGGCGAGAGGCCCAGTTATATATAAGTTCCGAAAAAAAACAAAAGACAAATGAGTCTTTTCAAAAAAAATTACATAGTTAAGGTCTTAAAAAACTAAATCACGATCGCTTCCGTTGTGTAACGAAAATCAGTTGTGACTGATTGTACGCAAATTATATGGGTAACTTTCGTTACACAAAGGAATCAATTAAGTTTTGTTTTAATGAAATCCCTTAATTGTGTGCTAAATTTTTGAAAACGACTCAATTTTTTTTTAAATATGTATTTTTTTTTAAATTTTGTCTTAATCAAAAAGTGATGCTTTGTGTCTCTTTTATCGCTTAAGTAAGAGACATGCATTTTATCTTATTTTTCCAAAATTATTATAACTTGACCTCTCGATGTACCAGATTATTGTTTACTTTTAAGATATCCTGTATACCTACCCGCTGGGCATATTTGAGAACTATAGTTCCCCCGTGACCCCAGTGCGACTCGCAAACTTCACGCACACCATTTAATTACTTTAAACATAAAACTACCGTGAGACTCACTCATAGTGAAAATATACGGATTACTCACGTCTTAAAACGAGTTTACCTCGTCATGTTTCGGGTTAATCCGTAGCCCCTTTTCCCAGAGCCACACGTTACGGCCGCTGCCAAACGTACACTCGTTTTGAGACGTGAGTGATCCGTATATTTTCACTACCAATGAAATTACTTCGCAGATCTGTTCAGCCGTTACAATGTTTTCTTTCACTGTTAACCTCGTGGTTTTGAATGTAATGCACTTGAATCAGATAATTTGTAACTGGCGGGGGCACCACCGTGTCTCCGGAAAAAGAAGGAGAATGAGGAATAAGAGGTTCAGAAATGTTATCATTATAAGATTATTAAAAGCGAAAAAGTTTTTCGGGTGCGCCGGTGGGATTCGAACCCACGTCTCCTGGGTATGCGCCCCAACGGGTGTTCTACCAATTGAACCACGTCGCATCCAACCGACTCCCCCGAATGATGAATTTTTATTAGCAGCATTTTTTATCTTTATCATACTAATTAACTATTTCTTTTTTTAATTGCAATTTTTGGAAAAATATAAGTTAGAATCAGTTCATAGGTTTGAGAGATAGATTCCATAACCACCCAGATACACAGCTATATTTTTTTTGGGTTGGGGGTTAATAAAAAGCCTATGTCCAGTATTGGGACATACCACTTCGTCAAAATCCCTCTTATGAATAGTTAAATAACGCATCTTCAACTTGTATTTAACAATAGAAATAGTGAGCGACGACCTACGTTTGAACTTTACTTAATTTAATCTTAAATACGAAAAATAAAATATTTTTCTTTTATCTTGTCATTAGGTTAAAATGAACAAAAGAAGAGGTCAAGGTTTTAAATTTTAAAGGTGTTTTCTCATTGTGACATAAAATAGAATAAAACCTTTGTATAACTATAAACTAAAAATTTTAAAAACCACCAAAACCCAAACCTGCAATTATGTCACAACGTATGTTTGAACATAAACTAAGAGTAGATGTACTATTTTTGTTGCGTTTTAATATTCTGATCCACTGTTGATGCACTACCTGCTGTAGACTAGTCCTTCCTTCTTTCTGTTAAAGGATTGCCTGGAAGAGATCGCTCTTAAGCGATAAGGCCGCCTATTACTTACCTTGCAACTTTTTCTCTGTGTACCTGTTTTCTATATTGCTTACTATTTCTGGTGTACAATAAAGAGTCATATGTATTGTATTGTATTGTAAATGCCCATTATGCGTCTTAGATACCTTCCGCAGCTAACAAAAGAGCTGATAACTTTGAAACGGCTGAACTGATTTTAATAAATCATATCTAATATCGCTAAAAAACCTGCTTTCTAATAAAAAAAACCGCATCCAAATCGATTCACCCGTTTAAGAGCTATGATGCCACAGACAGACATACACACACACATAGCGGTCAAACTTATAACACCCCTCTTTTTGTGTCGGGGGTTAAAAAAATAAAAAGCTTTGTAGTCAGGTTGTCTAAAAACTAGACCATTTTGGTTGCCTAAATTATTATGGAAACTCACTGGCCGATGGAAACTCAACGACAGCGACAAGTCAACTAATATATTTTCTGGATAAAATAAAAAAAAAACATGTTAGTTAAGCGATAATAGAGAAATCAAAAAGCGTACTCCTACCTAAAAGGCCGGCAACGCACTTGTGACTCTTCTGGTGTCGCAGGTGTCCATGGGTGACGGTAATCGTTTGCCATCAGGCGATCCGTTTGCTCGTTTGCCCCCTATACCATAAAAAAATATTTCACTAATAGTATTAGATATACCTACTGTTTTAAACTTTCGTGATTTTCACTCATAATTATTATACCTACTAAACGGGACGGGTTAACTGAAGTATAGGTTGTCAAATTCGTGACCACGGCTGCTACAATGTGGCCGAAATGTCGAGGTAAATATTATTTGCGTGATAAGTCCCGTTTAGTATAATAATTATGAGTATTAGATATTTTTGAAAAATGTCTATTATCGCCTAACTAAATTATAAGTTTTTTTTCTTATCCAGAACTGCTTCTTGTTATAAGGTTATCGTTGAGGTTATAGGTAGGACACTGTAGAATTATTTAACTTTATTTTATAGTAGGTATATTATAGTGGCTTTATAATCAATATCATATATCATATATATATTTGGTTAATATTTCTCACTAGGTTACAAGTAGGGTTACCAACTATATCTACTGTTAAAAACAGTATTATACTGTTTTTCACTACATTATACTTTTACTGTTGAACAAAAATAAAGTATACAAAATACCTACTGTTTTCAGCATCAAAATGCCTAAAACTAAGCACACACTTAGTTGCCTCATTTATTTTAACTGTGGGGTGACCTATGAGGGTTTTAAAAATAACAAAAATTGATAAGTTGTCCGAGAAGCAATACACATTAAAAAAAATAAAACACTGTTCATTTTTCTAAAACACTGTTTATTTTCCTTCTCAGACCTAAATATACTTTATTTATTGTAAAAAAAGTTGCCAACCCTAGTTACAAGTCCCTTTCTTCCGCCATTTTGTATTCTCATAACGCAGACTTTTAAAGCCATTAAGTCATTATGTTCGTGTAAAGTCGGTCACCAGGCAATAAGGCTTTGAGGCTCACTGAAAAAAAGTCTGGCTCATCATCTATAAACTTACTCATTGCTAGGTAGCTTCCTTTTAGGATGAGAGGGCTTGGGCTGCAGTTTCTACGCGGGCCCAGCGCGGATTGGGAACTTCACGCACATCATTGAATTGTTGCCTCACTAATCTCACTATGTATTCCTTCACCGTAAGCTGGTGGTAAATTTCAAGTGTTGTTTCGCTCATGAATCCCCAAAAATTCAGAATTGCATTCTTAGACAAAGTTCATATTTTGAGAAATTTGGTGTGAATATGTCTAAGGCTAGACCTACAATAACATTGTACAATACTTTTTATTGTACAATAAGATTGAAAGGCGCTTTGAATCCAAACGAGCAATTATATTGCACAATAATACGAACTGCACAATGTTTTCGTGTTCGTGAAGACGAACCGCAGACTGAAAAATATTTGCAATACTGCCCCTACACGATGCAATGGAAACATATGGTGCAATAAAAATTAAACTCGCTCAAACTTTCGGTCAATCATTGCACAATCTTCAATATTAACCCTAAACGGTCAATAATATTGCACAATTCGCAATATTGCGCAATATAATTGACCGTTTAGGGGCCGCCTAAATACTGCTTATTGCATAATAGTAAAGGTCTCATTTACTAAATTAATTTCAATTCAATTTTTAAAAATGCAGCTCCTATAGTGTCCACCGATACTATAGGTGATTTTGCCAACGTCAAAGTTAACAAAGACACTATCGGTTAGGCGTTGTTTGGTACTATAAGTATAGTCAACCAAGAAATTCCTTTACCACGGTTAAATGTCAGATAAATGGCTTAAAATATCAAAGTTTATTTTCACTTACAAGTCAATGTGACACAGACTTAGAATTTTCATTGTGATGTAGGAAATGTCACAAAAAAATGGTAAACCACTTGTTCGACTATACTTAAGGTTACGCAAACATCACCTTTTCTTAATTGACGTTACATTTTAAATTTTGACAGTCATATTTTGATGCGAGTCTTTCGAGGTTTAAGAGGATACAATGGCTGAGAGACTTTTGAGAAATAGGTATTTTAATGAAATGTCGCTGTCTCGCCCGAATCCCTTCGTGTCAGTACAGCGGGAGCGGGACAACTGCAGCTCAGACCGTTAATAGGCGCATAAAATTGATCAAAACAGCATTTCGTAGTCCCCTGTTTTCTTCTCGAAATCTGGACCAATAAAATTATTTTTTTCAAAAATAATTAGAGGACAGATTTAACTATGCTTCTATGTTTTCCTTTTTTTGTTTATATGAGGGATTCTTTTCTGATAAGTGTCTGAAAATGACGTTGAAATTGGGCAATTTTTTCAGTTTTTGAAAGCTCATATTTTTTATGTTAATTGAAATATGGAAAAAAAACGAAACATAGGGGCATAGCTGTGGTAGATACAGATTACACAGTAAAAAAATTTGGCTCAAAACCTTTATCCAGGGAGGAAACAGGGGACTACGTTAGTAAGCCAGTTTAAAAAAAATGGCGCGAAACAAATGAACCAAAAATTTCGCGTCTTAAAAAAATACGTCTTAAAACATCCTGTATCCCAAACACCTATATCTTTAAAATACAATTTTAACCATCATGATCTGGAGGCATTGTTAGCGACATCCGAGGTCGTTGAACCCTTTATCATCGCGGAATACAATTTGCTGCTGATATTCCCAACGATAGTGGTAATTGGGTGGGTACAGTTCGCTGCAGCGTGTACCTGCGCTATTACATGATATATTATATGTTTGGGGTAGTTACAAGTTTACGGAAACTTTTATGAGAATTTAACACATATGTGTACATTATGTAAGTAGGTATCAGATATTAATATGGCTGGCTACGGCTGTTAAAATAACTACCAAAGCATGTATACTAGGAGGTCTTTCTATAAAAAAAGTTCAAATCGAAATTTTCGAAATTCAAAATCTTTATCAAACTATATAAACACAGCATTAAACAAAACAAGCTAACTTCAGAATATAATTATCAAAGTAGTTTCCAAAATCGATGAAAAATTTATTTTTTTTGCTAAGTGTCCTCGAAACGTAAATGTAAAGTTTCGTGCGCTCTAGCCCCTTTGCAAATACAGGCGTGATTTTATGTATGTTTAATTTTTATGCCTATAAGCACTCGGATAGCCTTAAACACAGACAACGAATTATTCTCCAACAAAAGCATAGGCAAACAAGCAGAAATGCATTTCCCTCTTTTGTGGCGTTATCAAACTCGTACTTCTCGCGTAGTTTGGTCTTATCGAAACGCAACGCCTTTGTTACTGAAATGCATCTTGTGCTGCAAAGTAAAGGTGTTTCGAAGCTTCTCCGAGAATTTTACACTATGTCTCAGGAATATAATGTTCATGGTGTGCTTTTGGATATCTTTTTGTTACTTATTCCGAAAAAAGTAAAATTTCGTGCAAAATTTCCCGCGTAGAATGTAGTTTTTACTATCGCTAGAAATAGGATCAATTATAAGTGGGTCCTGATCTATTTTATGTGGAAAATTTCATCCAAAACCATTCAACTGAGCATTTATCTTCTAATATATAAAAATCTCGTGTCACGGTGTTTGTTACCGAACTCCTCCGAAACGGCTTGACCGATTTTTATGATTTATTTTTCTCCATATTCGGTAGGTCTGAGAATAGGTCGTAGGCTATTTTTTATACCCCTAGGTGGTATATGGCAAAACAACGTTTGCGGGATCAGCTAGTAATGTATATTTCATTTTGAACTCCGATTTGCATTAGTTATTTGTTATACAAGGGGGGAAAGTTGTATTTTACCTGCGAGTGTCCATTTGAAACACAAGCTATCGAAAGGATTCTATGATTGACCACGAGCGAAGCGAGTGGTTCAAAAATAGAATCCTTTCGATAGCGAGTGTTTCAACACACGAGACGTAAAATAACTTTTCACCCGTGTATAACACAAAACTTTTCACCTCTCTACAGCGAGGAAAATAAGAAAAAGGGTTTGTACTATCAATTATTATTTATTTATTCACTCAAAATAATTAATTGAAAAGTTTTGACTTAAGTTTTTTTTTAATTTTTCGGATGCGTTTTGTTCGCACATCGACTTACTTGGACTGTCAGAACATTTCATCCGTTTTCGCAACAAGAATGAAGGTTAATGTTGAATGCTGATATTTATGAATTAAAATAAAGTTGTAAGACTGTCTTTAGTGTTTTTTACTCGATGCAATTCATTAATTGTGATGTTAAAAATTCAGCACTTTTAACGTTTTACGTTTTGTTAGCTGTCAAATATCACGTAAGCTGCCTTCAAATGTCAAAACTCTTTCTTCACATGTGGATAAAAAGCGATTTTCTCAATAGATGTCAAACAAACAAAAAGGGCTTTCCGAGCTAGTGAGGTGAAAACAAATTTACAGTAGCGTAAACACAACTGAGCCTAACTAACACATCCTCCCAAAATGTTCTGATTCATTTGTAAGTATTGAGTTTTTTAATACAATTATAGGCTTGCGTTTAACCACAATCACATCTGATGGAAAGCGAAGATGAGGCCTACGATGGAGTATGCTTGCCTAGTAAATGCTCATTCACCCTAGACTTGAATTTAGGGGAATAAGCAGGATGAAAGCAATTGAGCGCGGTGTTGCGCGCGCGCGCCCCCAAGCTGCAAACCGTACAACAAATACGGGGTACTGTAACCAGTACGCGCGCTGCACAACTGTTCAGACCCTTCCTCCAGAATGGCTTCTACAGGGTTATTTGTAATTCACTAAAAAATAAAAATAAAAGAATGTTTATTCACAAACTTAAAATAAAACAAAAAACAATGAAAAAAAGACAAATACAATTTTGTGAAAAGGTGAGGACTCAGCATAGTTGCTGGTTTTCAGTCCTCACCCAATACGAGGAAAGTGGTAGTAACAGATACATATACTTAAACTAAAGCTATAAGTCCAAAAATTCAGAAAATTCAGGTTCACTTTCACAAAATAGTTTTTTTCTTTTAACTGGCGTTTTATATTAAAAAAAAAAAAATTATTAAAACTATTAAAACTACACTACTAAACTACACTAGCATCCTTTTAACCCTAAACTCCTACCACTTAAACAAATGTTTTTTGTTTTACGGCTTTTGTCATAACTTAACATTTTTGGTGTAATAACGTTTTGAAAATTTGAGATTTCCTCTTATTTTTACGATACTCTGTGTATTTGTATGGGAAAAAAGTGCTTCATTTTAAAAAGTCGTAAAACAAAAAACATTTGTTTGAGTGATAGGAATTCAGGGTTAAGAGGATGTCAGTGAATTAAAAATAACCCTGTATAGGCAACAGGCCGGAACACGATGAGAGTCGCTTGGCGGACTGGCTCTACCAGCCTGTGGCAGTGACCAGCCGCGGCCGAAGCCTACCACCGGAGTTGTATCGCTCGTTTAGCACCTCCCAGGAGTCATCTGTAGGGTCTCGAGGGTAAACCAACGGACGCGAGCGATTTCAACCCCCAAACCTTATTTACCAACAAACAAGGAAATTTCGGTAGCAAATCGGAGTCCAAAATAATGTAAAAAAATGAAAATGCTCACATACAAACCAATCACTGTACAATTGTCTACATGTGTTTTTACCATAAATACTTACCTACCTATAAATTCTAAGAACTCTGAAAAAGTAGGCAGTCATATTTCTTTAGTCTGACAGGTTTTACGTATGTTTTACTCAATAAGTTATTATCAGAAAACCACTTATTTCCAAGTAAAATATTGTGTTTTCAAAGAGACTAAAGCAACAAACCCAGAAGTTACAAATGGCCGCATTTAAACAAACAATGTAATAACTTAACAACTTCATTTACAAAACGATCACATCCCATTTGGAATCCGATATTCCGAACACACCCAATTACAATAAAATTAATAACAATTCTAATGGTACAAAATCACGCAACAATCCGAGTAAAAGTTTACAAATCATTCTCGGCCGGTGGTCAAAATTGGAATTAAAAGTATCACATACTATCTTCGTTTCTACTGTTAGACAGTAGCGACGCCGACCTCTGCTTGATAAGTTTGTTGCTATTATCTTAAAGAATCCGGTCATATAAATTAGAACCCAGTTATAGCTACTTCGCGACGCCATGTCACCAAAAGGCAATACAGAACATAATCATGTCAATTTTAACGACGAAATGTCACATCACGACATTCATGAGGTTTTCTTTCTAATTTACTGCAGCCTGCTTAAGCATAATTTTTTGATGAAAATCAAATTATTTTCGCACCGAAAAAGTTACTTAAAGTAGCAGTTTTCTACCATTTTGATCCGTAAAACCTTAGATAAAAGCCTCTGAACAGTAATTTTTGGTTGTATTATCAAGTTTGTATTTGAATCGGTCTCGTTGTTAACGTAAATTATTTCTTATTCTAATTTTTACGCATAACAATATTCATGAGAGTGGCCTTAACTGTCTTAAGCTCGTTAAGTCGGTATTTTAACTGTTTCATCGATTCGTTTCGAGTCGATTCTTCCATACGAATAGTCGAATTATGTACCGAGTAGCGATTGATTTATAGGTTATGATGATTTTACTAATAACATTATATCTACATACTAACAAGTGATTATTGACGAGAAGTTTTCATCGGTAAATATTGTAATCGTGTTGATTGGTTTAGAACTTGTTTTATAGATATTTCTGTATATTTTAGTACAAAAGAATTAATTTAAAATTCAGTTTGAATTAGTTACTTACTGTGACATTCCTAGTCTACTCAAAACCACTTGAAGCTATGATAAACACTAACTTAAGCACAGTAAATGAATTTAACACTTTGAAAGACAATACGCCTATAGACGTCCAAATTTATAGCTTAACAACTCTCAATTGAAAGTACTACCCATCATTGTGTTAAGCATTCACATTGAAATTCAATTCTTATTCTGTTTTATCACTCAGTCTTTCCAAATTCAAAGTATATTTTAGAATAGTAAATGCACCAAAAACAAAAACAGACTCAGTCATATTTTAATTAATAACAACAAAAATCTAACATGCTATTTGTCTCCCGCAGGATGCAAATCATTCTTCAAGAGGTCCGTAAGAAGAAACCTAACGTACTCCTGTAGGGGCAACAGGAATTGCCCCATCGACCAGCACCATAGGAACCAGTGTCAGTACTGCAGACTGAGAAAATGTCTCAAAATGGGCATGAGACGAGAAGGTGAGTTGAGGAAATTTTGAAACAACTAAACTTACTGATACTCAAGGGCACAGTACAGATCTACTTACTTACAAAGGCACGGCCCTACACTGCGAATTATCAACATGCTTAGTACAAACCTTCAGTTATTGGTTGAACTGTGAAATCTTTTACCACGCTTTCATACGATGATTAAATATTTCAAGTTTTAGGTACTACAACTAATCGCTTGTTGTCTATAACGAACACCCATATCATTGAAGTATGTTTTTTGTTCACCGGTACTTTACCTTACTCTGTAAGTACTATGTAAATAAGTTGACATTTTATTGCCATCAATAGACACGCCGGAGGTCCATCATTGTAATTTAATTGCTTCTAGAAATAACCATCCTCGCTTATTTATGTTATGACACAATTTAACTATATACTTGGCACTTAAACGCTTCCTAAAAACGTTTAGTCGTAAAAAAATGTCAAGGAATCTTTTGAGTTTTGTGACAAAATTGATGTTTCCAAAGTTTTTGAGCAAGTTTTAAACGAAGCAGATTCATGATATGAATAGATTGAAAAATAAGTAAATAGCTGGCTCGATGATACATTGATTGTCGCCAGCATAATTAGTGAAATCATCAATCTTACCGAGTCATTAGTCGATCTGCCCAAGGGCAAGTCTAAGTAACTGTTGACGATCAATGTTAATATAAAGTTATGAGCCGTAATAGCTTATTATTACGATGGAATTAATATAGAGGGTTATTGTTTTAAAGACAGCGACTTGATTAATGATGAAGGTGCCAAAGAATCTGAAGATATCAATACAGGAACAGATTTTAATGAACTAATGAAACAACTGTTTTAGCGTACAGTTATCGTCAAAATTAGTTTTTCACTAATAAACAAATTGTGGAAAAATATGTGACTAACAATGCGAGAAAAAATTCTAAGCTTAGTTTAAAGTTTTTGCGATCTTTTGATTTTAAGCTATAACACTATTGAAACCAATTAAACTAAACAGCGTATTTTTTCCAGTTTTAGCAAGTTAGTTAAAATCAAAATAGTCGTCAATTTTACGCAAAATTACTTCATTACCATCACAAATTTGACATTGTCGCGTGACATTACATACGTGCCTGTAAAAAGACAAGGTATAAAGGTTCTTTGAACGTTCACTTTACTAAGTACATGAACAGTTTTCCTACTAAACTAACCATACCAAAATGCGTAAATGGTAGGCAGAAGTTGTCAGGTCAAGGGCACACTAGAATGGACTATGACGGCTTCTGACATTGCTCATGGCTTTAACAACCCATTGATCAACTTTGTCCCAACAATTGACAGGTCAGACGAAGACATGCCTTTGTTGGCCGAAGAAGTTAATTAGCGTAAAATAACAGATTCATTTCTGACTCCAGCGTTTCAAGAGTGGTTCGTCTCTTTGAAATATATTATTATATAAGGGATGAGAGCCTAAGAGAGCTTGATAGCCAAGTGGTTCGACTTGTGACTTCTCATGCCGCGGGACGTGAGATCGACCACGGACTCGCAGTTACGAATTTTTTGGAACTTAGAGGAAATTTCTACAGGCTGCATTTCGGTGAATGTGCTTCGGTACTGCACGACCTTATTCCGCCTGCTCCTTTCTTCCACAGGTCGACCAGAAGTAGGCGGGGTCTCCACCCTTACGTTGTCAGTATTCCCACATTCCGCACAAAGCGTTTTCGCTCTTCCTTCATCAATTGCACAGTTATGGAGTGGAATTCCCTGCCTGCGACTGTGTTCCCTGAACACTAAAATTTGGCCGCTTTCAAGTCTAGGGTGAATGAGCATTTACTAGGCAAGCGTGCTCCATCGTAGGCCTCATCTTCGCTTTCCATCAGGCGTGATTGTGGCCAAACGCAAGCCTATATTGAATTAAAAAAAAAAAAAATTAGTATTAATTATCGGGGAAGGAAAACATGATGAGAAATAGTTCAATGGTGTGTGAGTGAAGTTATTAATTTACAATAGGGTCGCGTAGGTACTTACATCCCAAACTTTCTCATTATAAGAGGACTGTGCCCAATATCAGTAGTAGTTTTTAGGCTGGAATCGATGATGATACGAAAGATTCTTTCAAACATGTACATTTGTACAAGAATATTGAAGAATGGGGATCTTCTTGTTTACATACTTACTTTATTTTTATTCGGTGTGCTGCAGAAGTTATTTGTGAGGTAGTGAATGCAGACTGACTCATGTATTCTTGAAATCTTTGATACATTAATTGCTGGAATTAAATACTTTAAGCCCGGTGGCTGACGCTAAGCAGTATCTTTACATTTTAATTTCATAATCTGAAGTTCACGGTTGGACAACGTTACTTTTACTATCTCATGTAACGCTATAAACTCTGATAGGAATGACGATACACCTTTTACTACTCATTAAACACGCGTAACAAATGGCCAATAAAAAAATAAAGAAGCTGGCAATAGAAATGAGGATATTTAAACAGCATAGTTTTATGAAATAAACGATAATTTAGAATTAAGAATTGAGGTTGACTTAGGTTATAACTTGCTTTTATGTGTGAAAGTTCAAATTAAGTCTCTGTGTCATTATTTACATGTATATAGGCACAGTCTAAAACTTAAAGACTGTTAGATAAACAGAGAAGTTTACTTTGATTTAATAGTAAATTGAAATTCTTCCCTGTTATCAATTTCTCTGTAATATTTTTAGTAAGTAATATTTTACCTATAAACCTAAAATTGCTAAAAGTGCCCTCGATACGCAAATGTAACGTTTTGTGTGCTGTAGCTACCCCCTTTGGGAATACAGGCGTGTTTTATGTATTGTATGTATGTATTTGTAATAATTAAGAATATATTTGACTATAAGAATGGATGCTCTCAAAACAATTTTATGCCTCCATAAAATCACCAATGTAAAGATAGTTAGACTTGATTTCGTCCCGCTCAAATTGTAAAATAAAAATTAAGAAAAACAGCTAAAAAAACACGTTTTTTACGATTTTTTGTTGCATTTTATTCTAACAGTAAAAATTTCAAGTTACAGATCAAAAATCCCTGTCGTAGGAAAGCCAAATGGATTGACGAGCAAAAGCGATCAAACATTAAGACGGTTCGTCAAAACTCCATGGAAACATCCATCCGTCCATTTTCCAGTGTTTATAATATTTTCAATGCTCGTAACAAAGCAGTTAAAGCCCAAGATACGTCAGGTGTCCACATTACCGAAATCGTGGGCAGTCTCAACTGTAACCTTTGTGCCCTTCAGGGCTTCCTTAATAGCGGGTCGCGTTATCTTCGACATTGTGGACATTACTGTCCCTGTCCCTAATTTTACTAACGAGGTTTCTGATAGCCTGGATGTTTTTTTATGCACAGAGTAAGGTTCTAAAAAAGGTAAAAAGGGTCTTCACAAAGTATTATGAAATGAATCCGAAGTATTTCAACTGAATTTAAGAACACGAAGTATATTTATTTACGACAGTGTTTGAGGAGTACCTACTCTATTATAAGGAGTAACGTAGCACTTGTTGTACGGTCCTTAATTGTCTGTGAAGTATATGTCATTGATGAGATTGTTTTGAAATTCATACTACTTAGTTAATCGCTTGTTAAAAATGCTCAAATGCCACGCATGTCATGATTTTTTGTCATAAGACATTTTGGGCGTTTTTTTCTACGAGCATTATCGTGATAAATTCTATTGTTTCGAATAACTGCGATTTCAAGACTTAACGTTATCAGACTTGTTTATGGGACGTAATTTTTTCTACGTTGTTAGCAGAAATGTCAGACGGAATACAAATCACTGTAAGGCCATTGACTCCGAAAACATTTGTTTTGATGGCGACTTTTGTAAGAGGCACAATAATATTATTATATTCTTTAAAAAAATTAGCTTGAGTACATTCTCACAGCGAAGTACACTGGTTACAAATTTCATGCTCAAAAATATTATGCCTCAGACTTAAGTAAATAATCTATCTTTTTAACGTAAAGTTGCCTACTTAAACGAGTACCTATGTTTATTTCATGATTTTAAGATTTCAGTAAATGTGAAACAATAAGAAAATTTCATATAACACCGCTTATTTAACGACCGCTTTAGCCTAGTTGATAGTGACCCTGCCTACGAAGCAAGAGGTCCTGGGTTCAAATCCCGGTAAACGCATTTATTTGTGTGATGAGCACGAATATTTGTTCCTGAGTTATGGATGTTTTCTATGTATTTAAGTATTTATTTATCTATATAAGTATGTCTATCGTCGTCTAGTACCCATAGTACAAGCTTTGCTTAGTTTGGGACTAGGTCGATTTGTGTGAGATTGTCCCCTAATATTATTATAATTTTATTATTAAATCATTAGTAGATTTTAGCAATAAATTGTCGCGTTTAAGTACCGCGTCTGATAATAACTAGAAGTGAAAATCTCGAATGTTGAATATAAACAAAACCGCATATCTAAAAGCAAGCATCACAGGTAACTGAACTGGAGACCTTTTATGACACCCATAAGGCCCCACATTCACACTTCCTACTTAACCCGGAAAGGACGAGTAACCCGCTGCTCTCCATTCCCCACAAGCACCCTTTCGACCCCTAAAAGTATTTCGCTCAAACGATTTGTTTGCTGTCAACAAACAAAGATGCAGACTCCTTTTTATAATAGTAAAAAGTGTGTCTCATTGTGCACCTTAATAGTCTTAGATATCAAACTTGAACGGAGATAGAGGTCCGAGTATTAATGCTTTCATGTTTTTGTTCTCATTGTTTTGGACACAGTTGTGCGTTTTAATCGCTTAGATATCTCATTGAAATGTGCTACTAATACTTTTAATTGTGATCTTGATCTGGTGCCTACGTTATGGTCAGTCTATTGTCGGACCCTATAATGCTCATAGAGTTGACTTGGCTGTAATCTTTATAGTAAATTAAACTTTTGTTGGCGAAGAAAATAAAACGCGTAAGTTCTTTTTCGAAACACGACCGGATCAAGATAAAGACAATGTAACTGAGAAGATTATAGCTAACGATAATTTTGCAAAGTTTGCGTGTTCGAAACACTGTAGCGTTTAATAATATAAATCATGCGATCACTTCCCATGTAATATGCAAACAGAATACACACACACAGGATTGATTAATTAAGAACATTACGTGAACTGGTTTGTTAATATTAGAGTGCATAAAATTTTATCTATTACAAAGCCCTTTGGGTACACTGTCAGTTTGCTATGAACAATGGACGTTGTACCTTTTGTCTAGAACGCATCAATCACGGGCCACATTGTTTGGAATATCTTAATAAGTTTTTGTGTTGGACCGGTCATTTAGAAAGATTCCTCCTATCGCTTCCGATTTTTTCCCCGAGTTCGTGAATTTTAATAGAATCGTGATTTATGAGGAAATTGGAAACGTATCGGTGCGATCTTTGTTATTGACGTGGCGTGGTCTTTTAACTTCAACATTGTGTATTTTATTAACAAACGCAGATATATTACATATTTGTCCATACATAGATTACGCAACTTTGCTTATAGCTAAAGGTCCCTTTTGATTCCATATTTTTTTTCCCATACCTATCTTTTGTTAACATTTACCGTTACTTATTAATAGTTTGACCAAGTGAAACCTTTGTTCCACGCGCTGTCTTTCCGTATATTTCTTTAATCCGAGCGTAAACTCCTAGTTTTGTGTGACGGAAACCATGCACAATGCATTTATACAGTAAGCCCACAAAACCTGTCAAAAACGTCATAGTATTCCCAAGGGCGAACGTCTTGTAGACCACAACGTCGTAAGTCTCTACAAATACTCGCAGGGTACGCTCTTTTGTAACGTTGCAAAAATGGCAATGTTTGCATCAATTTACGTGAGCACACCTCTATCCGACAAAGGTCATCAAAGGGCTCGGCGATGCGTCTCGAGGGTGTCAAATCGCGCCCTCAACCAGGTGCGGCTTTTGTTGACCATTGTTGACCAACTGACCGACCCATTAGACCAGTCCACCAAACATTGGTTCCTTGACCGTGAGAAACGTAACGAGCTTTGATAACACTTGACCAAATGCGTCTTTACAAATTAAAAAGCGTCTTCCCAATCCACGCCATCAATTTAATGAGTTAATCGTGTCACAATCACTACATTCAGATACGAGAATAACTCGAGGCGTAGCCACTTTGTTTGCCGCGTCACAGCCAAAAGATATTATCTTTTCCGAGCATAATAACTGTGACATGTTTCGTATGACGCTCCAGGGCCAGATTTTATGGCTCACATTCTGGGAAAACTGAGTCTTACTAGCCGCGGCTGACATAAAGATAGCATCTCACGTGAGGCTCGCCGTGGGTTCCCACGGCGCGAAATACCCCAATACTGCACTTACACTGACCCTTGGTCAGAAGTTACTGTCCAGTGCAAAACATTAATTACTGTGGAAGACAACAAATAGACCGGTTTCGATTCTGCACGGTCAAGGTACGCGACCCCCAAGCCGTTCGGGACGCGTCGTAAGCTAATTATACTTCCGCACGTTTTGTCAAACGATTTGCATATGAATCGGGGTCCGACTACAATAGAAAATAGCGCTAATCTGCCAAGGTTCAGGTAGTTCTCAAATATGGGAACAGGGCCGCTTGAATGCCCGCTAGAAACCTGATAAGTTTTCTCTGTAAACATCGAGCGCGGATAGAATGGAAATAAATATTCAATTTCACTTAATGTTGAATAGAGATTTCATCGGGTCCGCATCCATTGTGGATTTATGCGAGAAAATGGCACAGAAACCTTTGATCCGTTTAAGCGAAATATATTATACGTTGACTATAGAGTTGTGGAGCTACTGGCTATGGTATATCAACGACAGAACTATCAAATTTGTTTGTTATTCACGAACTTTGACTTACTGATTTAGTGTGTTGATCAATGTTGTCGTTTTCTACATTATAGTTTTTCTACGACTTAGTTTCACTGACAGAGCTTTTATTCGCAATGACGTCATAGACCATGTAGCAGTTTAAAGAAACTTGTAAAAAAACTTTTCGACGCATACACACATTGGTATGTAGAGATGTTCAAAACGAGACCCCAATTCGAATACCTCGTAAACTCAAAGCGAAATGGCGTCACAAAAAGGAATCAAAGTGTAAAATCATTTGTGTCGGATCAAAAAAGGAGCTAGCGAACGACCGTGAGATATACACCACTATCAATCACACTATGATTTATATTCTCTCGGCGAGATGATGTATCGTCCTGGACTGTAGTCCACTGTAAAAATATTCGATAATTAACTTTTTAAAACTTGAGTGACGCCTTCATCTTCGGTGCGGAATCGGAAACACTAACACAAGCGATACTAAACACTACAACAAGCCCAACTGAGCCTATAATCCCTTGTTCACTTCAAAACCTGTTGCTCACGGAATGTCTATAGCTTTCCTAATGCCACAAAAAAATTCTGTACCATTATTTAAATTCACGCATATTTTACTGCGAATGACGTGATTTTCTTTGGCTACAATTATTCCCTTCAGTTGTCCAAGACACCCTGTCGTGAACTCCGTAATAACGGTACTATCAAAATATTCAGTGATAACTTTAAAAAGTCAACTCGACCGATTGGGAGTGAATTAGAAATCATGTGGGTCCACTATTTATCAGCCGTTGTACGACACTATAGGCACGTCAAAATAATCACCTGCACCTACAGGCTCGCGGCTGGCTTCGAACTCAGCACCCCCGCTGTGCGCAGGCGGCTAACGAACTATGCACGTGATTTATCTGGCCGCAGCGTCCGATGCTAATTTCTTTACGACGTGTGATGTTAATGAAATATTGGGTATCTTTTAACTTGTTCTGAGGCTGTTAATGCGTGTTTTGTCGTCGGTGTCGTCCTTTTAATGTGTTTCTGCTTTGTTGTTCGTACTTATAGTTTCTATGATCACTTCACAAATCACCACTGTGTAACTTGTAGATATTGTACACATAATAACCAAGGCCGTCAAGCTCATATTAAGGACAAGAGAAATAAATTTTTATGCTCTCATCTCATCTTCACGCCTTTGTGTTTTGAATTAAATTTTTATAGTTTCGTTCATAATACATATTCATATGAGGAGAATCTTCTGTTTTAGGAATTAAAGCACCGATATTTTTTTCTTTTTAGTGTCAAATGAAAACCCTATTTCCATTGCTACACTGTCCGTCTATCCGTCTGTCCGTCTGTCTCTCTGTCACACGGATGTATCTTAAGAACCGTGATAGATAGACAGCTGAAATTTTTACACATGTATTTATTGCTGCTACAATGACAAATAATAGAAAAAAATTAAAAATGAACGGGGTTTCCATACAATTACTTACTTAAAATATTTTTGTTATATCTTTATAACGTTTAAACACACATACCTCAAACTCGGCATGATAATAGAGAAAAATATAACGCATTCAAAAATAATAAAAACCGGTCAAGCGTGAGTCGGTCTTAGGAAAAAAATTAGAACTTGGTAATTTGTCTGCCAGCGTGTATTATAAACTTAACCAGATCCGTTTGAGATTTTATTTTTATTTTGTGTAGGGATATGTGTTTTGCTCTTGACCGTACGGAAAATTCGTACCTTCTTGGCCGGTTTTTTTTACTTTTGCGGTATTAGGCACTAAATACTCTATTATCACTTGTCTCTCTTACGTCACTTTTAAAACAAAAGACCCAATCAACATACTAAAGAAAAACATCTTTAGCATTTTTAACCGAAAGAATAATTTCACACTTGTAAATGGACTGTTATAGTATAGCACTTGCTGTTGCCCGCGACTCCGTCTACGAAGAATAGGGGTATAAAAAATAGCCTACGACCTATTCTTAGCTCGTGCGTGAACCTACCGGGTATAGACAAAAAGTTTCATAAAAATCGGTCAAGCTGTCTCGGAGGAGTTCGATAACAAACACCGTGACACGAGATTTTAATATAATTAGACTAGCTGTTGCCCGCGACTCCGTCTGCGAAGAATAGAGGTACTACGACCTATTCTCAGACCTACCGAATACATAGAAAAAGGTTTCATAAAAAAGTTTCGGAGGAGTTTGATAAGATAACAAACACCGTGACCGTGACACGAGCTTTTTATATATTAGAAAACTAAATAGATATAACCTACGAGACATAAGTAGGATACCTAATATCCCGGAAATAAGTCCCCGTGGAATAATATTTTAACTTTAAACAGGAATAGAGGGTAGGTACTATCCAAAAACGTTTGAAGAACCTCGGTGTACAAGATGACCTGCTAATTTCGTCTGCAATCAATAGAATAGATGTCGTTGTCCAATCGACTGATGTGTTTTAAAAATACCGTGACCTTTTTAAAAGCTTTTTACTAACTTTCAATGTACCTATGTATCTATGTATATACGGGTCAAATCTTGGAAGTCGAATTTGACCCACTTCCAGTGGTCGGATTTACTTGAAATTAAGTATACTTATGTAAGTTGGATGACAATGCAAGTGCAGTTAAAAAAGTACAGTCAGCTAAAAAGCTTGCTCTTAAAATTAAATTATTAACAAAACTTTTTATGTCATGGATTTCTAACGCAGTGCATTAGTTTAAAGTTAGTGCGTTCTAGAGGTGAAATTTTCTCACAGAGCCAACGTATAAACTTGAACGCGGAGAGTAATGCACGAGCATGTATATTGGTTACTAGTACATCCAAACCTGTTCGAGACCAAGTCATGCCCTCTGCTCCGAGCTATTCCAGCTTTATAGTTTCACTTTACATTTGAGATTACAGATTTTAATACGTTTTTGCCGTAGAAATAATGATAAGAGAACTAAAATCCCTAAAGCTTTTTCTCGGAGGAAGAATGTAAAACTAAAAATTGTTTCAAAAAGAAGTTGAAAACTCGGTTGATAAACTCTTTCCATACAAAAAATTGTTAAGTAGTATAGTCAGTAGTTTTGTAAGATGTATACTGTATCTATTGTGCACAAATCTATTTGAAATGAGTGTATAGGTCGTCAACAAATTGTTTTGCATTTTGGCGAAATATTTCATAAGTATAAATAAATAAAAAAAAAATAATGAGAGTATGGCTGAAAAGACATAATGTTTATTTTCTGGGGCCAGTATCGATTTAATCATCATCATCTCAGACCAAGGACGAGGACTTGGAGGACGCTACAAACTTATTGTAGTCTAGAGCGAAATGATGTGGAGGCTGGATGTTTTTGCACTAGAATTTCCAATATGCATAAACGCGGATGCGCAGTTATCTCGTTGATTTAAATAGGCACTGATGAAATTTGAAATGCGAGGAATCCAGTACAATCGTAAACAAATACTAATTCGTTATGCTAATGGTAGTGATGGGATAATAAAAGTAATAAAAACGAATCGAAAGTTTTTGTTGTGCCGCTTTGGGAAAGAAAAGTATGGTTTTTTATTGGTGTTTAAAACTCATTCTTATACTTAAAACTCATTTCTTATTTGCCTTAAAAGAAACACTGATAATTTTTTCACACATCAATATGATCACTTGAAAAAATTACACCTATTAGAACGACACACTTTTTTCAAAACATATCACACACATTACATGTACTTATTCATTATTATATGTGTATTTTTAATGAATTATTTTTGTTATATGTATATTTTTCATTGTATGTCTAAGTTTGTTTCTGATGTTCTGTCAATAGTTCGAAGGTTAACTGGAAGAGATCCCTTTCAGTGTGAAGTTCGCCATTGTACAACAGCCTCTCTTATTATCTGTTAACTTCATGTTTTTTATGTGCAATAGCTAGTTTTACATATAACACGAACATTTATATCAAAAAGATTACCTAGTCGTTCAGTGGCTAATAAAGTAATGGTCTATCATAATTATCATTCCTGATAAATTCTACGCCAAATGTTGGAGAACAGCTAGATATATTCTTTTATGGCTTTAATGCCGGCTGTTTTACCACTTGCATATTTGTTAATTCACATTTCAAATTATTTCCATATTCAACTTTTGGTTTCGGTGTTTTCATACAGTCAAATTCCAATTCATGTACCTGAATCATCATTCATCATAATGTACGCCCCTCTGCTGGAAACAGGCTCTATAGTTCCAACGCGGGCCCAGTGCGGATGGGAACTTCAGACACACAATTAAATTGCACCGCACCTGCATGCGAAAACTTCATCACCATTTAAAGTTCGTGGTAAATAATTTCAACTGTGATTTCGCAATTAAATTCCGAAAAACTCAGAGGTGCGAGCCTGATTTTGAACCCATGATCCTCTCTTTGAGAGGTGACAGGTCAAACCAATAGGCTACCAGAGGCCGTATTGTCTAACGCTTCTGACGCTTGCCTTCGCTTTCACCATCTCTTTCTGTCATCATCTTATACCGTTTGACAGAAAGAAATAGTGATTGCAAAGGCAAGCGTCAGAAATGTTAGACAATAAGCCTGCAGGGCTTACCATACATGAATACGGCAATCAATTTCATTGAACTATACAAGACAAAAAAAGAAGTATAATATTAAACGCAACAGCCATTTTTAGCAGTAAAACATTGTTTATGACCCCATTTAGTACTCAAGCGGAGTTACCACCTGTAGTTTTATGTCTTGCAAAAATAGCCTCAACTCCATCAACTATATCAGATACTTTCTAAGCATCTTCAAAAAATGATATGCACACGTTTTTTGCTGTTAGATTTCGTCTGTCAGTCTGTACGTCTATTTGTAGTGAATCATCGGATCGTGCGCATATTTCGTGAGGTCACAGTTTACTATAGCGGTCGAAGAGCCCATGATCGTACGCGGGACAAGGACGGTGATATACAAAAATATGTGAGCTAAAACAGCGCGGAGAATATTCTCTCTGTCTAACACCGACCGTTCCGTGACCCCGTGGACCTTTCTATTCCAAAAAGTCGTAAGTGTCTTCAATTTCTACGTGTTCCTACGCTGTTTTAGATTGAAGGGGAGCTAATCATATATCTGCAGTATTATGATTATCGCAAGGCTTCGTTTCTTTGGCTGTGGTCAGTGACTTGTATCGCATCTTCATTATATGTTATGAATATTGTTTTATTAGATCAAGTATGTTGTTTTGAATCTGCTTTAGAATCTGCACTTACTGGTTTGCCTAATCAGATTATTCTTCCTTTTCAATTGTATTTTATTAGGTTACTATCATGCCTGTTAAAACATTATTTTTAGCCGCTGAATAATTTAGATTTTGTACTATTCAACCAATAATTTTAATTGATAATCAAATCACCCTATTGTTGGCAACTCATCACGATTGATATAAACATACCTTTAATTGTCATTGCAAACTGTTAACAACGTTGTTCCTATTGAAACACAGTCTATTTTTCATCTGCCTCCACGAAAATAAGACCTTCAGTAGAGCTTTACACTCGTGTATACATAATGCCAAAAGCTTCTCTCATTAAACATATCTTCACTTTTTCGTTGTTTTAAACTTTTACCTTCCGATCTCCAAGCAAATTCGTTGCCTTATCCGCCTTTCGTCTAATTGCCGAAGTTACGAATACCGCTCGTGCCCAAATCTACCAGTCCGTAATAAATCTCCTCACCATTTAATATATCGATAATTACAAAATCCGGCAAGGCTAATGGATCGACCGGTATGCGCCGTGGCACGCGCGCGATCACTTTATTATACAATCTTTACCATATTTCCAAGATTTTTATCTCCACTATAAATTTAATTAGGTTTTGGAACTATTTTTGATATCTTCCGTGTCCGGTTCGTTTTATTTTAGGTAATTTAGATATACAGCTCCGAGGTGGGCGATTGTTGGCTTTCCAAAATCAAGTTTAACAGTATTGTGTTTATTGATACGATTGCGTAAACAAAATGGCTACGCATTCCTGAGCGTTGATTGGCAGATGCGATGGTGAATTATGGTGTGCGTTACGTAAAGGCTATAGAATGTCTTTTCTATAGTTCAAGGGATTTATGGCAGAACTTATGGCTACTATGAATGTTGATGTTTACTAACATAAGCTCGCTGATGGGACAGTGTTGTTAAATAAATGCATAGCGCTTGTAAATAACATCTGTCATCAATAAAAGGTGCAAAGAGTTAATTGTGGATATTATAACAACAACTCTCTCAACTCTGTTGTTGATGATCCTCTCATTCAGTTAAAAGCTGATTGACGGAGATCCCTTAAAGAGATAAGTTCGACTGTGTACTCGTCTCTCAATGTTTGTCGGTTGTGTTTGTTGAATAAAAAACTTCCTCCTCCATCCAAGTCCTGGCGTACTTTATAAAGAACAAATCATCAGTAAAAATAGCGGCCGAATGTACTATGTAAAGTACAAATTATTCAATGAATAAAGAACTTGAAAGACGTTTAAGTAAATTACAAAACATATGACTGTTATCTAGGTCTTAAGTTCTACGTCGGTTAGAAAAGGCCAGGATTCAGGAGGATATAAATAAATAATGGGATAAAACACTTGATTCATTATGTAATCTGATCCGATTATGATCTGGATTTGATACAATGGTTTCTCTGCAAAGATACTGAAGAGAAAACTGAATTTAATAGTTGACGAAACCTGTGCTGTGAATGTGCTTTCAATTTCAGTATTTTGTACATTATTTATTTACAAAATACTTGCTCTAATCCACGGCTTAACAACCTTAGAGTTTGGCCTAAAAAAGGCTTCGCTAACATTTATAAAGCACAACGTTCGCTTGGACAACGCCATCTTTTGATTGCAGCCGAAGTTAACACGTCATATCGAAAGCCAATGTACTCTGACCTTCTCGGACAGCGCAGCCTAGGTCAGTTAGTATTAAATGTCCCGTGATATTTATTATTGAAGTGAAACTTCTAATGCGACTTCCAACAAGGTCGCGTTAAACGTTTAACGCTACCATGAAGGGGGTATGAAAGCATTAGTATATGTACTGCCGAAGCAATTAATCTCGCATTGTATATATACTAACGGATGTTAAAAACTTCGACAGTGCGATGTAGAACTCATACTGTCTGTGCAAATTTGTATGAGACTTGATAAAAGCGCCATCTAGTGAGTAATTTAAACACATAGATGCATAAGTACATTTAGTTCTTTAAGTTATTGCAATAAAATTCATATTGATATATAAGTGCCTTTTTCATTTCCACATTACGAAGTTTCACTTCTTCCGCGCGGAGGAGCTGCACGCACGATTTTTATTTATTTAATCCAAACTGAAGATTTACCAACGAGCGATGGAGCGCAGCATGTTGGGCGTGAAGAGAATCGACCGAATTCGGAATGCCACTCTGCGCTCCAGAACTCAAATAGCCGACGTGGGAAAAGGACAAAGCTCAAATGGGATTGGGCCCGGCGTTGTGCTGGATGCACCCTCAAAGGTGGGCGCACTCAGACGACTTGGACGCGGAATTAAACGATGGTCCAGATGTAGCTCATGACAGAAAGCTTTGGAAGACACAAGGGGAGGCCTTTTCCCAGCAGTGAGGTACTATAAGCTAGAAAAAAAAAGTGGATACTGTAATCTGAATAATGTCATCCCCGTATTCAAAACACTGAAGACTATTATCTCGTCGACACCAAAAAGCCAGTAATGCGAAGGATTATAGGCTTTGCATAAAACCGTACCTTGAGGTACAACCTCCTGGATTACATTAAAATTTCACTGAGGCTGTGAAAAATCGTTATCCGTACAAAAACATAATAAGTTATTCATAACAAGCCATAAATTCCGCCATTAACGACGCTGCTTCTAACGCAGGGCTGTTACAATTGAGTAAGTTAGTCTAGATGGAGATTAGTGTAGGTAGTTTGTTTGTTTCTGGACGCTTCTGTACGTTCTACTATGTAAATAATTTAAACTGAGACAAAAAAAGTAAAGCGAGGTTATACATAAATCGAACTCAGATCCTAGTCATTCTGCCATCATATCGGCGTGTTCAAATTATGTACAAACTAACCAACTTATCTGTAAATTGAAAAAGTTTTTACGCCGTTCGCATAAAGTGTAGTATTGCTTGGTCTGGTTCACAGATAAGTTGGTTAGTCTGTACCTCTACCATGAGTTACACTAGTTTACATTGACCGTACTCGCTAGCGACGGCGTAAATGGTTTGTATAGAGAATTGTGTACAGCGCCTCTAGCGGTCACTTACGGAAGTACAATTCTCCAAATCATTTACGCCGTCGCTAGCGAGTACGGTCACTGTAAACTAGTGGAACTCATGGTAGAGGTACTGTACCTACGAACAACAACGGGAAATTAAAGCTTTACAGTACTAAGAGTCTCTAAGTTTTGCCCGAATAAGGATTATTTGCTGAATTTCGAATTGAACTATTGCGATTCCTTTTAAGTTTTTATTCCTTTATAAGGCCCTTCTCAAAAGCTGTGATAGCCTTATGACACAAGCAGAGGATCGTTGGTTCAAACCCCGACTCACACATCCGAGTTTTTTGAAATTTACGTGCAAAATTACATTTGATATTTACCATGCGCTTTACGGTGAAGGAAAACATCGTGAGGAATCGTGCACACATGAGGCCTGTGCTCTGCAGTGGGACGTATATAGGTTGGGATGATTGAAGTTCCATCCTTCATCACCAGTGATTGAAATAGGTAGTGCAATTTCGCGAAACTTCTGTACGTAGGCTTAGTATGGATATAAGGTATAATCCCGGGATTTCATTTAAAAAGAATTTAAAGTTTTGTTTTTAAGTTTTATTTTTGTGTTTTATTTCAAAATTGTTTGATTAAACACTTGCAACTAACGATGTATTTACAATGACAAACACTTTTATTTTTCGCTTTTTCATATCATGTCAAGAAACTATTCGTGTACCAGAATCCCGGGTCTTATCCATACTAAGTATAATGTTTAAGGTCTTTCACTACCTATTCCAATCACTGTACATCATTTGTAATGATGGTACGAAAAAAATCTAGGCAACTTCATTAACCCTTTCACCGCCGCGCCTCGACAAAACGTAAACCTGCTTTGAATCTTATGTCATTGTGTCAAGGTCACTTTGACACTGTACTTTGTGACCTATATATGTGTCGTTGGCGTTGAAAAGGTTAAACTACGGCTAAGAAACCACTACGAATAATCAGTGTATAGGACTACAAAGGATTCCATTCTGGCTGTTTTCAGTTCATATTTTGGAATCACCGATGCCAACCCTAATCGAATCCATTCCAATGCTAAGACACGGGCCCACAAATACATCACCATTATGTCTTACCCAGCGTCCGTCCTAGACGTACAACTTCATTTACCGTTCGCCTATTTATTTTACTTGTATGTTTATTTTATCTCGTTACGTCTTGATAGCAGTTGATAATCCGTTATTTATTTGAACAATTTTATTTATGTGCACGATTCTTTATGCTTAAGGACGGGTTACACTGTGCGGCGTTGCCGCATAAGGGTGTACTGACGCATGGCTAGATAGAACTACGTACCCGTTTTGATTACGAGGCTTCCTGTAACTGTATCTAAGTTGGCAATCATGATTAAGTGCACAGATTTTTTGTATCCTTTTTTATGTCAACGGGTAAATATTTAATTTTCCTGCCTGCGTTTGTGTTCCCTGGGCATTTAAATCTGTGTTCCTTGGTGACTGAGAATTTATAAGGCGTACTTTGTCATAGGTTTTTGCTCACCATCAGGCGTGATTGCGGTCAACAAGTTTATTCTGCGAAAAACCTCAAATAGTATCTAAGAACTACCATCTAGATACCTAATTATTAAAAATAACTAGTTTACAATTGAAGGGATGTTTACAAAAACAACATAACTGAATAGACTGGTTGACACTTGTAGAGAAACAATTTTACTGACAACAGGTCGGGGCTCAGGGGTTGTTTTTGTAAACATGCCTACAATTAAGATCTATTTATGAAATAGATAATTAAATACCTTGTCTTCAATGTCAGGCGTGATTGTGGTCAACAAGTCTACTCTGCATTAAACCTTCAATAGTATTTAGTAACTATAACATCTAGGTAGATATTCAGAAAAACTAAGTTATAATTAAGATCTACTTAAGAAATATATCTAACATTCTTAATTTCAATTAGCCCCAACGTTTTATCTAACAGCTTAGTTTAAGCCAACAACGCAAAGCTTGGAACCTATCACGTTCTATTATTATTATGTCACAGCTTTGTGGCAAGCGGCATTGCCGCACGCTGTTGCACGGCCATATGCGAGCACGCGACACGTCACAGCCTGACAAATGACCGCGCGACCATCTTTTGTTACTCTAACGGTTCTGTTTTGATATCATTAAGATTTTTTACTTCTCGAATACGAAGAAATATGGTCATAGATAAGTTTGTTAATGTGGAAGGCGACTTGTTCCTCGACGGTTTGACAATAGGATGCGTATGGTGTTTAGGGGTGACATATTGAATTAAAATGCCAGAGTAATACTAGTTTCGTGAAGAAATTCAATGGTGTGTGTGAAGTTCCTAATCCACACTGGGCCCGAGTGGGAACTACGACCCAAGCCCTCTCATTCTGAGGGTCGTGCTGGGATGATGATGACTAATAAAATTGTGCTCTCACTTCTGGGTTTTTCGGAAATTATGTGTTTCGTGAGTGTCGTTAAGTTTTGTGAAATTTTTAAATTTTCTACGCGATTTTCTTTTTAGGGTTCCGTACCCAAAGGGTAAAAACGGAAACCCTATTACTGAGGCTCCGCTGTCCGTCCACCAGGCTGTATCTCGGGAACCGTGATAGCTAGAGAGTTGAAATTTTCACAAATGATGTATTTCGGTTGTCGCTATAATAACAAATACTAAAAAATTGAATTAAATAAATATTTAAGGGGGCTCCCATACAACAAACATGATTTTTTTGCTCGTTTTTGCTCAATATTGATAACGGCAACAGGTAGACACTTGAAATATTCACAGAATATTTAAATGCATATTGACTTTAAAAATAAATCATTAAATTAAAATAAAAAAAATATTTAAGGGGGCTCCCATACAACAAACGTGATTTTTATAGATAATTGTACGGAACCCTTCGTGCGCGAGTCCGACTCGCACTTGGCCGGTTTTTTTGGTTCGTTGGCGTTTGCTCTACATCTACAAAGTATTAGGAAAACTTAAAAATATGAATTAAATTGAAATAGTCGTTCTCAAGTTATGTCGTGACTAAGGAAAATAGGGATTTTGCATAATATTATACAGATTTATTGAGACCAATTAAATAAAACTGTAAGAGCTTGAGACCGGAACTACGCGTTTTAATCACCTACTCAATTTGCTCCCCGCGAGTAGATCAAAAGCTATACTTTACTAGCCACATTTGTACGTGGTTAAATCTATTACAATTAAGTAAATAAGTACTTACAAGGTTCTGACTACACTGTAAGGCGCAAGCCACACGGGGGAAAGAGACGTGGGATAGGGATACGTTACAGTCGCGGCGCCTCTTGAATCAGTTTCATACTAAATGTATAGAAGCGTCGCGATCCAAAGCAGACAGAAGAGACGGGGCGGAGACGCGGCCTGCGAACAAACGACGCGACTGCGACGCGCCCCCGTCCCACGTCTCTTCTGTGGGGCTTACGCCTTAGCGCATTGCATGCCTACTCTTGATTCTGATGTCCTGTCAATCGCTCAATGGTTAACTGGAAGCGATCCCTTTATGGATAAGGTCGTCTTCGTACGTCTGTTTCTCTTGTTAACTGTAGTTTAATATTTGTATGTACAATAATCAATTTTACATACGTACGGTCAAGGAATTTAATTAATTCCGTACCCATTTCGTAAAAATGTCGTTAGACATTCGCAATGCATTAATGCATTCAAATACAATACGTCAAAGCAACATCGTAGCTAGCTCTTGGTAACAGTTTGCTGTACAATATTCAAACTTAGCAGGTTGGAAATTAAATTCCTTGACAGTACCTACTTACATACAACGCGTGTTAGTTCAGCGGAAACCAATTTTCTTCAATTAAAACTACTATTAGTGCTACTTTAATTGAGATATTAAGACTAGCCTTTACCTGCGGTTTTGTTTGCGCTAACTGTTAGATCCGACACTTGAATGCAATTTCCGGGGTTTCGAAAAAAATCCCGTGAGAATTCCCAAAAAATTACTTCGGGATCTCTTCTTACTTTATACTCGGTGGAACCAAACGAAGATCCTTTACTTAAACAGGTGATAGTGTTGCTTAAACTGAACAACTTTATACTGTTTTAAACTTTCGTGATTTTCACTCATAATTACTAAACACTCGTGAAAGACTCGTGCGGCTAAACGAACTTGACACCCTACACTTCAGTTAACTCGTGACCACGGTTGCTGCAATGTAGCCGAAACGTCGAGGTAAATAAATAAATATTTATTGCGTGATAAGTCCCGTTTAGTTTAGTAATTCTGAACAACTTTCTCCAAGGAACATAGGTCGAAAAACGAAAAAAAAATTCATACTCCCATACAAAATAATATTGGTTAGCTGACCGACTTACTATGGAAAGGTGAAAAAAAAAATCGTTTTACGACCTATTCCTTGGAGAAAGTTTTTTAGTTTAAGCAGCACTATCACCTGTTTTCGTCATTCACTTTTCTGTTTAATGTTATTAGCGTAATGGAAACGACAGGATACGAAGTTCGAAAATCGAGTAACGTAGTGTAAGCCCTTACCTTACAAAGCTGGAGATGGGCCACCCTCATTGATACCCAATCATTATGGTTGGAAGCGGCTTGCATCTACCTTGAACCTGCGGCCTTTATCTCGTCGGTGGATAACCTGCGCTAAACTTACTTATAACACTTATGTTGACTTCTCATTAGTTTGTTTATTGTATCAGGAGTTACTTCGCGAAGGTCCATAATAATATCAAAACTGAAACAACTTTGCTCACCCGCGACCAACATCGCGACCAAGTCCAAGGTCGCGGGTGAGCAAAGTAATTGTTTCAGTTAATCATTAGTTTGTAAATTAAGTACTTATCTTATTATTCGCGACTCTAGTGACACTATTTCCTTGTAATCGATTAGTCCATAGCTCACTCTGCTCACTAATTATAGACGTAAAGATCTAGATCAATTAGTATGATCGTTTCTCGTAAACCACGAAGCAAATATAAACAAATTAACTCAAGCATTCTTGGAATATTAAACAAAATAACATTATTTATTTCTTTAATTTAGACAGAAAATACATTTATTTACATAAGACACATAAATATTTTTACAAAAAGGACAGCACGAAGACTAAAAATTTAAGATAGAGTGTGTCATTGCGGTTGTATTTTGATAATAGACCAATTTTCTCAAATATCTGGTAACGAAAATGATGTTATGTGACTCTATTATCACTTAACTAAAGCCGCATTCACATTTATCTGACGTGTCTTGTCGTGACACATGAGAACAGTATCGGTTTCATACATTTAACACCAGCCGTCACAATACACTACATCAGAAAAACATGAACGCAACCATATTAAACTTACGAAACCGATATTGTTCCAGGGTTGCCAGATTCAGGCATTTCATTTCCGGGATTCCGAGAATCACGAATTCAGTCGGCAGGCAAATATACGAAAATACATAAATATTTTCGCTCCACTTTTAACATTTTACGACCAAACGTTTTACGTTTATCTTTGGTAAAAAGAAACTGGCCTACCTCCATTACTAATATATCGCTGTGTATTTTTAAAACTTCAAAACCCAAAGCACGACTTCCGCCATTTCTTATTCATAAAATATATCGTCATAAGAAAGTGTTTGTTAATATTTACATCATTACGTTTAAAAACAAAAATTGAGATCACTTGCTCGCGCTCACTTCTATTGAGTGACGTAGCAGTTAGGTACTCGTAGCATACTTAAAAAAGCAGTACGAAAAATCCGGGACTATAAAGTGTTATTCCTGGACACGGGGCAAGGACGGTAATTCCGGGACCGTGATACAGTTTAAACTAGTAGGTACGGGGAGTAAGGAACATTGTCTGATCACGCTTATGTCATGTCATGTTAAATAGTAACACAATTTATACCTAATTAAATATAAGATACACTCCTACTGTAACTATAGATCCTGTTTTGATTACTGTTTTTTGGATAATTTATTAATCCTGGATTTCCCGGCCATCTGGCAACCCTAGACTGTTCTGATGCGTCACCACACGATACGTCAGATAAAAGTAATGCGGCTTAAGGGACATGATTTTTTTTTCTCATTTCTCCCAAAACTAGTATAATTTGACCTCCCGCCTAGAGGCCGTATTGTCTAACGCTTCGCTTCTGACGCTTGCCTTCGCTTTCACCATCTCTTTCTGTCACCATCTTATACCGTTTGGCCTAAAGAAATAGTAATTGCGAAGGCAAGCGTCAGAAGCTTTACGCAATAAGCCCGCAGGTAATCGTTGAATTTTAGGACACCCTGTATATTTTGAACTTTAATATAAATAAATATCACGGGACAATTCACACCAATTGACCTAGTCCCAAAGTAAGCTAACCAAAGCATGTGTTATGGGTACTAAGCAACGGATAAACTTACTTATATGGATAGATACATACTTAAATACATATTAAACACCCAAGACCCGAGAACAAACATTCGTATTTTTCATACAAATATCTGCCCCGACATGGGAATCGAACCCTGGACCTCAAGCTTCGTAGTCAGGTTCTCTAACCACTAGGCCATCTGGTCTTCTAAAAATATAATACTCGTATAATCACATCATCATCTTCCGCTCTAAACTTTTGTTGACAAGAAATAATCAACAATGAATTATTCTCCACTTGCCTCGGGCGTTAATTTCTTTGTTAATTGTAATTTAGTAGTAACAAACTAATTTATATTAACACTGCGATTAAGGTGTTTTATCTTTTGGTCATTATTTTTCAGCGTTCCGTACCCAAACGATGTAAATGAAGGCATTGAAGGGTCCGCGGAAAGAACATGTCTAGTCACTTTAGTGACATTTTGAGTTATCGCGTTTTTAAAGTTTGGAACGATGTAATAATAAATCAACAAATATATTTATGCACTTGTCTATAAATCAATTGTATGTCAATATTACTTATCTTTAGATAAATAAATAGAATATTAGTTAAAAGTGACGGATTGTTATTATTAATACCAAAAAACCGAACCAGACCCCTATTGAACACGGAAGAAACATGCGTTGTCACTTAACTACAGGAAATAAACATGCAAAGTCCAAAGCATAAAAGTATATTTTATTGTAATCTGGTAACTTTGAATATTAATTAGGTATATTTTGATTACATATTCCGTGGTTCTAAATACCATGGAGTCGCTATTGTCTTTATTAATAATATTTATTTAAATGTAAGTCAATCTAGGTATGTCATCTATAGGAATGTAATAGCGATTTTAGTATAATAACGATATCCAATAATTAATAAAAAAAAGTTAGTTAAAATTAGCTAATAACTCCATTACTTTATACATAAATATGTCTACCCGTATGAAATAATGCAAAGACCCCGATCCGAAGTCACATATGTACATCTAATGTATTGCTGTGCACTTACAAGGAAAAGTTCCAAACTCTTCAGCTCCGGTTTGATTTATTTTGATATTAAGTTAGAGATTAGTCTATAATAACAGACCCATATTTTTTATAAACTGCCCAAACTCAGCCTATTTGGAGACATTGTCCTCCAAAGTACTGAAAAGTGACTAAACCCTCCAACTATTTTCTATGTATTTTTGTTTGAAAGAGTATAATTCTGAGGTGGTCCCATTGGCACCAAGCCAAGATCTGATGGTGGAATCCTGGGAAAATCGTCGGAAACCCTCGAATTTTATACGCACACCTATTTTCGAAAAATATTTGTTATCGCTTAGCTACTTAAGTGGACATGGATTTGATTCCTAATTTTTCCAGAACTGTTATTATATTACTTATCCCCAACTCCATCTTGCATAAAAAAGTCGTGGTGGCCTAGTGGTTTGACATATGGCCTCTCAAGCAGAGGGTCGTGGGTTCAAATCCCGGCTTGCACCTCTAAGTTTTTCGGAGTTTATGTGCGAAATTACATTTGTAATTTACCATGAGCTTTAGGGTGAAGGAAAACATCGTGAGGAAACCTGCAAACACCTGCGAAGAAATTCAATGGTGTGTGTGAAGTTCCAAATCCGCACTGGGCCCGCGTGGGAACTACGCAAACCCTCTCATTCTGAGAGGAGGCCTGTGCCCTGCAGTGGGACGTATATAGACTGGGATGATGATGATGATGATGAAGTCCTACCACCTATGATCCTACCTATGACCTTAGACCTATGATCTGGCAATGGTTGCAGGAACCACTTGTAGGCAGCTAAGAACCGATCGTTCTAGAACTCTTTGGAGGAAGCTATTGTCAGCAGAAGTCTTTTGGCTGACATGATGATGATGATGAATGTATCTAGTTCATGTACTACACTTTGACAGATCTCACGCGGAGACCGTTTCCTCAAAAATCTGTGTCAAGTACAATTATCAAACCATTGTACCTTGCATATCACACCTATCTTACTTCTCACACTTACGGTATATAATTCCGTAACAGAGCGCTAGCAGCGGTTGTTAAGGCGAGTACGTGTGTGGCATAAAAATACAATTTCAGATATAAATGGTAGGCTTTGATGCATTCGGCGTAAATAGGCTGTACGAGACGAGTTTGTTAAATACTTTATCTTGTAACATATCAACTGCATAGTAGAAGATCCGAACCTACATCGACCTTCACCGAGCTGATAATAGAATGAAGGTTACCTATCAAAATTTAGAAATATTTTTTTCCGAATATTTAAAATCCCGAATGCTTCATTTATCCGAATGCATTTTTTTCTGAAACTGTAAATATTTCAGGATTTTTATAAAACAACCCTAACCTAACCTAAAGGGTTCTACACGATGGTCCTGAAATAAATTCAGAAAAAAATGCTTTCGGACAAATGAAGTTTTCGGGATTCTAAACCTTCGGAAATATAATTATCTAAACATCGATAGGTTCCCTAGAATGAAACATATCTTATAATAAATTTAGTATATTAGAAAATATATTAAAAATGGGATGACTAAAAAAATCTTGGACAGACTATTTTTAATTATTTAAAATAAAATGATTTTTAATTAAATGTTGCAACATCAAGATAATAAGAAAATATAATATACTAGCTGTTGCCCGCGACTCCGTCGGCGAAGAATATGGGTAGGCGGGTATAAAAAATAGCCTACGACCTATTATCAGACCTACCGAATACAGAGAAAAAAGTTTCATGAGAATCGGTCGAACCGTTTCGGAGGAGTTCGGTAACAAACACCGTGACACGAGATTTTTATATATTAGATTATATTATGATGATATAATTTTTTTCTATTATCCAATCAAGTGAAAGTAACTGGCGTCGACATACCTGTTTATACCTGGCATCCCAGTAATTCGTCCAGGTAAATAATAGGCGACCCAACGGCTGCACATTCTATACGTTTTATATGTACTTTAATTTAAGTGAGGACAAAATTTTCTTATTTCTTGATGTTACAGCATTTAATTAAAAATATATATTTTTTAAATAATTAAAAATAGTCTGTCCAGGATTTTTTTAGCCAACCCATTTTTAATATATTTTCGAATATACTAAATTTATTATAAAATATGTTTTATTCTATTATCAGCTCGGTGAAGGTCGATGTAGGTTCGGATCTTAGACTAGCAACATCTCGACCTTACGTCCCACGCGGCCCAGTGGGAGTTGGGAACTTCACGCACCATTGCATTTCTTCGCAAATATGCAGATTTCCTAATGCTAGCACTTCACTTGGCGTATTTCACAAAATAGTTGCGTGTACGAGAGATGAGCACTATGCCAATTCTAGCGTGAAAGATGGAGATGGCAATAGCGCAACGCGAACACGCAACGCCAATTGAAGTGCCACCATCAAAATGTTTCTTTCACTGTAAAGCTCATGTTCTCAAGCAGAGGGTCGAGGGTTCAAATCCCGGCTCGCACCTCTGAGTTTTTCGGAATTTATGTGCGAAATTACATTTGTAATTTACCATGAGCTTTACGGTAAGGAAAACATCGTGAGGAAACCTGCATAAACCTGCGAAGAAATTCGATGGTGTGTGTGAAGTTCCCAATACCCGCGTGGGAACTACGGCCCAAGCCCTCTCATTCTGAGGCATGTGCCCTGCAGTGGGGCTAATAGAGGCTGGGATGATGAAAGCTCATGGTAAATTTGAAATGTAATTTTTGAAAAAAAAAAAAAAACGCAAGTTAAATCCGAAACACTCGGAGTGTGAGCCCGGACTCAAAACCACGATCCCCAGCTTGAGAGGCCTTAAGTGGAACCACTAGGCTACCACGAGCTCACCACTGGGCCAATTTTTATTTTGTTGTCTGTGACTGCGACTAAGTTTTTTTTTTGACGTGACGACGTTTAATAAATCGATAAACGCCGGCTGCACGCACGAAAAAGGACGCAATGTAACGTACATGTACGTGCATGTCCCGTACAGAGCAGTGAAGGCCAGGATGTACGAGAGGATGTTTAGGGGGGTGCGAGGGTTTTAGAGGGGGGATGAAAATTTCATTGATATTCCCGTAGGATGCACCGTTTTCAAGATATTTGACAAAACACCGGTTCTCATCCGAGTGTTGAGCAACGTCGGGCGCGGTCAGTACTTGGATGGGTGACCGCCTTGTTTTGTTATGACGTTGTCACGTTTTAACCGTCCGTAAACCGACTTTACAGACATCCGATTTTTTTTGGAAAATTTTATGCGATTTCTGCTTAGAGTCACGAGCTTTTTCGATCCTACTAGGAGAAAAAAAGTGTCACAAAATTTCCAGAATTTTAGATTCTTCCATTTAGTTACGGTCACATAAAGCCAGCAGTGGGCGTCTTTTGGCTGATATGATGATGATGATGATGATTAGAGTTTCAACCGCTATCAGTACCCTGTCGCATATATTGTAGAAATTAACCACAATAAACGGAAGGATTTCCTAAAACTATAGTGTCTTTGCGATACAATTGGGGACGTCTATTTTTTTGCAGTCTATTTAGCGAAGCTGACTAAATGCTTTGTGAATTAAAAAAAATTAAAAACATCCATAACGCCCGAAAATACAGTTTAAAAATTTCGAAACCGGTCATTGTAAAACTATAACTTTAATTCAACACGAGTCAAGAGCGGGGCGCCAGCAATTTATAACATATAATTTAACACATATACATAATATGTTAATCTCGAACTAACTCCCTGTTAGAAATATTCGCATAAATAAACATAATCTTTATTTACAATACATGACGCATACGATTAGTCACGCGCGTTTACCAAATATTAATTTTGTTTATAATATAAAAAGCGTTAATTTCATTTAATCCGATGTGGTATGTGGGTAAGGTCTGGCGCAGACGAGCGGACGATGCGATTGTCGCACGCTTCTAACGCATTCCTATGCTTACAAAATTGAACATGAAGAGTAATGTAAGCACGATCAATGTGTCAAACATTTGGCGAATCATAATTCTGAAGTGTAGGAAATTAAATGTATAAACGACTTAAAACATCGACCTCTGCGAAGTACTTAACACTTGAATTTAAATTTGATCTTGTATATGTACTTTATGTGTTGGGAATGTTAGGATGTGTACATATAATGTCAGTCCCACTACTAATCCCTATCAGTCATTTAGTAAGCCTCAGAAACCAGATTAATATTCAGTTAACTCAAAGTTAAATTTAAAATTAAAATTAGACTTATTTATTTATTTATTTGTTTATTTTAAAATTAGATTGTTAGCTGCTTCAAACAAGAGAATAGTCGATAGAGTTGGCATAGAAGTAACGTCATAGCCATGTATTGCCGTACAAAATCTGTGGGAGAATCATGTTTTGACAGCTCACAAAAAATACGTCAGTTGATTTGTGGTATCATCATCTGTACGAGCACGCTCGACATTATAATGTTAAGCTGACGCTGCACCCGCTGTGTGCGTCACAACGTTTACATACTATAATTATGTTATTTTAAATACCTATTTTTTAGTGCAATAAAGGTGCTCGACCTGAACGGCCACATCTTTTAATTAACAATCCTTTCTTCTAACATTATAACAGTTACAACGTAACATCAACATACAACATTCGTAAATGTAAGGTCTATTAAACTAGTAGACCCTACATCATCTCTAGATAACATATTTCTAGTTGCTTGAATGATACCAATTTATAAAACCGGGAACAACACAGAATCTGCAGATATTTTGAACTAGTCTTGCGACTATTTAGTCGCGCGTCTGACAAAGAATTTATGAACGATAAAAACAAACTTACGAGTGAAATCAGGAATGAGATGTTCCTGTATGCAAATACCCGCTAATGGACGTGGAATAGAAGCCAACGTTAGTATAATAGTATACTAATTTACATTAATTACTCATAAAGGTGCTCGTCCATGAGTCAAGTTCGATTCGAGATAATGGGAAAGTGTACAGCGGCCTTTACGAGTTGTTTATTGTATGAATTCATAACCAATTTGTTAAATTTTAAATCAATTAGAAATTTAAATTGTTTATTGAGAAATGTATAAGGAAGATGAACGTGATTGGAATTAGTAAAAGACAACTTAGCTGAATTTAATTTCAAATTGATTTTTTCTACTTTTTAAAAATGTAGTAGTGGTAGAGCCATGTTGTAGCTAGCCGCTGCATCACGAATGGGCCGGCTCGTCCAGGGCAGTAATCCTGCTTGCGTTTCGTACGGTCAGTGAGAGTGCCGGGGGCCCAATACCTCACCCCTTCCCTCTCCCCCTTCCCCTATTCCCTCTCCTTAAGGGCCGACAACGCACTGGCATCGCGTAAAGCGCTGCAGGTGTCTATGGACAGTGGTGATCATTTAACATGAGGTGACCCACTAGTTCGTTTGTCTGGCCTTTCTAACCTAAAAAAAAATGATTGTAATCAAGTGCAAAAATATGTAAGTACTTATCGATTTATTCCTCTCATAATTTGTATCGATACTTTAAATCCATGACATTAAGAGCTATGGGGCATATTTATGAGCTAGCTGTATGCTCCCATATTTTTACACTGATAATTTTTAACTGCACCTACAGTTATAGTTTTTACCACATAAACGTCTACTAATTTTGATATGTCCTCAGTCTATACAAAATCTAGGTTTATTAATTAATTTTAATTTTTAAGCTGTTTATTTCAAGCAAAGAACATTACAAAACATGCAAAACGAGTCCTTAATCCTAATTTTAAGGATTTTGCGTGGCCTCGGTTAGTGAAAGACTGAGTTGCTCACGCGTAACTAATCTAAGTACTTATACAATACGAGTAGATATTAAATTTATTATATAAATCATGAGTTCCCATGCATGCAGTTTTTTTGTTTTAACTTACATATAACCTAAGTCTGAGTGCGCATCCGTCCCTTCCCTCTTAAATATATCTTTCATAAAATATCTTTTAATCACGCTTTTAATTTGTTTACTGTTATTACTTTCTAATTTGATTTTGATTTGTACGTGTATTTTTTTAAAGTGATAAACTACTTTTTTAAACTGCAGAAGCATTTAAATAAAATAATTAAATATCACGGAATATTTGACACCAATTGACCTTGTCTTAAAGTAAGCAACGCTTGTGTTATACATATAAGTATAAACATTTGTATTTTTCATGTATAATCTGTCCCGACCGGGAAGCAAACGCGAGACCTTGAGCTTCGAAGTCAGATTTTCTAATCACTGGCCTATCCGGTCATCTAAAATTACCATATTACTTTTTTAACAAAGGAATTCTTAAAACTAAATTTAAATAATGACAATATGCATATAGGCTAAGCTGCCTGTTGCCCAACGAGCCCAAAATAAAACTACAATCGACGCTTGTTTTCTATCTCTACTTCCATAGAGCATAGACATCGAACGTCACATTCTAAACTCGAATGTATCTGACGTGTCGGTATAAATGACAGCAGCTTTGTTGCGCGCGCGCCTCCCCATAGACAAGACTAGACAGACGTGTATGGTAAAGTGGAAAGTGGTATACAGAAGGTCCACTTGTTCTTATTTGTTTTAAAATATATATTTTTTAATGTGATCAATCAACATTGGGATACAGCGAGCAAATGCTGCCAGCATCTTTACCATGCAGGGAGGTCTTTCTTTCATTTATTTTAGTTTTAGTTGGTTTTTCCTTTAATGTAATATATACCTATTGATTGAATTGCTTTATACAATAAATTGTTAGTGTGAAGTTTCCAATTCGCAATAGTTCCGTGTGGAAACTACAGCCAACCCTCTCACTTCGAGAAGAGGCCTGTGGCTGGATTATTAAAATAACTGAGTATTGCACGAGTCGTTTTGTGTTTATCTGATGCAAATGTCGTTACTACAACATAAGACCGACTGCGCCAGGTACTTTATTCAAAAATCAGTAAGATTTTTTGCACAGTACAAAGCACTTCTTTAAATCTATGATAATGTTTGTTTTTAATTCGATCTTTCTGCGTTATTTAAAAAATACTCATTATTTATCTTAAAAAAAGTTAGTTCAATAACAACTCATTTATCTTTAACTAGTTGAGTTCATTGACCTCCACCAATGACGTCACTGTCAAAAACCACGAAACGGGCGTACTGTATCATGTCTTGTGGCATAGATCGATTAGTGACGTACCTCGGTCCGAGATGTACAGGGAGATATCGTAATGACGTGCTATTAGCCGAGGTGTCGACGCCGTGGGAGCATCGGCGACCCACATCGGTATATCACGAGCGCAATTACTCCAATTCGGAACACAATAATTGAAATGTTTATTTCCAAAATGTGGTTGATTGCTGTGGTTGTTTGTTTACTGTTTCTTATTTTTTAAGGAATAGAGACACGCTTGAAAGTCTATGTTTGTGTAATTTTAATTAAGATGATCAGTGTACGTCAATTGATTAGCCAGCATTATGATAATTTTATTGTTTTTCATCAACTCAATTTAAGTATGTAATTATCAAGTACTTAAATGAATTACTCACAGATAATAAATAATACAGACCCATTTCAGTAAATCTAAATTTAAAACCGCATTAGATGAACCTCTTTATAAACTTTATAAATACAACCTGCTTACGATAAAAAACAAAAGCACAGCGCGTGCGCGAGCATTCGCGCCGCTTCCCGCCAAAAAACGTTCCGATGCTTTGAATTCCCCGCGCGCTGCGCATTTTTGGGTTTTGTTCCGTCTGGGTTCGTTTTGGACCGAACGGTGCCGATTCGATGCGACGTTTTCGAGGTAATTCGTTCCGTATTGTAGTCAGGTGTCGACGTCACGATCTTTAGTCGGTGTTTATTTTTGTTGATTGATGAAAAAATGTTTGAAGAATGCCCATATTTAACAGTCTGTTGAATTTAGACTATTTTAAATATATTTTGCGGTTGTCTATTCTAAAGCCGTGACCAAAAAACGCTGCAATGGGAAAAAATTCGGCAAACCAGTAATTTAACGTTAAATTTCTCTATAACGCCGTATCCAATTTTAGCACAAGAAATCTTTAATACTGCCAAAAGATCAGCTTTTCAAACAACATAACTGCAAAAGTAGGTGTATTGGAATTAAATCTATTCGTATCTTTTTACGATAATCCATTAAGTAGACCACCTAAGCATACTTTTTCTTTTTTTTTATAGGTATCTTACTAAATTTTTTTATATCTTCGCGCTCTTGTTGCATTAACCCAAACCCAACCAACACATTTACCAACTTTATTTTATTATCTAACATTATTCTGTCAGAGGTCAAAAATATTGCCTGTAGAGAGTAAAACCAGGGCATGTAATGCCTGATATCACATGCCGTTGACATACAAGAGGTAATAGATGTGATGGAGGTCACGAGGCCGATTTAAAACGCATTATTACTAACCGCACTAACTTAAGACCAACTTGGTGAGTCTTGGTGATTAGGTACTGATTATTACATTAAAGGAAAAAAATATGAAGGTAACGCTAAGATTGATTTACAAGCAGAAGGACTAAAATCCTAAGGACCGCCCGACCGTCGTTAAAAATATTATGAGATGTAGGTATCGATTTAAAAAGCCGTGGTAACTATAATTATCGAAATTCACGTGCGTAATTATAATTACATTTGAAAATTATCAATGAGCTTTACAGTGAAGGAATATCGAAAGGAAACTTGCACACTCTGAAGAAATTCAATGGTATGTGTGAAGCTCCCAATCCGCGCTGGACCCGCGTGGGAACTGCCGCCCAAGCCCTCTGATCCTCAGAGGAGGCCTGTGCCCTGCAGTAGGACGTACTGGGATGATGATGATGATAAAAAAGCATCAATTAGACGAGAACAAATTTCTGCACGGCGATAACTTCTGTGGCGTTTCATAGCCAAATACAAGTACAATATTTCTCCGTGTGGTCAAATGAATTAATCTGAACCAAAGACAATAGCCGTAATTTACGAGCTTCAAACTAAATGGGTTTTGATCATGATTGACAGTCAAAGCACGGACGGACTAATGCAGCGATGACGTTCTAGTTTTTTAATTCTGTTAATTAATATCGGTTTTTGTTTTTTTTACCAACTGGTCAATTCTTCACTGTCACAATCTTTTGTTTAATATTGGCTTTTGGTTTACGCTCATGCTCAGCTCTAGGTAAGTTTCAAGTGTAATTTTGCACAGAAAGACGAACCTGAGTCCGAATCCAAGCTCATTACCCTCTGCTAAGAGCATCGTACCGCAAGATTACCACCGTACCACCACACATACATATATTATTTTTTGTCTCCTTCATGCAGTATGCTAAATCTAAAATAGAAAACAGTGTGAGGTACGACAAATGCAATGGTGTGTGTGAAGTTCCCAATCCCCACTGGGCCCGTCCGTATGGAAACTATGGCCCAAACCCTCTTATTCTGTGCGGCCTGTTCCATGCAAAACGTATATAGGGCAAGATGATGATGATGAAGTTTAAAATATCCTCAATGGAAATAAATTTTTCCATCACTATTTCTACAATACTCATGCGTATCGTCCTAAACAAAGTGGAGAACTATTAACGCCTACAGAATTCGATTTTACCATAAAGCGATTGCCTAAAAGTTTCAAACTTAATTACATCATCCTAGACACCCCCTTTATTGTGGGAGTCATAAACTGGTTATTACACTGTAACGCGGGCAATCAAGATGCTTACATGCTAATTGAGGCTGCGAATTACGAATATGCTGTAAAGTTTTAAGGGACTCTAAATTAATTGAATCTGAGTGGGTTTTATGTGGAATCCTATTCGTTCATGTAGGCTATTCGTAGTCTTTATGACTGTTATAACGTCCATGTTTCGTAAGCATTGATTGTCATAATTTTATTATGGCTATATTTATGGCGTTTACGAAAGTTCCTGTTCAGGTTATCTTTACCTATAAAACAGTACGTGACTAACTGACCACTGAAGACTTGTGGCAGACATTCCTTAAGGATCGTAGAAGCCAACTTATAAGGGATTTTTAGAAATCCCTTCGGATTAGAGAGCTAACTAATATGTTGTTCCGTGAAAGCGAAACTGTGGGATGAAGCTAGTTAATTACATTTTAGTGTTTCTGAAAATGGCGATCATAAGATTTTTTAAGTGTATACAGTAAACTTGGGTTCCTTTTATCAAATTGGGGCAACTTTGGTAGTTATCAAATCGCTATAAAGTTCACATTGTCCATATGAGGTAAATGGTTGACATGTAGACAATAAAAAGATCGATGAAGACATCGATAAGGAATAGCAAATGCTTACAAAACTGCGTGAGTTGGTTGGCAAACCCGCAGTTCTACTACTATCGCTTGTGCGAAGACATCGCTATTTTATGTTTATATGCCTATTTCTTTGTTCCAGCTGTGCAGAGAGGCCGGGTACCGCCAACGCAGCCTTCGGGGTTATCCCTGCCCGGCCAGTTCGCCCTTGCCAACGGCGACCCCGCCGGAGGCCTAAACAGCCACCCCTACCTCTCCTCCTACATCTCTCTGCTGCTCAGAGCAGAGCCCTACCCAACCTCGAGATACGGCCAGTGCGTCCAGCCCACCAACGTTATGGGTATAGACAATATCTGTGAACTAGCAGCGAGGTTACTATTCTCCGCCGTCGAATGGGCGCGGAATATCCCCTTCTTCCCTGACCTACAAGTAACGGACCAAGTAGCCTTGCTCCGGCTAGTATGGTCTGAACTGTTCGTCCTCAACGCCTCCCAGTGTTCCATGCCTCTCCACGTGGCTCCCCTACTGGCGGCTGCGGGTCTCCACGCATCTCCCATGGCGGCAGACCGCGTGGTCGCCTTTATGGATCACATAAGGATCTTCCAAGAGCAAGTGGAGAAGCTGAAGGCGCTCCACGTGGACTCCGCGGAGTACTCCTGTCTGAAGGCCATCGTCCTCTTCACGACAGGTAAAATTTTGGATAGTTTATTTGGGGAAGCGCGGCTTCTGCTATACAGGGTAGCGGGGGCTGGTGGTTCAGTCACCAACTACAGCGAATTAGTTTCGTTAGTGAGGACGCATTTGGATGCGTATGCTGAAGCTAGTAGGGTGCAGCCACCAGCTCCTCCTCCATCCGCGGCTTCTTCTGGGTACTATTCTACTCTGGATTCATCCCTCGGCGTCAACTCCTCATTATCCTATGGCAGCTTCTTGTCTACACCTTCTCGATTACCTCCGAACTATACGAGTAGTCCTCGTGTGCCTGAGGCTAGTACTTCGTCCCCGTTCAAACCGTGGGATGGTGGAGTGAAGCTACTTAAGGATCACGGGGGTTGATGCCGAGGGTTGACCAATGCGGGCTTGGACTTGGTGACGGAGGGTTGCGTCAGACAGAACCTGGGAACAGTTCCACTTTTAGGGCTAGGACGTTCCGTGGTATATATTAGTAATAAATCGCGTAAAATTTGTATGAGGGGCAATAACTCTCACTCTTTAATCAGTTCTGAATGGGGAGTCTGAGACTTATTGTACTCAAATCGCGTTGCCTTCGTATGTAAATGTTTATTTGTCAAAGATCAATTTATTTGTTCCGGTGCTTGCGTCGCGGTATCGTTAGGCTTAAGTTTAATTTATTTCATGTAAATATTAATTAATTTATAATACACGCGCGTAAATTATTCGTAAACGGTTTTGTTTCATTTCACATTTGTTTCCAATTAATTTTCCTTTTTATAGTCGATAGTTAAAATTTAGAAATGTCGTATTTTAATACTTAGACGCTTTTATTTTCTGCGAGGTTTTCAATAAGAGTATAACTTTTATGTAAACACGGGTGCCATAAAAATGCATTTTATATGCGTATTATTAATACCGTAAGTATAAAGTTAAGAAACGTGCAAGTTCAACGACACTTCATCGTGATAGGTACTTTTAATTGAATTGTGTGTCTGGCGGATTTTGCATGTAAAGTGGATGGAAGTGTACGGTGGAAGTGCATGCTTTTGTTATAATTGAATGGTCAATTTCCATTCAAAGAGGTATTTTATCGTTCAAGAATCAATTTCCACTTCAATTACTTAAGTCATCCGAAAAGTAAAATGTTTGCAATTAGAAAATAATAGTTACTTAAAGAACGTCATAGAAGTCTGACGTGAGGTATCGTGACTTATTGATTCTGTCATATCAACCAATTTTGGAGTAAATATTCGAGCGTTATGACCGTTCAGTGAAACATCATTACCATTCTACGACCACTAACACGGTAAGGAGGAAAAACCCCGTAAAAATGCTACGTACTGAACTGACCCTTTAACCATTGTAGAGCCTTGCCTAGTGTGTCATTATCATTACAGTAACATTGTTCCGTTTGATTACGAAAAGCCTTTATGACGTCTATTATCAAGGGGTTCTACAGTTGCTCAAATTGACTAAACTCCATCAAAACTTCATGTCACAACTTTGAATAGTGTTATGAAATTAAAGATCACGGTATTATCTACGTCGTCTGTCCTCCAAAAAAACCCAATAAGTGGTTGTTACCTCTTTCCTTGCAGAGATAAGAAACATATTTGTATGAAATAACGCCTAATAGGTATAATAATAATAGGTTTATAACTGGCTTTGTATTCCAGTGAGCCCACCTCTTAAGCTTAGTAGATTTTTCCGATGTTGGTTACACTTTCGTTACGTGTGATTGAAGTTTAAAGTTGTGACATTTCAATTAGATAATTTCGGTTTTCATTCTGAGAGGAGGCCTGTGCTCTACAGCATAGCTTATACTGGGATGATGATGATGATTTTTTTACACAGAATTACGAATGCAGAATAAGGACAAAAATCTTAATTTCGTAAAGTCAGTTTCGTAATACATTTTCATAGAATTTATATGACTTGTCGCAAAACGGACACAAAAATATTTAGATTTGTTAGATGGGTGCCTCGAGCACATTTTATACCTATCAGTAAGGTTTTTGCCCTAATCGCATTTTGCCACGATCGTGTTTTGTCATTATGTGCTTTATGTCGGACCGTATTTTATCCTATAAGTGATTTGCCTTCAAGCAAGTTGATTTAATCGCTTTTTGGTCTAAAAAGGTTTTCTCTAACAGCATAACCGTACTTATGTATGTAGTCAAAAATTCCAAGTAATTTTAGCAACACTTATATTGTCCTTGATTAAGTCTCTGATCAGGTATAATCTCGAATGAAAATCGCGAAACCGTGAACTCTAAACGGAAATATATACCTAATAATTTTTAAACAATCGCGACTCTCATTCAAAATTAATATATCTCGGGATTATACACGACTATCTGTGTAATTTATGTGTATCTGTGTGGCTGTTTTAGTGTATAATTTTAGCAATATACATAGATAACATTATAATCAATTCAAATAGAAATGCCCAAATACGAACAGAAATATCGATTCACACATCCCTAGCCCGTCGTCGTCGCGGAAGTTACTAAAGTTCTGGCATAGACGGGCATGCACTATGGTCCGCAGTCTAGGATTATCTGTGACGTGTCCTGTCATAGAACTTGTATGCTTATTGTCTATGGTGGCTACAAACGGATTTATGGCGCGAATGTGCCAAAGTTTGCGATTGTGACGTAGGTATTTAAAAGTATGATGGGTGCAATAATGTATTTAAATTTAAATTATTACTTAATTTTACAAACACATTTAAAATTTACGTTTAGTGACACGTGTAATTATTAGAAGAAATGTAGGTAACAAATTATTTGGTTACGAACTAGAACTAGAACTTTTAGGTCTTTCGTTTTTTTAGTATAATAAATACGATATTAAAGTAAGTACCTACGACATAAAATAGTAGAAAAGAATGATAAAGGAACTAAAATATTACATAGGTACGAAATAGTTGCCTTTTTCAAGCAATTTGCGTTAAAAATATGTCAATTTTGTGCAAAGAAACTTGCACCCTCATTTCAGTTTATTTTAGGCTTTCGAGAATGTTACAATCAGTACTTATATTTTACTAAGAACGCACCCAATTCAAACATTGTAATTTTTTTTCTAACGTTCGAAATTCAAAAATTAACACCACTAATTTTTTTTCTCATAGGGATCCTAGATGATTTCCAACCAGCAACTAAAACCATTCACATACCGTAAAAACCAGACTAAAAACATGACTACACCAACTACAAACGCTGTTACCGCTCTAACCAATGTCGGCTCCAAAAAACCAGTATACACTGACCTCTTGGTGGCATAAAAATGGTGAACTTTCACAGCACAATGGAAGGTCTAGGTACACTGGCTACGCCCTAGGGTACCATGAATATGCAGTAGTAATAAATGTAGTTTTATACTCGGTGGCTAACTTTCTCTGTGGGAACTCGGTACACGGTAGCTTTACCTACTGAAGAGTAAGACAGTTGTTTGCTAAATGATAATATAATCTTTAGATAAGTGATTGCGATTTATAATTGACACGTGGGCATCAAAATAAGCGAATTATTTGTAACTAAATTAGGTTTTGAGTCGGCTTTGATTCGAAACTACTTACCAAAACAGCTCTTAAAAAACCGGCCAAGTGCGAGCCGGACTCGCGCACGAAGGGTTCCGTACAATTATCTATAAAAATCACGTTTGTTGTATGGGAGCCCCCTTAAATATTTATTTTATTCCATTTTTTAGTATTTGTTGTTATAGCGGCAACCGAAATACATCATCTGTGAAAATTAAAACTCTCTAGCTATCACGGTTCCCGAGATACAGCCTGGTGACAGACGGACAGACGGACGGACAGCGGAGCCTCAGTAATAGGGTCCCGTTTTTACCCTTTGGGTACGAAGCCCTAAAAAGTACCTACCACGGCGACCGAGCTTCGGTCGGGCTAAAACTCGATAACACGCGTTTTCTCAGAGATAAGACTCGATTGTTCACCCCCAAAAACCCCCACACAACAAATTTAATTGCTAAAAACATTTTCGAGATCCCAAAATAAATGAAAACTTATACAAAAACTGCTCTTTTAAAGGTATGGTCAGCTCCAGAAGAAAAGGTACCCTCTTGGTGTGGTTGCCCCCGTTACCTTTTCTCTGCAGCCGACTGTACACAGATAGAGATAACAAATAAATGAGTTTTACCTCGCTACTTGACAATCATACGTGCAACATAGCTACGTCTCTACGTATGTCTTTATGGAAAAGTTTGGTCTTCGTGACATAAAAATAGGTATTTATTTATTTAGTTATTGGAAAGGTGATATTGATATACGTAGTAGCAGAGGAGGGCGGGATAATATGTCCCACATAGATTTCACTAGAATAGATATGTTGTATCCCTAATTCAATCATTTATAAAATAAATCCACAAAATGAATCCATGTATCCACATTTTATTCTAAAGACAAATACCTAATAAATATCAATTAAAAGCAGACTCTGTTTATAAAAAAAGTCCGACTTGTTCCGGATAGGAATCTCCAAATCTCAAATAGTTTAGGGAAGTGTTCCAATGATGAGTCATCTCCGAATCATTTGGGGATGCAACTGAGGAACTAAACACTAAAATTATAACAGACTTTAAACTAGTGTTTGACCGATAATTGGTTTCGGTGTCAGTTTCGGCGATAAATTGGAATTTCGGTGAACTGAAACAATTACGTTGTTCACCCGCGACCTTAATAGGTATGATACCTACGGTTATGGAAAAAACGTGTGTTCATGCAGTTCCTCCACCTCCACACTGTACGAACATACACAAATCATACGAACCCATGTATCACCACCACCAAACTAACTGACGCGTTTCGAACTCGACCAGAGCTCATCTTCAGAGTAACACAACGGTTGAGCAAAGTAATGTTTCAGGTCATTGATATAGAATAGACCTCCGCAAAGTAACTGGGACCGTAACCGAAACTGGATTCGTGGGCTTTCGTGCGACATTTGGGAACATTTGGCGTCGTAGAGTAGCTCCGACGCCCGCGTATCTGAAAATTTGCTATGGCTACATTGTTATTCCACCACAAATAGAATAGATACTCATTTTTTGGAGCTACCAAACATCAATTGGTCGAAAAATCAAAGTCAAATCATATTACCTTTATTTAAGTAACAAGCACTTATGAAGGTTGAAGAGTCTACCATCGGTTCGGAAAAACCCTGTTGAGAATAATCCGGCAAGACACACAACACGGTATATTTATTTCAAACATCTCTACAATGTTATTTAATTATATACAGATACGCGGTTAGCTAAGGATCGCCAATACGGATACAAATTTACACAAATACATATTAACAAAACCTAAAATCAACACATGTTTAAAAAATGTACCTACGATTTTTAATTGACAAATATAAGGGATAATTTGTTTGATTAAAATCGAACACATAACATATTTGGCATGCTCAACGACACTTAGTATAATTTATTGAATTAGGCGTTACGTTGCGGAGGTCCATATTAATGAACTGAAGCAATTACTTTGCTCACCCGCGACAAATATTTAATTTAATTTATTTGGAAAATACTTGTCGCGGGTGAGCAAAGTAATTGTTTCAGTATGCTTAGCATAAGTTTTACTTCACCAAATACATCTCGATCGCGTTTACGTAAAAAATTCAATTACTAGGGAAACATGGACAGCGCCTCCGCGCGCGCGCTTCTGTTTCCATAGAATTGAAATTTTTACGTAAACGCGATCGAGAAGTATTTGGCGAAGTGAAACTTATACTAAGCATACAGTACGCTTAGTATAAGTTTTACTTCACCAAAATACTTCTCGATCGCGTTTACGTAAAAATTTCAATTCTATGGAAACATGGACGCGCGCGCGCGGAGACGCTGTCCATGTTTCCCTAGTAATTGAATTTTTTACGTAAACGCGATCGAGAAGTATTTTGGTGAAGTAAAACTTATACTAAGCATACAGTTCATTCAGTTCGACACTAAGTAGGTATGTTAGAATTTAGCACACGAATAAAGTTTCGGTTTCGGCCGAAACCGAGACCCACCGAAAGTAGGTTTCGATTTCGGTTTTGGTTACAAAAACTAGCTTTGGTCAGACACTACTTTAATTCTATAAAGGCTATAAGAACCCTAAGTACTTTCCACATACCTTAATACGTTCACACGTCAAAAACAATCAAAAAGCGCCTGCAGCCTCGATCCTTCAGGCTAAACGCTAGAAACATAACTATCTCCCTCCCGCTTATCCAAGATCCCGCTAGAGGGAAGAGTGTGTGCAGTAACGGTACACAGTTCGTGACCGCAGGCATGGACGAGTCACGACTTTGAAAAAGTGCCGGACGCCTGCGTCCCTCGGGTTCCGAGGTTGGCGCAAGGTACGAAAAGTCCGTCCGTGTCCATTTAAAAAAAAATAATAGACCCAATTATAAAAAGAATAGAAATAAACATATTATTAAATAGTATTTATTATTCATGATAGCCCAGTAGTTTGACCTAATGGCCGAACGAACGGGGCTTTTTCAGGATATAATAATATGCGCGAAATTACATTCGAAATCCAAACTACATATCCGTACTAAGTTCCAAATCAATGTTATTAATCGTTGAAGAGTTCCTTGCAGCGGAGACAATCTTGGCTGGACCACCAGAATTTCATTAAGTAGGTACTAAGTTATTTATTGAAAAAATGAAAAATATTTATTTTCGTTAACAATTTTGTGCATAAATAGTGGCAAGGTTGGGACTAAATATTAGGGGACAATATTTAGTCCCAACCTTGCCACTATTTATGACTTCCTAGTAACTATGTTATAGCTGTAGCAGGAAGTCCCGCTCGTCCAAAACAAGACGATACTTATCTAACTGGAGTTTAAAGGAATATTATTATCACCAAACTTGCATAATCATAACAAATTTCAGCTCAATTGGATACCAGGAAGAGCTCAAATGTTTTGCAAATTTTGAAACCACGACTCACAAACAAACTTATATACAGTTGCATACGAGCTACCGAACAACGGCCAACCTGTAATGTCTTTGTCAACCTCGAAATTTGCGGAATCGTCGATATTATCAATGAACTACATTTTCAAAAATTAACAGTTTCATGCGAATCATGCAAGTTAAGTAAAAGCTTGTAAAATATAAGTTCTGTAGCATCTCTTGAGTACGGAGTGCTTATCGCTTATCCCACCGGACAACCAACTAGCCCGGTATATCGCATGTCCCCAATAACAAACGTACAGACATAGCGAAACAAGCTGTATACCCGACGCGCTTGCTAAATTTGCGATGAAACTGTATTCTACATAAAACACTAAAGGAGGGAGCGCGTGCCTTCCCTCTACTAGAGTACCGTCAAGGATGCGTACCACAATCAATTTAACAATGGCTTTTTTTTTGGGAATGTCAACATAAAAATTGTATCGGAAAAGTATCACCCTGATATGCGATTCAGTTCCTTCGATCAAGAAATTCCTTTACCGTCCTAAAGCTCAATGTCGCTTGTACCATTTTCACATGCAAAGTCAATGTAACAATCAGCTTTATTGTTTTTTTTTCTGATGTAGAAAATGTCCTAAAAAAAGTGGAAAATACTTGTAAGTACCTAGTTAGCCATACACGATGACTGACTGGTTAAAGTGATACGGAACGGAAAACTTTGAAACAAATCTAACTATCAACTTATTGCTCTCCACCCATTCGTGATTGATCTACTGACACTTTTGATGTATACATATTTTCGTTAACATGATTGTGTACAAATTCTATCTAAGTCACATAAAAATCAAATGTCAAATGGTAAAACAACAAAACTATAACATTTTCACCTCTTCGCCATTTTTTTTTTAATTTATTTCTCTAATAAACAGATTACATTTTTGATTGATTATCTGCGAAACTGTATGATAGTTTGTTGGCAGAAAAATTTCGCTCTCTGACACTCTGCTCTTAATCTAAATCTTATCTCTGTATATGAACAAGGAAGCTTATACTGTACGAATAACTTAATAACATCTTTAACTGATTAAAATTTACTTCACCAAGTTGCATATGCTCAGTGACGTTGCATTATCAAAAAATTCAATCTCAAAGTTAAAAGCAGTTTTTAACACAATACAAAAATTATCAAATCTGCCAATTCAAATAAGGCACGCACCGTGACAAAATCATTTCGGAATAAGACGCCATTGTTAATTCAAAAGTACAATTTTAACATACGATTCCACTATAGAGCAATCATCTTCCTATTGTACTAAGATTACTTGCAAATTCGTAACATTCTCGAGAATTTTACGTACAATTTTAATATGTTACGTCCAATGATGCGTGTGAATGAAAAGCATGCATTTTTTGTAACTGACCACCGATGTATAGAGTAGGAGGAATATAAATTGATGATCTGACATAGGAAACAGAGGTGCAGTAGGTCAGGTTTTAAAAAGTGGTTTTAAAAGTTACCGCCATGCTCTGAAGATTACTGAAGAACAACTGCTTAGTACTGTTAAGTGTAATAGATTCTGCATTTCGTTAAAAAAATAGTATTTAATATCGTAGAAAATACTGACCGATTAAATTAGTGAATTGACGGATGTCAGTATGAATCATCAGCTCACATACCGCAATTAAAACATGTTGGTCTAGCAAAATTGTGCCATTTATTGAATTCAATTCAATTTTTAAAAATATAGCTCCTTCGATACCATCGTTGATTCAGCCAATGTCGAACAAACGCCATTTATTAAAAAAAAATAGTTATTTGTGATAAATACTGACATCTGTCAATATACTAGATTATACGATCAGTAACTACCGCAATATTACATAAGAAATATCAGTAGAACAGTTGAACATTCTTTAAATGAACAATGTCCTTGTATTCATAATTACTAATACTTGAAATTACCGTGCAGTCACACAGCAGCGTCTATTCGTAAGTACGGCCAATGTAAAGATATCGAAACATAGAGATAATTAAAATGATTGATATCTTTGTGTGATTAAATCTAGAAAATATTTGATAAAAAATGGTAAAAACTTAAAACACTCTTTTTCTCAAAAATAATAGGTATACCTAGTCGACCAAGTGCTGTACCATTTTATATGACAGTTTCTACATCAGAATAAAAACAAAAAGGATGACTGTCACATTGACTTGTAAGTGAAATCAGCGTTTAATGTTTTAAGCCATTCAACTGTCAAATTTCAGAAATAGGGTACAATACATTTTTTTCTCAGATTTTAAAAAAAATTGCATGGATCTACTCAGAATCAGTAGCACTATCGATTCAACATAGAGAAAAAAAGTGTCCCGAGGTCAGCTTTTTTACTTTTCATACATTGGTGTTTGAAGGTAACAAAACCGAAACTTATTTTTGTATGAAAAACTGGGGACATTATTTTACTCCATTATAATCGATAGTGCTATTGTTTTTGAAAAAAAATATAGTTGATTAAGCCTTAGGGCGTTTGTGCACTACAATGAATTTTGCTGTCCGGCAGTCCGAGTTTTGACCGGTCCGATATGGCACGCCATTAAATGGATAGGGCGCCTGTGCACTACAATGAATTTTACTGCCCGGCATTTTACATTTAAGGCATGAAAAACGGACCATGAAAACTCAGACTTCCGGACAGTAAAATTCATTGTAGTGCACAAACGCCCTTAGGGTGGTAAATGAATTTCTCGGATTACTATACAATTTAACTAAATACAGCGTCTACTGTAGTTTTCCCCGCTGCACTGTTAGGTCGACGTGTGGTTTTGCGGTCCAAGTGTATGACTATGGGTTTTGCAAGATTGAAATGTCGGTTGCATACTCCCGGCTAATAGAAAAGCACGTTGGGAAATTGATTTTGTACATTGTAATAGTTTCACGAATTTTGTTACTTACGAGTAGTTCTACACTGATGACTGCCTTTATGGTTTTGAAAATGCGTTTTTATTTATTTTATAAAAAAATAATTATAAATGTGTTTTTTAGCGAGTACCTTGAACACTAATGTGCCTCAAACTCAACTCAAACAGCCTCAAAATACCTTAGCTTTAGAAATTTTCAGCCACCTCTCGTGATTCTCCATATTTTTTTGTATGGCAATAGCAAGTCACAACTTTCAACTTATTTGCCAACTCAATACTTTATTTATTAATTTCAAAATTAATTAACGTATTTGATTTTTAAAGATAAAAAAAATGATCATTGTGGTAATGCATGCCATGTTTCTCAGAGATGGAAGTACTACCATCTCTTGTCACCACTGCTCTATATTGGACCCCAAAACAGGGTGTCGAATTCAGTAATAAATGCACAGATGCGCGTCGAATCATTGCGGGGGGGTCGCTAAATATTAATAAAACACAAAATGTGACGAAAAACCGCATCGACTACAAACAGCCATATCTATAACCTTACTAGAGACTTCAAATCATAACTATGTACCATCATCTAAATAAAAAATAAATATTTATTGCTAAAGTTACCTCGACGTTAACAGCATTGCAGCGGCAGTCAAAAAAAAGAAAAAAGGAAAGAAAGGTAGGAAACGAGAAGGAAGGAGAAGGAGAAGGGTCCTATTTTTTTTTTATGTTTGTTACTTCAGAACTCCGTCATTTAAGTATAAACTAAACTTGGCCATTTTTTCCCCTTGGCATGTGAAACCCTAAAATATAATTATTCACTTGTCTCCTCACTCGTCAAAAATGCCTCAGGCAACCCCATCTGCGAATATAGTCGTTAGTATAACAAAAATTGTACATCAACAGGCTGATGCTTAGATCTAGCTTTCCACCTAAGCCGATGTAAAAGGAACCCTTGGATTAACGTCACAAAGTCAACTTTGAGATGTCAGGGTACCCCAAATGGTTAATGTATGGAAATATTAATCAGACCGATAAGTGTAAGGGTACTAAGGGTGCGACTGTCCTTTTACACAGTAAATATCAGAAAAACAGTGTGTGTGTGTTTTATTTATTACCAGCTGTTGCTCGCGACTCCATGTGCGAAGAATAGGGGTATAAAATAATAATATAGCCTACGGCTTATTACTTAAATATGGAGAAAAAATTTTGATAAAAATCGGTCAAGCCGTTTCGGAGTAGTTTGATAACCCGAGACACGAGACACGAGACTTTTATATATTAGAAGATTTTAATGGTAGGGATTTACGATCACGGGCCTATGGGGTCCCGGTAAAAGCCAGCATAAATAAGCCTTTGGTGTCATATAATACAAACTGGAGATTTTCCTCCAATTTGCTATACTAGTTCTATCGATAGAGCTAATTGAAGTAAAACAGTTAAATTAGCTCTATCAAACAGCTCTTTTACATGCCACTTTTTTAAAACTACCAGCGCTTTCGGAATGACCGTCATTGCCAAGAAGAATGCACCGCAAGAAACTTGGAAGAAAGTCATCTTTTCAAGCTTATGATGAATACTTACAAACAAAAAAAACATATGGCTTACAATGCACATATATATTACTAAAGAGAAATTATATAAAAAACACAGGGATGTATGGGGTCCCTTAGTTAAGACACTAAAACTAAACATCTTAACTATTAATACGTTCAGTGGAAGTGTAGAATGCTTCCGCCGTCAAAAAAATAAAAAAAATATAAAGAGAGTCTTGTAGGTAGCTACTCCATACTGTGCGTGCTGTTCTATTATGTCAGCTATACAAGCTTATCAGATGGTTTTTGCTAAGGCCCCGGAAAAAATATAAAGAGAGTCTTGTAGCTAGCTTCTCTATACTGTGCGTACTGTTCTATTATGTGGGCTATACAAGCTTATCAGATGGTTTTGGCTAAGGGTCCGGGTTAGGATAACACGTGCTCGGGAGATATCGGCCAGCATTTAAATTTTAAATTTGTACTTGAAGAGATCGCGTTGAGGGGAAATGGGGTATATTTGGGAAGCTGTATCACTTTTAAGGCTTTGCTTGTACTAATACATATACAAATGGACTTTATTGACCTTGGCCTTTGGGTACGGAACCCTATTACTAAGACTCCGCTGCCCGTCTCTCTGTCCGTCTGTCACCAGGCTGTCTCATGATAGTTAGACATTTGTAATTTTCACAGATGATACATTTATGTTGCCGCTATAACAAATACTAAAAAATAGCATAAAATAAATATTTAAGGGGCTCCCATACAACAGACATGATTTTATTGCCGTTTTTATAGATACTTAATGGTACGGAATCCTTTGTGCGCGAGTCCGACTGTCACTTGGCCGTTTTTTTTAAAGTCGGCAACGACTTCCACGGGGTTGCGAGTGTCTATGGTGGAGATAGCACACCATCAAGTGACTCTCATGCTATGTAAAAAATAATGTAATACCGGTTAATATCGATTTGCACCGTACTTGTAGATTTCTGTAGGTATTATCGTACAATTTTCACTATAAAAATCCAAAACAAAACGTATTAAACACCTAAGACTAAAGCACACATTTATAATTTTCATACAAATATCTGCCCCGACCGGGAATCGAACCCGGGACCTCAAGCTTCGTAGTCAGGTTCTCTAACCACTGGGCTATCCGGTCGTCAAAGTAAAGAAGTAAAGATAAATGTACAGTCAACCAATTTGATTCCGAGGCCACTATAGAACCATGCCATAATGAATCAATTTGTTTATCTTCTACGACAGTGATTATTGCGTGAAGTATGTCATGACAACATCTCTATTTTTGCTAACATGTATCAACGATAATGAAAGGAAAGGAGTTTGATTATGTATTAATAACTTGAATTGTCACTGTCCGTCCGTCTGTCAAAACTTCTTTTTCTTCTCATGTCTAGAGCTAAAACGTTTATAAACTCACGTTTATTGCATGTTGTGATCGGAGAGTTGATAATCCTTAGACCCGCATTGACGTTGTAATTATGTATATTAATGCAACAAGGTTCTATACTGGCCTAGGAATCAAATTGGTTGACTGTACGTCGACTAATGGAATCTAACAGTAAACGAAAGATATAGCTGGAAGCTAGAAGCCGGCATACTCCTCACCACAAACCATAATATGTGAATGCAGCTTTATGTCTGTATCTGGAAGAATCGCTTAATTTTATTATGTGCGTGTTTTACTTCTGGCGAGTCTTTGCAAGTACGTTTCTAACTTAATACCGGTAAACTGGGGTTACTTTAGGAAATTTTGGGGCTACTTTGATAGATTTAAAATGGTTATAAAAACGCAAATATTCATAGCTCGATTGAGCAAATGACGTAATAAGTTAGGTAATTTATCAAGGTAGTTATTTCACTGCCACAGATGGTTAAAAAAATAAGAACACGGTGTAAAAACTGTTTTCCAAAGTACGTAGCCCCTGCTTTTTTATAGTATTTAGAGTCATGTGGGGTAACTGCACGCAGTGGGTTAGTGTACGTACGCAAACCCATGCATTTCAGTCCGACCCCGTTTTACGGTACTAAAACTCTACTCTCATTCTGTGAGAAGGCCTGTGCCTTGGAGTGAGTCGCATATAAACCGAGATGACTTAACTCGGATGGTGCAATAATTAGTACTACAGAGTATAGTATGTTCCAGTTAAAATGACGAAAAGTACTTAAAACCAACATCTATTGTTTAATTGTTATCTTCAAGTGGGGTTGTAAAACAATTATGCAGGTGTATCGGTCGGTAGGCCATACTTCGGTCAGTTTTATTACGTCTCATTGTTATCTTTTCCTTTCATATTCAGCAACAAAAGAAGTTGTAAAATCCCATGATAAATGCATTTTGGTCATTTTAACTGGAACATACTACACCACATTTAATTACTTACATTGTGTTTGTTAATTATTTATATTATTTTGATACTTTATCGATCACTGTTAAGCGGTATTTCCGGTTGCATTATTCGTTATCAAGCTTTTTAGGGTCCCGTACCGCGTCACCAGGCTGTATCTCATGAACCGTGACAGCTAGACAGTTGAAATTTTCACAGATGATGTATTCCGGTTGCCGCTGTAACAACAAATACTAAAAACCAGAATAAAATAAACATTTAAGGGGGCTCCCATACAACAAACGTGATTTTTTTGCTCGTTTTTTCTCGTTATTGATAACGGCAACAGGTTGACGCTTGAAATATTCACAGAATATTTAGTTATATATTCACTTTAAAAATAAATAATTAAATTAAAAAAAAAAATATTTAAGGACAGCCCTCCCATACAAAAAACGTGTTTTTTTGCCGTTTTTATAGATAATGGTACGGAACCCTTCGTGCGCGAGTCCGACTCGCACTTGGCCGTTTTTTAAATTAAACGGAAACTATTCCGAACTGTTTTATTCCGTGTTAAAAATAGCATAATTTAGTTATTATGTAAACATTTGAAAATTTTGAAACAGGAATCACGAAATTTATTTTATGCGTGCATCTACTTGATCACATTCGTAAATTCATCTCGTTCAGCTAAGTTTGGGACGAATAATCATCATCATCTCAGCCAAAAGACGTCCACTGCAAAACAAAGGTCTCCCCCAAAGTGTTCCACAACGATCGGCTGCCCGCATCTAAGTAGATTCTGAAGTCATGATGGTTTTTGACCAGTGTGTATTTTATGTAAAATGCTCTATCAGGCAAAGAGCCTAAATTAAATGATTTCAAATCACCTAAAGGGGGTTTTCAGAAAAAAATGTACCCGTTTTGCCTTAATTATCCTTAATTTTCCATTCAAAATTTATTAGTCAGTTTTGTGATGGTTCATGCAACATGTATACTTAACTGCATCACAAAACTGACAGTTAAAAGAGGGACACTTTTTTTATTGCTTAAATCGATAGTGCTTGTGATTCTGAGTAAAAATAGCCCAAAATTTGTTAGGTTTTTAAAAAGTACAGAGTACACTTTTTTCTGAAAATGTCCTAAAACTTATCAAAAAAGCCCGCAAATCTAAGCAAATTGTGTAAATTGCTATTGATTCTCTTGAATATTACACTGTGCACTCAAACGTCATGCTCCAGGAGAGCTTTATAAATCAGTACTCATATTTTGGGATCAACTTTAATACTTCTTAAACGAACCGCGAAACCATTTTTATGCTTCCTTGTGCAACAAGCAGCCGGCGTGATCAAATTTTATTTTTATGTGTTTTATTTTATAAGCGGATAAAATATAACAAAAGCCTATCGTTACTTATAAAATAAATACGAGCGTTTGTTTGTTATTACAACAGTGAAAGTTGACGAACTCCGTGAAATCGAAATGAAGACTGACGCTTTGGACTGTAAGATCGCATGGTAGACTTTACAAAAATGCTTAAATTTTGTAAAGTTTTGATTCCTAAACATACCGGGTGGATTTCCACGAGGGACCTTCCCGAAAACAGATGATAGTGTTGCTTAAAAACTGAACAACTTTCTCCAAGGAACATAGGTCGAAAAACGAATTTTTTTTTCGCCTTTCCATAGTAGGTAAGTCGGTCAGCTAACCAATACATTTTGTATGGGAGTCTGAATTTTTTTTTCGTTTTTCGACCAATGTTCCTTTGAGAAAGTTGTTCAGTTTAAGCAACACTAGGTCCCTCGTGGAAATCCACCCGGTATATTTATTACTGAAAGGATACCAAAACTGTTCTTGAAATACCTTAAATACGTAATCGGATACAGGAAGACTTAGAGCTTGCTATTTTAGTAGAAATCATCCCTATCCAAAAATTTTTTGTATGTAGTCAAGTAGACTTACGCAAAAATAATCCTCCTAGTAAAGTTAGCTAGGTAGATTGTTAAAAAGTATACAAACGCATTGATACCCTTCACCTTTGTTAGGAGTTTATTTAAAAGTTTTATAGAGGTAACGCCACCAGAGTTGAGGCCATGCAAACAACCACATCTCATGTAATGACAGCGGGATTTTGACGTTGTGTTGTCGTTAAACGTCAACACAACGTCAAAATCCCGCTGTCATTACATGAGATGTGGTTGTGTGCGTGGCCTCAACTCTGGTGGCGTTACCCATAATATCAGTTTGTCTATCTCCCTTTTCTCATTTTTCAGAGTTTCCATAAACATTTTAAGTTAACACACTTACTTCTGGTCCAAATTGTCTTAAAATTTCGTATATGTTTAGTGACTCGGAAATAGAACAATAATCAAGTACCATTAAAAAACAGCCCAAGTCGTTCGTCTTGGAAACACGGACAGAATTAAAAGGGTTAAATGTCAATAAAAATAAAATTAAAATATTATTATCAACATTTAAATTTCAACCAAATCCCGAGGTGACGACAGTAAACACCCATAACTTGTATTTTACGCTTTTCATACAACATAAAATTTTATATTACAAAAAGACCAATAAACAAATTTAATCGCATTCGACATAGTACAACCGTAAAATAAAATATATTGAATTTTTTTATCACCCATTGTTATACCAACGAGAGCATTAGGCTCAATTTATTTATAACATTTTGTATTAAATATACTAACCTTTTCGCCTCGGTGCTTTTTGTTTTATTTAAACGCACTCAAAAATACTGAAAGCCTTCAATTTTACCGAGTTCTCGTTAAACTTTAATCATGTCATGAGTATACACTTTATATTTAGCAACTGTCAAATCAAGATCGTAGACCATTTTAATTTAGACCTTCCAAAAATTTAAAGAAGTTTAGAGTTAATACGCTTTTGTTCTAAATGTGCGATTTATGAAACGCTTAATAATCCTTAACTCGTGCAGAAAAAGGACATCATTGTAACATCTAGTACTTTATTCTGCTATAACTGTGAACTCCGCCATTATAAAGTGTTATGAAATGCAATATTTCCTTTGATTGTAGTAGTCTGAAATTAATAACGTTTTTGAGTTGATCCTTATAATTATAAAAATAAGGATCACATCTCCATGCAATTTATTGCGGACTTATTTATTTCACTGTAAAGTAATAAAACCATAAACAAACAGACAAAACCTGTAAACTGTCGTCTTGTTAATACTACAGACATTCAAGGGTCGAAATCACGATGAAAACTTTAGGAAATTCTCTCAGTTGCATTGAAAACTATTTATATAAGTTGCCACCCCCATTTGGTTCATTTTGGATTGCACAAACATTGAAAAGGGGTGCCTGGGCTGTTTGAGTAAATAGATGACCACATTGATTAAATTACGTGTCGGTTTGAATTAGTAGCTGCATGTGGCGGTACCCTAATTATTTGCATACCATCAACTGCTATCAGGGGCAATGAAAACGCGTCGAATTCTTTAAAATTATATATAAATTCGACTTGTTTTTGTTATGAAACTTACAACAATGTTATTCTGAGACCACGACCCAATTTTTCACCAGACCAAATTTTTCAGTTTGCGAACTTTTCTTGTTTTTAAATTTGAAAAAGAAACCCACCAGTATTATTGTATGATTCGTTTGTAGTTTCTATATCGCAATAAAAACAATGTAGTGGATTGCCGCAATGACACACCGCACATTGAACAAGGAATTTCTTGATTGTCTGTCTGTCTATAGTATAGACATTCGAGTGTTATTATTCAAACTTTCAAACGGATATACTTGCCTCAGCTAATACCTAGCACAAATACAGGGGGATACAAAATGCGGATACCGCCGCTCTACCGTTTTGGTGTAAGTACATTTACAGCATTCTATGTCGGATACTGCATAAGATTGGAGTAAAAGTGAGACAGGCGTCACTCGCATCTTGCATTGTCTCGGTCGAGATAAGGGACAATACGGAGGTCCCAAGTTGGGAGGGATTCGGACAGTGACGAGGTGAATGGCCTTCCCTTATAGGTTAGGGCTAGGTTAGCTTTCTTGGAGAGCTGAATTTGAATTTAGTTGGGTGCGCTGAGGAATAAATTGCAATTTAAGTCTTGACTGTGAGTAATAAATCCGAACGGATAAACAAATGAAAGTTAAAGAATATGAAAGAACAAACCGAATTTTTTTCAACAGTAAATAAGCTAACTCAGACTTCTACTTACTTAAAAAAATATATTACACTAGTAAAAATTGTTTTACATCAATATGTACAAGAAAAGACGCATCTTTCAGTCCTACTCACATCACGGTTTAATAATTCTAGCCAAAGATTCAAACACCACAAAATGTAATATATTCCACGAGATCAATTCAAATAGTTTTTTTCTATTAAAAACCTGACGATTACGGTAACAGAACTGTCGTTCTCTATTAACGACTAATTGTTAACGTATTGCGACGCCCACACTTGACTTAATGGCATCTAATTTTACTAATTTACGAGATCGCTCCCAAAAACCCAAAGATAACAAACTTATCTTTGCTAGTGATGAAAACAGAGATCTCTTTCCCATATACAAATTTAATCCTATCTATTGACTGCGGCGCCTTTATTAGACGCATAAATAAATTTGTCGGTTTTTAATCGAATATGTCGTATAACTTTGAAAAAATGCAGTAAAAGTATTGGTCGGAATTAATAATAAGGCGAAGTTTCTGGAATCTTGTTATAACAAGATGGTAACTGGAACTTAATAAGAGATATACATAAAAAACTAAATGGCAGTAAAGCTGTTCGTGGGTAAAGAAAAAAATATTAAAATTATTTAAATTCCACTCTACTACAGTATTCTGATACTAAGTGCACTATAAAACTTTATTTTCTATTTTCAGTTCCATACATCGAAATAAGAAAATGACAAAAGTTAAAAAACACGAAAGATTTAGTAACCTTGCTACGAAATACGGCAATGTTCGGCTTAAACACAATTTTTTGAGAAAATAATTATAACACCTTAAAGTCGTTTCATACGTGGAAGAAGGATGTAAGTGTACTTACTTCTTTCTTCCACGAATGATATTTGAATTTTTGGCTGCCATCCCTTTTGTCTCAAAGATAAAAAAATGCTTTATAATAATTGTATCAGTTACATCATTTTGGAAAACAATGTTGTAACCTAAATCCCTAAACCCCATGTCACCTCAATCCGTTAACTTAGCAACGTAAACTAAAGCAATAACAAAATTACTTAGACCTTTGACGGCAATTATTAAGCCTCTAATAGTTCGTAATGACTACGTGATATAGAAACAAGAGGGGTCAAAGATGACTGGTAATACAAGTCAGCATTGTTTAGGGTCAGATCCCTAATTGATTTGTGTACACAGCCATTATGTTATGATAATGAAATGGTTATTTCTGAGGCAGTGTTCTAGTTGTTGAATAGTTTCATGTACATTTTGCAATAAACATTTTTTTACTTTCAATAGATTTACTTTACAATAAAATTATTCCATTTCATATTTTACTCTTTCTACAAAATTTTTACGATGCTTTTTTTAAATAACGATGTCCAAAAACTCATAAATTGTTGTTTTCTTTTTTCAATGAGATGTCGAAAAAAATAACATCCATTTGAACTTTTATTTAATACGAATGTATAACTACAAACATGAGAACACCAAGCTAACTGAAACCCATACTGTATCTAACACAGTATTGCCTCAAACTCGACGATAGTACCAACCAAACACCATAGACAATGACCATTAGCGATATCTTTGGTAAACTCGAACAAGAACGCTTACAAATCAACCGAGATATTCAATCTCGGGCCAGAATAACATTAGAATATCGCATCAGATATAACGCGAAACTAAAGGGGGATTAGCGACATTACGCCCTGGGAACCGGGAGTTTAGTGATCTAGATACGACAGTTTACAATATCAAAATGCAAGGCGTAATTTTGAAGCGTAGATTTTTTGCTATAAGTAAATAAGTTACTTCTACGTATTCGTCTAGAATTGTTAGAAAGTTTAGTATTTCCATTACTTTTTATAAAAGATAAACTAAGATTCTTTGAATATATGATGATAATAACTAGATTTATTTCTTGATGACTAGCTAATCATCACTCTAAAACGGGAGCAATAAAAACAATAGGTCAAGTATATCCTGGCTATATAAAGTCAAGTTTGGACTTGCAAGAAAATAAAAACAAATTGCTGTACACTGCAGCACTGGATTGACCACTTCAGAATAAGAATAAATTTATTTTCAAAATCATCATTGAGAATACATTAGTGTTAAAAGATATCCGGCGGACCCCGCACTAGGCAGGGACCTGTATCTCGGGGTCCAAACTTCAAGCTCGTTGGCTCTACGGCCTCTCAATTCAAATTGCACTATTTTTCTTGCAAGTCTAGCCTTAACATTACCATAAACATCATGATATCATCCAGACGATGCCCAGTGTTGAATACAACCTACGAGTTAGATACTCCAAGCATAGCTAATATTACGAGTTGAAATCGGGTTTTGTTCCTTGATTGACATTGATTTCAGAGAAGCCCGATATATAGCATATAGCTCTTTACATAGATCTTGGAGCGACCTTTCTTCTATAGCTGTGAGATCCGTCAATACTGAAATTGTATAAACTTACAAACCACATCTAGCTCCTCTAGATCTCACTAACGATCCGTAAAGGGATACGGAAAGGATAGGTGAAGGGCTGTGAACAAATTAAGGGATCCTAATGGTTATCGGTGGTATCAGCGTGGCCGCCGTCCGGGATGAATTTTAATGTAACGTGCTGTTTTGCCGTAAGAGCTCCACCTTATGCTGTAATTGCTGTATCTTGAGTTGTCGTGGATTTAAAATCTCATAGAAATGGATTTAGAACTGAAAATTAAACCGAAATTTGATTTCTGTCTTAGTTACGGCAGAAATCGAACTAAAACCGAAAAATTATTAGAATTGCATTGAAAAATTAATATGTTTTTTATACATAAATATGCTTACATTCGGTTAGAACTTAGAATATTAACATAATACGTTGTTTAATTTGAAAGTGTACCAGAGTTAGTTTATAGGACGTAAAACTACTGTGGAATACAGACATAACTTCTTACTAAAATAAGATACACGGGTCTTTCGTATTAGAAATCGAGGTATGCTTGACTTGTTTTGAACCAATCCGTGTTTCTTATTCAACGGTTCGCTTAAAGCCAAAACATATGTTAAACAAGTCAAGCATACTTCGATTAATACGTAAGTGACCCGTGTTTCTTATTTTAGAAACCAATTCTGTATGACATAGGTATTATGTCACATACACTATAAGTATATTAGTTGATTCTATGAGTATAGATTACCACTAAGTCAGAAATTATACCTTTAACACGCATAACTAATAAACTGCCGGCGTAAAACTTGCAATTATAAATTTAAAATGATTTCTCGTCAAGTTTCTCTTGCCGACCGTACCAGTGCCATAAACCACGACGCCATTTTGTGCAATAAATAACAAAATGTAACCCATAAATAATAACTTTCGTAATAATAAATTCTAAGATGTATTCATCTTCAAAGCAAGTCTGTAGTAATTATTCAAATTACTGCCTTATCAGTCCAAGGCAGTTTTCAAGCCCTCCTTCAAGACTGACAAACATACTTGCGTGCCTCACAAACCTTATTTAATACACTATACAGTTCAAAATAGCGTAAGCCAACTTAATTTAAATTAATGCTTTGTTATCATTATCACTGTTGCGTTCTTGTACAGTTTAATTATGTTCAGTTTTTTTATCATTTAAAATTATAAAATAGGTACTCGGTTTTCACATTAAACTTTATTAATACACCCAGTATCAAATCAAAATTCGTTTTTTAATTTATCTTTTTAAAATTTAAAAAGATTGTTAGATTCTAAATTCAAACTTCAAGACGTTATAAGTGGCCAGTACCTACTGTATCTGCGGCCATAAGTTACATCCCGGGGAGATATCGATCTAATCTATCGATTCACGTTTATCGAGCACAGCTTGTATCGATACTCGCTTATCGCTATAGTATTTGTCACGATTTCGGTACCGTAAGACAAATCGTATTAAGGCGCTGCTTTGTAATAAATATTTAAAAAAAACTAGTTTTCACATCCAAAAGTTGCCTTGCAACAAAAAGATTTAAACTGTTGTTATTTATTTACTCTAGTCCATTTAACTACCAGTTAGTTAGACGACCGGATGGCCTAGTGGTTAGAGAACCAGACAACGAAGCTTGAGGTCCCGGGTTCGATTCCCGGTCGGGGCAGATATTTGTGTGAAAAATACAAATGTTTGTCATCGAGTCTTGGATGTTTAATATCTACTTAAGTATGTTTATCGTTGCCTTATACCAATAACACAAGCTTTGCTTAATTTGGGGCTAGGTCAATTGGTGTGAATTGTCCCATGATATCTATCTATATCTACATCTATTCAATTAGGCCCGCGGTGCGCTACATGTTTGTAGCTTGCACATTTTTGTGCAAGTAGCTCGCATGCCTGTATCATATTTGTATGAAGTTTGACGTTCAACATGGGCCAGCTACTGGGTCAAAAATGTGCAAGCTACAGGCATGTGTATTCCGAGCCCTTCATACGAGACCCCCGGATTCTGGTAATGACTTTATTTATATTTTAAAACTAACTTGGATCCATAATGCAGTTAATTGAAGTCTCTCTGAGTGGAGCAGTTAAATGTAAGTATTAGCAAAGACACTTCTCCTTAATCCTTCTACAATACCGAGTTCGTTTGCGTACGTAGTCATACCAACAAGAGGGTAAGCATTCGATCATCGATTACGATCCATCGTCATCCCATTGTTTGGAGCAATCGATTTATGTACCGAGATATGCGATTAATAACTCGTGATATTTACATCGATAGCGCCGTATTTTGGTTGTTTTCACATCAATTTTACGGTGATAACGATGTTTTAGTAATCTATCGGTATCGGGTGTTCATTGTGTCAGTTTTTTTATTAATTTTTAGTGGCTATAAAATATGGGTGGCATCTAGGAATTCAGACTCGATGATTTAGATCTTAACGTGCATGAAATAAGATTGTTATTGTATAAACTATTAATGAGTATTTTGATTAAAATAAAATAGGATGATGCTATAAGAAATTTATGCAGATTACGTCAAATAGAGTCGTCTAAATTTTATACCACCTGCGTGTTTTTGACAATTAATATCGTAAGTGTTTGTGAGACACCTTTAGCGCTGAGCATTCGACATTGGAGCAAAACAGGATTAATTTTAACGCTTTAAAAATGCAATATCTTAATCATTTGGAGCATCAGACGTAATTTAGACCGTTGTGCGAGAGCAATTTTTATCCACTGCTAAGTCAAACTTGTCATTTTTATACTGTATGGGTAGAGGCTTAGATGAGTGAGACCCGCGCTTGTTTTTTTTTTCAAATACTTCCTCATCGTACGTACTACGTATGAGTTGTATGCATCTGACAGTGCGCAGTTGACAGGTGTTAAAACGGCCGAGACATGCGCGTGACCATCTGATTCACAGCCTCACGATTGCGTAACACAAAAACGCTGTAATTACACTTACGATGTTTTAATCGGCGTGGTTGAAAATCTCATAGCTTAAGGATTATTAATTTTTGTTCCGGTGTTTTTCGGCTAATTATTTTATGGGTGTTTGGTTAAATGTATGTCGTGAGTTTGGCAAGTAACTTAACAGCATAATCAATATTGCATCACAAGAACGTTATCGAAACGAGAATCGAGAAATCGAGAACGAGACTAAAGCGTCTAGGATTCAAACATCCATTCCATCAGTGTATTTTTTCTTTTATTTTAATATTACCATAATATAAAAACTATTAAAGTAAATCCATTAGCATTAGCGATAACAGCATGTTTTTAGTTTCCTAGCCCACGTTAACATGTAACTTTTTCATTTTTCTACGTAACAAATTTTAATTATAATCAAAATTACCATTAATCACGCAGGGTACAGTCAATTGCAAAAATATGCAAACGTTTCGCCGCTCGTAAACGTCTTTTTATTATTACTGTACTAACATGTATGTTATAGACACGAGAAAAGGTATTTTTGAGAGGTCTGATTGTATCAAACTGTAAAACATCTATTCACACGAGCTGATACTAAATCAATATCCTCCGTATGCTCCTTCATTACTGGTCTCAAATATACTTACCGCATTTTGCATAGAGTTACAGTGTATTTGTAAACAAATATAAATGACAAGTAAATCGTACGTAGGTACTTAATGTAGATTTTGTGCACAGTTAAGAGCTTAAGTCAAATAAGCCTAAACATAATGACGTTTGCATAGCTATAGTAGTGCATAGCTATCCTTCATTTTAATTGCAAATAGGTACATTCGAATATTTACTCACATCAAAGCTACTTATAACAATATCTTAAATTACCATCAAGTTATAGATCACACATAGATTTCTATTATAAGTAAAAAAAAAAACTGAAAACTACACCTTTAAATCTTCCGTATTAAGCACAAGATTTATATCACCCCGAGAATTGAACGGAAAGTATTTTCTCACTCCATTAAGTTCAATTTAGCCGTCAGTGCTTAATTAAGTACTTGCCTGGGGAAATCACAATTAAATAAATAACATAATAAACCTTCTGATTCGCGTTGCCAACATATCTTATTCTAGTATTACATCATTATTATATCAAATCATAGCCACTACTTTTTGAAATGTTAAGATTTTTGGTAACACTAATAAACTGAACGTTTATTATGAATACTGCGAGCTTTCTAGATCTTAAGGCAAACCCGAGCAAAAATCAGTATACGTTATTTGAGATATGTATCTATTGAAACATTATGAATCCGGAACTAAATCCAAACGATACTTAAACTCACACCGTAACAGTAATAACTGAGATAAAATATTCCAAAGTGTTTTAATAGATCGACATCAAACAAAAATCATGCGCGCTACAAAAAACAAACGCACGCCCCGCGTGCCATACTATCTTAACATCTTAGGTTGATAATTAAAAAAGTCATCAACGAAGAAAGTACGAAGGCACCTGACGTCCCTTCTTAACATGGCAGGTTAATGTAGATTCACATGTGAACTTAAAGGTGAGAGCGATTCACCAGCGGCAAGGCCGGCCGCTCCTGTTACTACGAACCTCACTTCACTATCCTCGTAATAAGGTCAATAATCCCACGAAGGCTACTAAGAGTACAATTAAGAAAGTATCCGATAAGAAGACCAGGGTGAAGGAGTGAGGAGCTTACTGGTTGGAGTTACGGTTGCTTTTGTTTTGGAATGCGATCGCAGACCGGTTGGGTCGGTCGCGAACTTTTACCTATAAATTTGTGTCGGCCGGCAGGTACTAGGATCTTCTATGGCCTGTGCCGTAAATAAAAACATTTATAGTATTGAATTTAATTTAATAATCTAAAAACTACTTTAATATTACACTGAACGTATCAAAATGTTTTAAATTCAGTAATCGCAAACGTCAAATTGTTGCAAAATTAAAATGTTGCAAGTTGAGTTACACCAAAAGTTACATTATGTTTGAAACTAAATAGTAAAGCTTTAGCTTAACATGCTTAGTGTTTATTTAACATGCAAAATACCTAAGCAGACAAACGTCTCGTCTGATATGCATCACCAATCAACCAATTAGAGAAACGGGCTGATTTAACCAATCACTTCACTTCTCCAAATGTCACTTAACTCACTACGCCCTCGTTGGTCACAAGTAAAGCTTACCCATTCCAAAATACTCTGACATATGCTTGCGGTAGTATTATCTCCATTCAACGCTTTCGCTTATAATTTAAAACAAGTTAATTTAGCTGGGAATTCATTTCACGACGAGTCAATTAAAGCTAGCATCATTATTGCGATCTGTTTACTCTGTTGCTTAAAGCAGTGTTGATTAAACTACTTTTCACATACCTTATAGAACTGGGACTAAAATAGTATGAGAATGAAACTAGGGAGTAACAAAATCAAAGATCGTAATCAAATTTTAACATTATAATGACTAGCCCAATTAAATACTTATAAATAATAGTAACGTTAAGTGGTTACGATCAGTGACTAACGTGCATAGCATTCCTTTATCATAACATCAATACTATTTTGGATAATATCTATCCATGCTTGAAAAAAAAATTCAACATAGGTAAAGTACTTACATATACGAAGACATTCTGTATTATTTCATTACATTAACGTGTCGTAAAACATGAGCAGTGTCAACAACATCGTATATACACTTACCGCATTTACGCCTAAGAGCTTATTACGCATGCACCCTTAGTTTTTTGCGATATATTGGGAGTATTTTACTCTCAGGAAGTGTTTGCTGTTTACGTTATTTACAGCGTAAGTGCAAGGGTCACAAGATTTGGCGAAGAAAAACGCCTCTGACGCCTCTAATGAATTGAATGAAAGAATGTGTTTTAGCAGAATTTGGGGTGTAACTTTTTTTTGGTGTGACTCATAGATATTTTGGCAGTTCTGGCAATAGAAATGCCCAAAACGTTTTAGATGATTTCAAATCAAATCAAATCAAATCAAATTTAAATAAACAAGCATAACATATATTAAGGTTTTTCCAAACCGGAGGATTAGTGAAATGTCAATACGAAAATAATGCTTTTAGTAACTTGAACGCTGCAACTTTAAAGTTTCATTAACATACAAACCTGCAATAATTATGCAAATCAATAGAAATCCCGTATTATATATTTTACACACAATTAAATTATAGATTAAGATGTCGTTAAAGAAATTTACACCTTTTGGAAAATCCATAAAATACATCACAAGATGACCAAATTACTTAGACCTTTCCTAGCCCAGTAACTTTTATTGCGCCATTCGTTTTAAATGTGTCTTTGTTGCTTGGTCATCCATCAGATACCTACCCGAATTTGTGTGAAAGATAACACCTCGTTGAATGTTTTTTATGGTATTTAAATTACTTCGAAGTAACATTCCATGGCTCCTATATTAAACGATTGGTTTTTTAACTTAGTCACTAAATTTCTTTTCAAGTATCAAATAAAATGTTAGCACGTGCTCATTGACTTTACGGCACAAATAAATTCTGTAATTTATTGGCCAGTGTTGGTTCAAATGTTTGTGGCTTACGCCTTTTGGTGCTGCTATGGCCAACATTAATGGCCAACGTCGTTGGTATTGGCATGGGCCGAGTCCTGATTTATTAGCTCGAACCCCCAGAATGAATAAAGTACTACCAAGGGCCGCCATTTGTCTCTATCCTGTATAGTAAATGGGAGATTTAGGGAGCATTTTGGCTTAAAAAATGTATTATTTCTGATTTATGCGGCAAAAACTACATACATCATTTCTGATCGTTGCTCACGGCAAAACAAGAAAAGTATTTTTTTGCGTCGAAACTGTTAAATTCCGAAATTTTACACATTAAACAACAGGAATGGGTATCGATTCGTTTTTCAGATCAGCTTTTGATACGAAAAGTCTTTTTATAACCAGATACCTACCGTCATAACAATTGAGGATCTAGTGAAAAAGGGGTTAAGTCTGCAGAAATTAAACAGCTATTTTCTACTTTATGTGTAAAGGGGGTTAAGTCGAAATTAGCTGTTCAACTTCTGCAGAATTAACCCCTTTTTCAGTAGGACCCCAAAATTTAACCCAATGCGTTGCTTTGTTATCTTGAAGTTCGAAATTATTAATTATTAATATATTTGTGTTCAAATAACGTTTTTTTACTTCTAAGGGCCTCATGCAGAAATCTGCATTGTGACTGCCGCATCTATCGTACCCACCGTGTGTTTCAACTTTCTCAATATAACGCAATAACATTCAAAGCGTCCTTATAAAAAGCTAGACCATTACCATTAGCATGAAACAAACATTTACGCCACAAGGCATTAGAACTAAGTGAAAATATCTATAATGTCCCCTCACCCCAAACTATTTCCACAAAACAAGAGGAAACTATTTTCGTCGAACAAAAAAATGTTTCCGGTAAAAGATTTATTGGGTAACCTTACTCACAGCCCTGGTATCCCTGGTAAGCGTGAAATGAGGTGTTGCCCTCCTCCTCGCTTTTTCATCGCTTTTTTCCGCTGCACTGACAGATTTTTTTTATTGCTCAATTAATCCTATTTCGCGGAGATTTGCCTGATCTGAAAAGCGGAGAACTTGGTAATTTCATAAAAAGAAAACAACTGAATGTCTAAATAATTGCTCAGCACTCTCACCTTGAAAAAATATAAATTTTGAATATAGTTTCTCTAATACTAGTCTTCTTATAATAATATAAAAATCTCGCGTCACGGTGTTTGTTATCGAACTCCTCCGAAACGGCTTGACTGATTCTTACGAAATTTTTTGTCCATATTTGATAGGTCTGAGAATAGGTCGTAGGCTACTTTTTATAGCGGACGGATTCGCGGGCAACAGCTAGTAAGGTATAAAGACGAATGTTGCGAAATTCCCTCGATTTGTAACGGGAACGTAGCCGCGGGCGCAAGCTAGTCGAGTTATAAATTAACTAGTTTTTATGTTAACCATCATTAGGTTTCAAACACATTATGACGAAGTCGTAGAAGTATGACATACAGACTCGTTTCTATATTGCATAGTGCAAAATACATGATACACAGACTCCTTTGTATATTGCAATATGCAGAAATCCCGATGAGTTACGTACCTAATGTAAATTATCTCATAATCATAATGCTTCCATTTGTTCTGGTTGAAAATATTACAAAATATTTGCATAATTACTGATTAACGGCGTAAACTATCGCAAATTATCGTAACTGCCGTAATCCGGAATCAACGTTAGGTACAGTTACAGCATTCTTGCTTGAATTTGCGGTCAACAAAAATACTTACCACAAACATAACCAATAAATCTAACTCGTGCGTGTTCACTCAATAACAATAAAAAAGTCGACCAATAGACATTCCCGTCACGCGCCCCTACATGTCGCCGTAGCCATTGCTGAAATTGATATACATTACCTACCACTCCAAGTACTCCAAGCAAAACCACACCAACCTTCGCTGAAACCGAACAAGGCTTATTTCCCTTTGTATGAATCGCACCAATAAAATTGTCGTATACGAAACGTCCAATACACTTTGACCTTCCAAGGCATACAAACATTTCCTTTCCTTACCAATAAATGTAGAGCATGCAAGAGGCGAAGCAGGTCTTATTAACTTGGTACTTTTTTGCCTACGGCTTGACCGCACTTTCAGTGGCTCTCTGGACGCCTGGTATCAATTGCCGGGGAAATATTATTAGTATTAGGTTACAAGTGACCAGTCAATGCGACTCGGTAAAAATGATAATGTGGCGCCATTTTTTGTTACATAATACTCTATCAATTTAATACAATGTAATTGGAGCTTTGCTAATTTACTGAGTAGTACCGAACCTCCGTATTTTTCGTTTATCTTGTTTTAACACTTAAATTGTAATCCAGTGAGATCTGAATAACAGATGACTTTAGGTTAAAAAAACATACATACATAGTGGAACATAGAACCTCCTCTTTTTTTGAAGTCGGTTGAAAAATGAAAACTATTAACAAAACAAACAATAAACAAGATTAAAATTAATAATAGCACAACAAATAAAACTTCATTGTTGAATCACACACACACAGGATAATACGAGGTACAAAGATCACTTTTCCCTGTCAATAAAAATCACAACGTCTAACCAGAATTTACATCGAAGCTAAAACGTAGTAAAAGTTGTAACACTAGATTGTCCAAAGATATGCCCCTAACATGGTGTAGGCGGTGCCGGGGCGTATCCGCGTGATATACGATACGCCGCGATACACAAACGATCCGATCGATTTAATTAATCAAGTATCTTTAGGATCTAGCACTAAAATTGTAGCTTTCAATTTGTAAAATGCTGTAACTAGAGTTACAGCGTTTTATGTTTTAATAAAATTAATTGGCCTAATTTATTAATTGAGTTACTGCAGTGATGGATTTCAGTTAATAAAACGCAAGATATTTTAGAAAGATTTAAAATCTTTTGCGTAGTCATCGTTACGCTTATTAAAAATCATAAATTGACCCTTCGGTCACAGGCATTATACGGAGTTAAGTGTCAATGTCAACGTCAACGCACAAAACCAATGTCAAGAGCTGACTCCATAATACTGGCACTACACGATGGTTCAGCGTGTGGAGGGCGTAGTGGTCTTGGATGGCTTATGGCGCGTACGATGGTCGAGGAATGGCATAGGTGTCGGTTTTTCGGCCGCACATCAAAGGTTACGTTAAAATCACAACTGAACGTCGCCATCGTGTAGAGGAGCTATAATATGTATGCGATCGAACGGTCAATTCATGACACTCTGCTGAGCGCAGCGATAACTCCGTTAACAAAGTGAGACCTTCAAAGAATCACGCAGATATCTATAATTAAAAAGAAATGGATAGGGTAAATGATACCATAAACAATAATTCCAAGACGCAAATCTAGTAAAAATAAAACACTAACCTAACCCTGAAAACCAGATTAATGTCCAATGAGGGTTTTCTGACAGGTGGAATATCGCTAGATGGCGTTAGTATCGTAAGGTCTATTTGACGTTACACCCATACAACAAATGTCAAAGTTGTCAAACGGACCTGACGATACTAGCGCCAAATAGCCTCTCATAGAAAACCCTCATTAAATGAAAAAAAAATTTTTAGTTGCTTTCAATCAAATAAATAGCCGATTGAGTTGACAAAGATTTGACGTCATATCTAGATATTGCCATACAAAATCTATGAGAGAATCGTGTTTTGACTGCTCATAAAAAGTGTCATCCATAATCCCTACACGGTAGTCGCATTATTTTCTCACTACAATACTATCAACTGACACAGATGATATTATACAGTCGTAAACTTACGCAATTCGACGGATGGTCATTTTCAGAATCGATAATGCGGTAATCCGTAACGATGTTCGTGGAAATCGAAGTGTATCGATTCAAATCGAATCGGGTTTCAGTTATCGATACGATGGCTTACTCGTGTCTAATCAACGGTCACGGTGCTTCACGCCTGACGTAAGATATTTTCAAGAAAACGCGGTCAATGTGAATTGTGAAGCGATTCGGAACGATATTTTGGACAGGGAGGATTCGATAATCGATCGGTGGCGATGAATGAAAACTGTCACACTGTAAGATATTAAAGCGGCCTTTTTTGTTAATTTATGTACATTATAAAGTCTTCACTAGGTAATAATGATTTAAATCTTGGACGTCAGCCACTTTGAGCTCTTGTGGCGCCATTGTTGCTTCTTTGTCGTGTGTCTTTTTTTACATTTGACAGTAAATTACTTTCCTTTTTCGAAAAATGTTCCAATCGATGCTTTGTTTCTAGTAAACTTTTACTTTGTTTTTGTTTTTTCTATATTTGTGTGCATGATACTTACCTGTTTTTTCATACGCATTTCCTGTTATTAATTCATCTTGAAGCTTGTTTGATTTTTTCATGCTTTATGTCTTTTTTGTTAGTGTCAACCAATTTCACTAGACAATGTCATTAATGCATGATTTTAATTTGTGTTTTGCATGTTTCTAACACTTTTGAGATTAAGCATTTTATAAGAAACATAGTACAACCCACACAACTATAATTAGGGAATGAATGGAAGGCTTTTTGAACTAACAACATTAAAATTCCTTTAGCAGTCTTTATTTGTTTGTTCCCAATCATAGTAGTAAAGAAATTACAAAATCAGTTGACAATCCCAAAGTTGTAGAAGAATTGATTAGCTTTCAAATCCACTTAAGTCTCAAAAGTGTTTAGCAGAAATTTTTTGATTCTGATCAAGAACAATTAAAGCAAGAGGTCAGTGAGTGAGTCTGTAAGTGTCTATACGACGTCGTGATCCTTTATAATATTAAAACTGCTGTAGCCATTTTTACTACAGAGAAATATTTGTACCGTTCATTTATTTATTATAGTATTTTGACCTATGTTTAGCACGATAGCACCATTAACGCCATCTATGAACTTAATGAAGAATCCAAATAGAGCAGATTTATTATTACCTACAAAGGAACGCGACGTTGTTTAAATAACTGAATGAAATAATTAATAAATGATTTATTTTTAATGTTTAGCTTAAGTCTAAGAAAAGCAGGCACAATAAGTTTTACTGACAGTCCTCTTGACTTGATCATACTTGATTCTGATTCAAATGTTTCTGTGCCCACTGGGTCTGGTGAGGGTTACTCGGTGTTGGTCATTTTCACCATTAATGTAACATTCACTAACCTATTTTCTGTTCTGAGTATTCACTTAGTAGCTCGTCCACCTATGCACTGTCACTAACAATATCACCGACTGGGGTACACCGGACCATTATAAACCGTAAGTATTCTTTTTTTCATTATTAACATAGTTTATTTTTGTCTATTTTGTCAAAATGCTGTAACCATTCTAAGACATTAACTTCTTTATGACAAAATATTAATCAGCAAGTATATTTGCAAAATGGACAAAAAACATACGCTTTATGTAGTCTCTTTAGTTTTAAGTATGTATGGTACTTAGTAGAGAATTTATTTGTTTTATTGTTTGTGGTAATTATTTTTCTTTTATTACTGCCTAACATGCCATATAACATAATGCTCGCTGTAGTTCACCATTTTCTATCATTATCACTAACATAAATTAATTAGGTAACATTGATAATAATATATCTACGACATAAGACATTTCCAGTGCGAAATAGTGTTGTTAAGCGACATTATTCGTATTTACAGACGAGGCAACTAAATCATATACCAGGGTGGAACCTCTTCACTGTTAATTTCCCGATGATTTCTTTGGCACATGTCAACATGTTATTTGCAACAAAAAGGTCCCACCCTGATGCATAATTCAGTTTCCTTGACTGTACCTATTTAACGTTTACTTTGAAACCTTAAAAACAGGTTTACTAAATGTTTGAATTATTAAAAATATTTTTAACTTCATTGAACATATTCATACCTAACTCTGCTGAGACAATAGGCCAATGAACAAGTTTAATAAGCTAAACAAGTTAGTCATCAAGTCATATTAAAAACTTTTTGTACAAAGTTTAAATAATCAAGTTGAAGTTGTTGCTGTTGTTGCTGTTATGTTAATTGCTTTTTTTTTCTAGAGTGGGATCTCCTGTCATGTAGGTATATATTCTAATACCTACTAGGAGGTCTCTAACCTTCTTGCATGTCTCTGTATAATATATATTTTTCATTTTTTTCAAGTCACTGCCAAAATCACTCATAACACGCAATATAAAACTACGGACCAATTTCAGAAAAGCTAAAATTTTTTATTTTTTCAATCACTTAATAACTCACCGCGAATCTAACCCTAACCACAAACCATCAACGCCGCAAACAAACAAGACACCCCCAAACCCCGATAGCAAAGCGGCTAATAAGTGAAACCGAGATTTATGGCCGCACAGATATGCAAATAGAATACTCCCTACTAAAAAGACGGGCACACGACCATTACAAAAACGTCGTAAGTCAATTTACGACAGTTTCACTATAAAATTCTTTTCCCGGGACCGACGGTGGACTCATTTTTGGGATATCCTTTTGGTAGTTACAGCGTTTTAGTTTAAGCGTATGATATCGGACAACTGGTTGACGGGGAAGGTCTAATTATTTTGTATTAATGTAGATGTTGCTAGGTTGTTCGTTTGTGGTAAGAGATCAAAACTGCAATTTGTTCGTTTTGATTGAAATGGATTGTCTAAAATCAATGCTGCTTAGTTAGATCACCACAGAGTTTTACTTTTATCTTGGAGGGCAATGTTGTCCGCTTGTAAAAATTCTACTTTTCGCTGTTTCTTTTGTAATGTACAAATTGTCTATTTGAGTGTATTTAATGACCAAACTCCAGTAAAACTGTTGCTGCTGAATGCATAAAATTACTGACTAACCTGATTTTACTGTAATTACTTAATTACAAAGTTGATCTGATCTATTATCTTATCTATAATTATATATTTGGTAGGTACCTCCAAGTTTTATTTCAGTGTATAATTTGTTTGTTCCTTATCGTGTGTCAACATGTTTGTCCGAAAATGTAGATTTTTTACATTTAATAGCATCCAATTTATTTTCAATCATGCCAATCTAAATTTACATTAGGCACATTACATTAATTCGATCTTTTAAATCCCTTTGAACGATAGTATTTACCGATTTTTTGAGATACGTCATTATTGTAATTTTAATTAAAACTTCACCTCCGCGCGACATTTGAGGGTTACGTCCTTATTCTGAAAACTTGTTGAACAGTGATTCGTTTATCAGCGGATAGGGAGAGCTAATTACTAGCACGTGCCGTAACCAGATTATTGGTTAATTCGCAGACGGAATGAGGATTCCGTCCGTAGATTGTTTTTTGTTTTATTTAATTTTATTAGGCAAGCGAAGCGATGAAGCCCTATCTTAGGACTGTAAGTATTTAGGTGACGCTGTCGTCTCCGGTATAATGTGCGTACAACTTTTGGCCACAGGCTTGTTATCGAAATGAGAGGGCTTCTGATGTACGCGTGACCAGTGCGGATTGGGAACATCACACACATTATATTTAACTGCATAACATCTGCTTTTTATCTATCTATGTGCAAGCAAACTCTGAGTCCAAGAGAGAGCTCGCGCCCAGTTTTGAACTATGATCCTCAGTTTACGAGATCATGTGTCAAACAGGTAGACTATCACGGATTTTTTTCCAGAAATATATCGATGCCATTGATTGAATGTACTTTAACACTTTATTGTATACTTCCCATTCTGCAGTCGGCTGCAATGAAAATGTAACTCATTCCTTTAATGCGACAGAAAACTGATGCATTTGAAACGCTAGCAAAACTACCCATTGGCATTCAGCCCTTCGCCACTCCTACTTTCCATGGGGGTTAGCCATGTCAAAGTGCGATCCACTGTACCATAGCCAATGTATGACATCCATAAACATGCAAGCTAATGAGCAAATAGACAGAATCAAACGGTCTGCTGCGCCGCTTTGATATTACGTTTGTTTGCTTTCCATGGTTTTTAGGATTCCGCACTTAAAAATAAAGATGTGACATGAATCTGAATGAATAAATGAATACAATACAATGCAAATATTCTTTATTGAATACCAAAAATAGTACAGAAAAATTAACGAAAATAAAATTTCAGGTAGACAATAGGCCATCTTATCGCTCAAAAGCGATGTCCTTCCGACAGCCAATTAGATACATATGATGTAAAGAAATATGAATATGGTGGCGGAAACAACAGACAGGAGAAACGCAGAAATATTAATCAATAAACATTAAAAACATATAAATAATATAAATATCTTTCAGTCCGTTTGTCACAGGGCTGCGCCTGGATGCACCTTAATCGGTTTTTTATTAAATTCATGGTATTTAAATTTCCTTTTCTATACAACGAATATGCTTGAAAAATAAACGTTAGGCAAAGTTCCGATGATTCTGGTAGCGTTCCCTCTTTGAATATCTAGCTAAGCTTATTCTTGATCCGAGGAAACTACCAGCTCTTCGATCTCTTTTGACATCGATTAACCTCTTTGCTAATTCCTTACATCCCCATAGCGCTAGGACCCCACAGACAAGGATCTCGACGCCGAATGGGGCAAAATCGTAATCGTCGCCTACGTATAGAACTCTGTTTTGTGTGAATCTTCATCTTCATCATTTCAGTCGTAGGACGTCCGCTGCTAGACATAGGCCTTCCTCATTGATAAGAAGCGGTTCAAGGTGGAAGCGATTTGCATCCACCTTGAACCTGCAGCCTTTACCAAATCGGCCGTCCATCTCGTTGGTGGACGTCCCACGCTGCGCTTGCCAGTCCGTGGTCTCCATTCAAAAACTTTTCGGTCCTAACGGCCATCTTTTCTGTGTGCTATATGGCCTGCCCATTGCCATTTCAACGAGCTAATCCGTGTGAATCTCACATTTTTTAAATTACATGGGCTTGATATACAAACTTTGTATACCTACATAGCCTACGGCGCTGTACGGATTGCAGACTGACCGCCTAACGAGCGTCATGAATATGTAGCCCCAATTAACAACTCCTCGTGTCCTGATGTCATTCGACGCCATGTAATCATAACTAGAAGGACACTATCAAACACAGATAGGTATTTCACTTCCGTTTGGTGAACCCTAGGTAGCTATACTTTTCCGGTTTATCATTGTGTTCTAATTTTGGTAGGTATAATTTAGTGGCCTAATGGTTTGACCTATGGCCTCTCAAGCAGAGGGTCGTGGGTTCAAATCCCGGCTCGCACCTCTGATTTTTTTCGTAATTTAAGCATGTGCGAAATTACGTTTGAAATTTACTATGAGCTTGACGGTGAAAGCGAAAAAATTCAATGGTGTGATTGGTGTGTGTGAAGTTCCCAATCCGCACTAGGCCCGCGTGGATACTACGGCCCAAGTCCTCTCATACCGAGAGGAGCCCTGTACCCTGCTGTCTTGTTCTGTGATGCAGATAATTAGCCAATTAATTGCTTAAATACTCGAAAATATTGACCACTTTGTGCCTTCGCTAGATATTAACCAAGCTCTTGGTGATGCCCGAGCGTAATGCCTTTTACTACAATGCCTCGATTGTAGCGACGCGCCGCTCTAAAGACTCTTTATATTTCAAATAACGAACACTATAAAACGAATAAATCCTATTTCCAACAAAGCCTCAATGGACACAAATTGAACGCCACGAACACATGTCCGAAAAAAAAAAATCACCCGCGCAACTTTGACATATCGCTATTTCAATGCAGCAAAGATGAAAACGGTCGGACAATTTTGACAGTTGCTAAACTCGCGCGTCATCCTAATGGTCCGGAATAGCTTTAAATGGCGCGAAAAGAAGTGACAATCGTATTGTGAATTTTAAATAAACACCTTTTTGAGTGGGCGGGCGCGGGAGTATTTGTAAATAGGTTTTTGTGAGCCGCAATGTTTTTTTTTGCGATGTCCTGCGGAGTATTTGACAGCATTGTCGCGTGCCCTTAATTCTTGCGTTGTCAAGAATATGACAATGATGGTGTCAATTTGTAGGCTTTGTCGAAAATTTGGGAGTTTTTGCGTACGTCCTATTGATAAAATGCATTAATAATTCATATTGTACTATTCACAGTAATGTTTTATAATTAAACTATGACGAATTTGCTCATCATCATTCAACGTCACTCAACAGTCATCTTGAAATAAAACATAGGTTAGGTATCTATCACACACAACTGACACAACCAATATACGGTCTATTATTTATACTATTTACCTTTATTTGCACACTAAAAATGTATTTACAACGTTTCTCTTGTAGTAAGTTAGTTATTAAAAAAATATGACTCTGTCTATCACGGAACCAATTTGCTAGTATCTAGTGAAATTTGCTGTTTTTCGGTAAAAAAAATAATTAGTATTGAATGTACAACTTCAGTTTTTTGGAATAATCTCATCTCATCAATTTGCTAACGATTTTTTTTAGATAGATACAATCTTTATGATGCTGCTTACACGTGTTTGCAGTATCTCGGACGTTATTATCTATACTTATTATGTTTGATTCTCTTTTTCGGAATCAAGCTTCTATATTCCAGATGACATTCGTCGAACAAGTGAACTTCGAAACAACTGAACACCGGCACAATCAGACCTTCCCATTATGCGGCCTGGACCTATCTCTGACACTTGACACTTCGCGACACTTTCTGACACCTCTGACACCTATAACACGAACGCGTGACCCAGATGCTTTGTGTCGAGCAGTTTGCGACTCGGTGAGGTGCAAGCCTTTTTAGTTCAGTGGATGCCTTTGTGTGGGCTATTAATTATTTTAATACGTGAATTGGTTCTTTTAATTCGGTATTGTTTAGTAACACTGTTAGTTGTGAACTTGTGATGCTCTTTAAAAGATGCGTTTATCCAACTGTAGGTACAATGAATGTATAACGGTCGTTTATGATGATGGCGAGCTTTTGTAAATTATACAAAATAAGCCGACCAATTACGGACAACTTTTTAAAATTTACGATTGAAACTTAAATCCGATATTAAATGCCGTATGAAATTGAAATAAAGTATTTTTTGCATAATTAACTCGACTCTTGATCCTGTTCTCCGTATGTTCCTTAATAGAATACAAATATTATTATTCTATTAAATTTATTTCAAGACGACAATAATTTAGAAACTTAATCGTCATATTTCAATAAATTCGATCTAATCACGATTAGCATTAGAAGAATGTATAAATTATTCATTCGGTACATCACTATCACCAATTACTATAAATTTATTCATCACTCCCATTAAACGTCAAATCACTTTCTCGATTAAAAAATATTAACGCCCAGTATTAAATTTGGTCGCATAATTGCTACTCAGGTAGCTAGCGGTTTTGTAAAGTCGTAAACACTGCCAGCGCCCAGTAGCGCCACCCGCCGCGTACTTTATGTTCGATGGCGGAGATAAGCGTTATTATGCACGCACCTTTAGGTTTTAGGTTTCGCGCCTTTCTGGGAATGTGAGCTTGGCCTTATTTGGCGGGGAAATTTGTTGAGGTTATGTTTAGGGAATTGTTAGAGATAAAAGTAACGTAAACAGTAAAAAAATTGTTTCGTTATTACAAAATCAGATCATTAACTTCAGTGACATTAGGTATGTATGTACTTCCAAATATTTCAAAAAGCTAAATTTTGTGTATTTTAAAAAATCTACACGGCCCGAGATTAACATTAAGCTATTTTTATCCCGAGAAAGTCAGAAATTCCAACGGAACGCACACAAAGTAGCGGGTTACAACTAGTTACGTAATTTTATCTTATCTTATCTTCTTACTTGATATTACAAACGCTTAATATTTGTTACTCTTTCACGCTAAAACGGTTTGACGGATTCTGGTGAAATTTGACACACAAATACTTAGTTTATAACCTGAACTAACAATGTAGGAATTTCGTATCCCGGAAAATTGCATAGTTCCCGCGGGATAGCGATAAACGAATTCTTCGCAGACGGAATCGCAGGCAACAGCTAGTTTTATTTAGATTTGAGATTGATTCAACCAACTACGGGGCTCTTCCTCGACGACATTTCACGACGACAACTAACGGTTTTCAAGGAAGAAAACTTTTTGAACTTGGAACAATTTAAAACAAACTTAGACGTCGTGTTTTTTTTTAAATTCCGATGTAAGGCTATGATTTTACTGCGGACGAGCTTGTCAGCTACTCTATAATAGAGGAACCACGATGTTGGCACTTGGCGGCACGCTCTTGCCCTTTGTCCGACCTTTCTGCCATTTTTATGGCCCTTTTAAACTTTGCGCTGGGACAGAGTTTTACACTTTTATAAAGGTCACTTGAGAAGGGAGACTCAAATGAATCCTAATTGTGGTCGTTTTGAAAAATCAGATGAAATTGTTTTGTAAAGTTTTTCTTTTTTTTTCGCTTGCTACAAACTATACTCTTTTCAAGTACTGAAGAATCAGAAGCACATGATTGGTTATTTGGTTATAGGCTTGATGACCGGATAGCCTAGTGGTTAGTGACCATCACTATAAAGCTTTTCAGTGCTATAGAGTATAAAAGCGGTGACTAAAAAAGCGCAAGCGTAATTTTACCTCACTCTTACGGTTTCTGCCCCGCGCGAGAATCGATCCCGCAACTACAAGACAATAACTAAATAAATACAAAGAAAATCCACTAAATATGAGTTTGTAATTCAAAAAAAATTGTTTGTAAGTAAGGTGAAACTGGCTCTGAATTTCTTTATTCGTTTGTATATAAATTTCCTTTTTTGTGATCATTTGGTTTGTTGTTAGTAAAAAGAAAAAAATCACACAGAGATTTAAGTAATTTACTTAGACTCAATTTTATTCATCCTAACATACATGCAATTTTTTAGCGAACTGTAGAAGTCATCAAAATTTATTGTACTTTTTTAAATACAAAAAAGATACATACAGTCGAACATAGAACCTCCTCCTTTTTTGAAGTCGGTTACAAAAGCAATGGCAATCTAATATTATAATTGCAACGCGCCAAACTAATCTCCCGCGATAAAATATAAAACCTTATAAAACTCTTAACAAGCATAATTTCACGAAGCGCGATATGCTCTAACGGGCCCGCCAAAACGCGCGACGGCAGCGCGCCGAGAGATTTTCAAGTACATTGCGTATTTTAGCAATATTTAAATCTTGCAACACTGTCACTGTCACCTTTGACGGCTGTCATTCCATACAATTAAAAGCCCTCCGCAGACCATCCCAGCGCGTTGCATAACACTGAATCATATATGCTGTGCGCTGTCGGTGTGTGTCACCGTATATGTGATTCAGTGTTATAGCACGCGCTAGGCACGCTTCGTTGATATGTGGTGGTCTTAAGTGACACTTGGAATGGGGGGGGGGGGGGAGTGAGTGTCGGGTAGCATTGTGTGCCCAGGAACTGCGGTTCCTTTCTGGATCTGTCCGAGTAGAGTAGTTGGGCCGGTGCACCCCGGGCATTCAGTCAATGATGTCTTGGCCAATTAAGGATATTCATAACATAACCTGACCCGGGGGGAGGGGGTATATAATTATTTTACCTAACAACGACCGACATGCTGTTCAAGTTCAAGACTTTTGAAACTTAGACCGTTGAATAGATTTTTTTTTGTAATAAGGTAAGGTAGGGTACTTTTAAGAAATGTTCAAGGCGTACCCGCCGATATTTTTGTGTCGGCGCCATCTTGGCAGTCGTCTGTTATGCGTGAGCCTAACCGCACGGCTTCCCAGCTGTAACTTTGTCGCATTAAAGTGTTATATGTATCAGTCTTTGCCTTTCATCTACGCACACCATCAAGCATACTCTACAACAGCATTTAGTAGTCCTCTATTTTCTCCTCAAAAACTTGACCAATAGTATTTTTTTTTTCATAAATAAATAATTAGAGGAAAGCTTTGACTATGCCCCAATATCTTTGTTTTATTGTTATTATGAGTACTTTTTTGTGAGTGTCTGATTTGAATACTCCTAACTTCTTATAAAAATTGGAATATGAAAAAAAAACAAAACATAGGGGCGTACGTTTGTATGGAGACATGGTTCGCATCGTATCCTCATAACCGTGCAATGAACACAGTATTCGCTCGCCGCGCCGCGCATAGCCGGTGTAAGTTACGTAGCTCTGCGCCCGCGCCGCGGTGATAACATTAATGACGTCGTAAACTTGCCTCGGTTAGCTAGAGATGCGCCATATTGCAAGTGAAAATTGGCAATATTGGCAATAAATATTGCTGGTCGTTTTTGCACACAATGAGACTTCCAACCTAATTTTTCGGTTGTAGCTGATAATTGAAGTAATAAAGATATTTTAGTATAATACCTACGAGTAGTAGAACAATTGGAACAGTACGTATACCTTATTGTTATCGTCTACAGGAATACAATTAAATACCTAATTCTTAATTTACTTGTTAATTGTATGCGATTTTTAAATACAGACTTCTATTTTCTCTTTAATTTAATATTGCTCTTTTTGGTAGTTTTCAAGTATATTTCAAGCTTTTCATGTTAAATACATATAATTCTGCTCTACTATAATTTTTATAATTATGTACAGGAGACGCTATTTTACCATTGAAAGTGGCCAAATTGCTATGGCCAAATAAGGATCTTCATCATCGCTGCCTATATAAGTCCCACTGCAGGGCACAGGCCTCCTCTCAGAATGAGAGGGCTTGGGCCGTAGTTCCCACGCGGGCCCAGTGCGGAGTAGGTAAGCGTCTTACAGTAATTAAAACAGAGTCATACAATAGGGATGACGACTGGGTTAAAAATATGTCATTCTATTTAGTCCGTCAGTTAGATTATGGGAAAATATGGGACACGTATTTTTTCGTTTATCAAATTATTAAAAATCGACAAAGATATAGATCGTCAAACTTCCGGAGTGGGGGCTTGTGACGTCACCCTTAGGTAAAAATTGTACCATATAGTGACGTCACTCGAAACTTCTAAGCACTGTATTCTCGTCATTTTTTGTTTGTAAAACAAAAGAAAAAATACGTGTACAATATTTTTTAATAATCAAACAGACGGACTAAACAGTTTTTTTTAGTCGTCTAGCCTATACCATCCACAAAGACACAAAGTAAACTGAGCCATCATATATTGTCATCGGCAACTTGAATATTGGCAACGGTACATCATTACCCGTTGTGAGGCTTATCCCAGACGTTGGCTCGAGAGCGTCCCAGACATGCGGAAATCACGCTGTAGAATTAGCCGCTCTAACGACGAAGTAAATCAACCTGTAGTCGAGATTAGGTTTAAAATGCCCTTAAATCACACGATTTGTATGGGATAAATTAATTTATTGGACATTTTCTTAACAGGTTAACTGTACAAGTGTGCTAGTTGACGTGCAACATACATGGCATGGATGGCGCAAAAGTAAAATGACGACGTGAAATTGACGTTTTGTGACTTCTCAAAGACGGAGTTTATGTGTTCGAAAAATTTTCTGTATATAATTGCATTAGTATCGTTCGGATGTCAAAGGAATACTATTCACTACATTTCATAGCATTACTTTTTTTGATAGCTGTAAAAAACTATACATCTATCCAATGATATTTGAACCTTATTATCAAAAATAATATAAGTACGTTTCGCAAGTAACACTTTTTATACTAAATTCGTATTAAAATTTGTATTAAATTCAGCTGTATTTCTATCACAAACAAGACAGCGTAGCGACAGTAAAAAGGTTCCGTTCCTTAGTCACTCTTCGGGTACGAAAACAAACCCACACATCCCGCGGAAATTTCGCCAAATCCTTTACAACATATCACGGTCTAAAGGGCGTATTTTAAAAACGCATCAGTTAATTATTCCCTCGTGTAGCAGATGGCATGTTCCATTTGAATAACAAAGAGTTGACCGCGCTGGCTGGCTCGGAAAAATGAAAGATTGACACCGAACCGAGGGCGCAGGGGGGCTACTGCGAAATCTAAAATTCGAAGTTCGAACCCTGCTGCCCCTTTCACTCATCTGTTAAATAGTTTAAGTGTGAACAGAACGGCACGATACAAAGTTCGAAAATCGAATTTTGTTGTATAAGGCAGGCCTCACACACCCCAAAGTGACGTATATACGACCATGTCATCAACGTATACGGCCTTTTTGAACGGAATTGAATTTAAATGGGATTCGGTGTAAGTGTTTAAAGAGTTGATTAGATTTGGAGGATTTTATTACGATTCGAAAAAAGGTCGGTTGTTTTTTTGATGTTCGTGTTGGTGGTTTGCAACCTTCGATGTGTGGATGTGGCTTGTAATGATGACGAATAAAAAGTCAACCAGGGCTTGAAATACTGGTATTTTGAAACAATAGTACATTACTGCAGCGGCAGCGAAATAGGGGATTGCCGGCCGAGTAGTTATAGATGGCCGAGTGTTAACGAGGCCATCTAGAGATACGAGGCCGGCAATCCCTGTTCGTAGCCAAGGCTTGTATAGAGTTTTTCTCAAACATGCATCACCATCACCACCATCATCATCATCACCATCATGATCATCATCAACATCATCGTCATCACCATCATCATCATAATCATCATCACTATCATCATCATCATCAACATCATCATCATCATCATCTCATCATCACGATCAACATCATCATCACCATCTCATCATCATCATCTCATCATCATCATCATCGCCATCATCATCATCACCATCATCATCATCATCATCACCATCATCATCATCATCACCATCATCATCACACCATCATCATCACACCATCATCATCATCATCTTACCTTACCTTAAATAAGCGTAGTGGCAGAATGTCTTAATGAACCAAAACGCAAATATTGCTTATAGTTTTTTTTTAATAGCTAAATGCTATGATGCCATAGACCTATAAACGTCATGGTATGAAACAATAGACGATCACTTTGCTGGCCTTGGCCAGCAAAATTGTATGAAATTCCATTATTGACCTCTCGTCTAGGCGCACCTGCACCACCGGCTGCACCTGCACCTGCAACGTGACCCTTCGTGGCGTATTATAAGGAACATAACGTCAATATTTCATAGCATGTTTGAGAAAATGTATATAACCTAGATTTAGGTCTCTTCAAGGCTAGAGTGAATGGGCTGTTACTGAACCAGTGAGGTACACCCTTGGCCTCACCTTCACTTTTCATTAGGTGAGATAGTGGTCAATCTCGGGTCAGTTTTATGTAAAAAAAAGTGCCATAAATTCGCTTTACTCTGGTCCTGAATGGTGACTTTGGCCACTGTTTGGGCAGTTTTGTGAGTTTTCTTCTCATATAGTTTATATTGGTCGTCACGAAACTGAAACAAAAAAAAATTAGGTATGGAAAACTAGGGAAATTTCCTTATTATCAAAATCACTCAATAGCACTCTTGATCCAGAGTAAAATAACCCCAAAATATCCTCTATTAAAAAAACCGACCAAGTGCTAGTCGGACTCGCGCACGAAGGGTTCCGTACCATTATATCTATAAAAATAGCAACAAAAATCACTGTGTATGAGATCCCCACTTAAATATTTGTTTAATTTTAATTTAATTATTTATTTTTAAAGTGAATATAACTAAATATTCTGTGAATATTTCAAGCGTCTACAATTCTACATGTTGTCGTTATCAATAATTAAATATCGCGCAAAAACGAGCAAAAAAATTACGTTTGTTGTATTGGAACCCCCTTAAATATTTATTTTATTCTGTTTTTTAGTATTTGGAAATAAATCATCCGTGAAAATTTCAACTGTCTAACTATCACGGTTTACCCTTTGGGTTTACTCTGTATGTTCCAAAATCTTATTGTACCTAAAATTGCGTGAAATAAATTTTATTCTATTCTCTTCTAAGGAGATTGTGCACTTTCAAATGAAAATATCCCTTGATTTTAGCGGTGTTTTATCTTTTGTTACGTTCTCTCTTAATAGGTGAAAATTGTCTGTCACTTAAACCATTTTTATCTCCATCCATAATTATCTTTCATCGGATTTGAAAAACTCTTTGACGGCCCATTTGCAATCATTCAACAACAGCTTTAAATTCCGAGTACTGATCAAGCACAAAGCTTTCGGAAACTATCTGAAACCCACAATTTCTGAAACAATACGTTCGCCGTACATGTGCTTTTTAATAACACTACGCCGCCGGCATTTTTGTGATGAATGAACAAGCGACGCTGCATTGATTGACGGCAGCTACTGACGCGGCCCTTACACTGCAATTTAGCTGTATAAAGGCCCCACAAAGGTCGTGTAATAGTGGTATAGCGAGTGCGTCTACAAAATATCATTTGTTGTTTTTAGGGTTCCGCACCTCGAAAGGAAAAAGCGGAACCCTTATAGGATCACTTTGTTGTCCGTCCGTCCGTCCGTCCGTCCGTCTGTCAAGACCCTTTTTCTCAGGAACGTGTGGAGGTATCAAGCTGAAATTTAAATCAAATACTCAAGTCTACTGTTCCTTGGAGCTGTGAAAAAAACAAACTTCTAAGCCAACGCAATCAAAAGATACAGCCATTTATGCCGCAAATTTTCGACACTCGCAAGGGAATCAAAACCTACAGGGTACCTACTTCCCGTGAACTCAGAATCTTGAAATTTGGTACGAAGCCAGGTCATAGCACACATAAAAAAATTGCGAAAAGCATAAATTGTTTTGTCTGTCTGTCTATATCAGTAACCAATCTACAATGATCCCTTACTGCGTACATTTTACTTGGAAGCAGGGCTTTGCTAACACTGGATTATTATAGTTACAGCTGTTTACCTAAAAATTTGTACGGAACCCTCAGTGCGCGAGCCCGACTCGGACTTGGCCGGTTTTTTAGAATTCAAATACGTTTGAGAAACGGTTATTTATAGAAACTGTTGCCCGCGACCATCTGCAAGGAATTCGTTTATCGCTATGCCGTATTTTTGGCATTCCTGAACACTAGCAGTTCAAACCAAACCAAACCCAAGCAATTGAATTACCGCTACCGAATCCGTGAAGGCCCGTTCCTGAATTTAGCCCCTGACTTGTACAATGTTCTATTTAAGTAGAATCGCTGCTTTAGTAAACCGAGATAAAATTACCAAATTCGCTAATATCATTGTAAAAAGGCTGTGGTGGCTTAGCGGCTTCACCTATGGCCTCTCAACCAGAGGGTCGTGGGTTCAAATCCCGGCTAGCACTTCTGAGTTTTTCGGAATTTATGTGCGAAATTACATTTGTAATTTACCAAGAGCTTTACGGTGAAAGAAAACATCGTGAGGAAACCTGCACACACCTGCGAAGAAATTCAATGGTGTATGTGAAGTTCCCAATCCGCACTGGGCCCGCGTGGGAACTACAGCCCAAGTACATTCTAAGAGGAGGCCTGTGCCCTGCAGTGGGACGTATATAGGCTGGCATGATGATGATGATGACTGCTTTAGTAAACCGAGATAAAATTATCAAATTCGCCAATATCATTGTAAAAAGGGCCGATCTTTGCACTTTGACATTTCGCTGTTTAATCACGTACTAGAGGCCACAGAGGGCGGTGGCGTCGCAGGGAGATCAGCGCTCTTGACACCGCTCTCGCCACTCGAGAGTCACTCTGGACGGATATCGGTGCTTGAGCACCATTGTCTGCGTGACTTTTTGACGTTATCGTAGATTCTGAGAGATAATCAAATATGGATTGGTGTCGCTTTTATGTGGGGGTTGTGTAACATTTAACGTATACGTAAAGATATCATGTCACGCCAACAGTAATTGCAAGTTGTATATCAGCTGTAATTGGTCACATTTTACTTCTTTCAAGCTTAAAGCAGAGTAAAAGAGGTGTAGTAGATCTACTATCTTGCGGTTTGACGCATGTTGGGTTTCTTTGTATTGGTTACTCATTGTATTTTTAACTGAGCTCAAATTGGCTTCTTAGACATATTCATACGGCTACTTTTATAATTTACTCTGTTTAGGAATAATAATAATAAAAACCGAGTAACTTTAGACCACACGACTGAAGTAAAACTTCTTCAGCTCTCTTTTGTCCCACATAATCATATTATAGATGGAGCCTCAGATCAAATAAAAAGTAAAGATATAGCGCTGCGAACAACGAAGTGAGGCCGGTCAAACTACACCAATCCGTGTGCTTACACAGTTGCAACAGAACTACACCAAATTTTGCTTAGAACCCAAAACGTCAACACTAGTGTTGCCGTTAAAATAATGTAGTTACCCTATTATTACAACCTTTTCTTTTTTCATTTTAAATTCTATTCTTTATTAACACTGCTTAAAACGTGAGAACGTTACACGTAACGTAAAGTTATTTGTTTCTTATAAAAGATTATCAACGTTTTTTATTGTAGTAACGGTATCAACGTGACACGCAACGTAGTATCGGGGTATTAAGAATTATTATGGCAACACCGGCCTACACACACATGTTTATGAAACCGACCTCACTCGGCTGTTAACCGCGCTCTATCTTTACTTTTTATTTGATCTGAGGATGGAGCAGAAGAAGTTTTTTTTGTAAGCGTTTGTACTTTAACTACTTAATTTATTATATATTTCATACTAAATACAAACTGAAATATAGATGCACAGAAAAAAAACCCAGAAAAAAGACCAATGCTGGGAATCGAACCCAGGTCCTCAGCATTCCGTGCCGTGTGCCATACCCCTAGACCACCACTGGTCTAGAGATTAGACACGAATCTTTCCTATACATCATACATTTCAGTCTGCTAAATCATCACCTTATGCAGTGACAAGCGCTCATCTATATTACACCCTCTATCGAGAGATTTTAACACTCCTTCGGAACTAACCGCTCACCTGGACAAGAGATGGCGCTACTGTGCAACTTTAAACAAGTAAGCTTAGCTATGAAGTATCTTTTTGTATTTATTTTTTCAACTTTATTTTTTATTACTTTTACGGTCATCCCGTGAAACCATATATTTCATACTAATTAATTAGTATGAAAAAATAAATACAAAAAAAAATACAAAAAGAAAAATAAATACAAAAAGATACTTCATAGCTAAGCTAACTTGTTTAATTTATTATTGCAGACAAAAAACTTCATCAGCTCCATCTATATGATTATGTGGGACAAAAGAGAGCTGAAGAAGTTTCACTTCAGTCGTGAGGTCTAAAGCACACTCGGTTTTCAAGCTTCATCGTAGGCCTCATCTTCGCTTTCCATCAGGCGTGATTGTGGTCAAACGTAAGCCTATATTGTATGAAAATTACCCGAGTGCTAGTACCTACTAAGATTGTACACCCTCGTCGCCTCTTTTCGTAACGCGTTCACCAGCTTACTCCCGAAGTCAAGCGTGCCTACAGAAGTTTTACTTCAATAATAAAAAATATAACGTAAAATTGAATTGAAGCAAACGTTAAATTGAATTGAATTAAAACATATATAGAATTATTGTTAGCCGTGGTGGCCAAGTGGTTTGACCTGTTGCCTCTTAAGCAGAGGGTCGTGGGTTCGGATCCGGGCACACATTCACATTTTAATAAATACAAATCACACGACGAAGAAACTAAAACAAAAGAACACTGACCTCACTAATTAGTATCACTGCTACTAAACGCTAGCGTAAAATTACTTCATTTGGTTTGGGTAGTCATGAGCGTCTTCAGAATTACTCTGTATTAACGGCGAATGGTAATACTTAATGCAAAAGACCGCGTAATAAGAAAGACAGGCTGTATAAAGGTCGTCTGTACAGCTACGATTGCCGCAGACCGTACCTACAGGCTCAGCACATGGGACATTTATTTACGCCGACTGTACACGAGACGGGACGACCGCTGTCCGAGTTCGAAACTAATGCTTCCGCTAGGGTTGTCAACACGGTCGGTATTTAAAAAAAAGTTAGTGACAGTTACAATGACAAGCGTTCAACGCGTGTTAGTCTGAAAAGTTATAGCAGTTAATGTACCTGTAACTTTGGGTTCCGTATGCCGTGGTAGCCTAGTGATTTGATCTATTGCCTCTCAAGCAGAGGGTCGTGGGTTCGAATCTGGGCTCGCACCTCTGAGTTTTTCCGAATTTATGTGCGAAATTATATTTGTACCACGAGTTTTACGGTGAAGGAAAACATCGTGAGAAACCTGTACACACCTGAGAAGAAATTCAATCGTGTGTGTGTGAAGTTTCCACTCCGCACTGGGCCCGCCCAAGCCTTTTCGTTATGAGAGGAGCCCTGTGGCCTGCCGTGGGACGTATATAGGCTGTGATGATGATGAACTTTGGGTTTGATTGATTGGTGGCGTTCTTGTGACGCCGTAGCAAATAATTTCTAACGGATAGAATAAACTTTTAAGGCCAATTGAGACAAGAAGAATGTGCATGTAGCATTACACTGCGGCGCTTGATTGACTACTTCAAACTCGTTCGCTTTACGACACCGCAATGTAAATCAACTAGCACAATTTTTCTTGCAGGTCTAAACTAGGCCCGGTAATGGGGAAAAGTGCACAAACTAGTAGGGATAAGTTCACCTTTGTACACTTTGTTCACCTTTGTCTCTTTCTCTTGTTTCATGTGTTTTTTTATGTACAATAAAGAGTTTTCCATATCGCTCCGTAAAAAATCGGACACTTTTGTAGACTTTTCCCCATACCGGGCCGTTTGTTTCCGGTCCGGTCTTGTAGTGCACAATCGCCCTTACACTATTGATAGCGAGTAATACTATCGTCAAAATAAGATGTAAAGAAACGGCCAAGTCACATATTTTTGATTAAGGTGTAGAGTTTGTGAAGTTAGGGCTTGTAGAGTTAGGGCGTGCAGAGTTAGAAGCTTGGCTATACATGAGATCTGATAACTTTTATAGTCTAGTCTTGGCAACATTTTACATGAAAACCGTTCCACCGGTTTATCAGTACTCCTGAAAAATAACTAAAAAAAAGTACGCCTGTCACCCCTACCTTGATGGGGTGAAATAAAACCCGCCTACACGACGAATGGAGTGAAAAAATTCCAGTTCAAAAAGCCACGACTACACAACCGTTGGCAAAAAGTTGCATTGTCTGTGGCGCGTGTGGGGATGTTACCGGCCAGTGTTTTGTCTTCGTCTAGGTTGACTATGCTATGTGAAAGTTAGACTATTTAAAGTTGTTATAGCTAGTTTTGTGGCCAGTAGGTAGGTATGATTTTTGTGTTGTAAGAAATAATCCTTAGTGGTTCCTAAATATGTTGAAATGTATGTAGGTGACTTTACGCATGTATTCGAAATTTTAATGATAATGTCGCATTTTTAAAGCATACTTATATGATGCCTCTTTTGGTCTTGTTCTAACTCTAACTTAAGCCTTAAACGCTAAAGAACATAATCTAAACGAAATTTAAAAAAAAAAAACATAAAACTTTACGTTTTTTGTTTTAATATTGATACCTAACTATCAAAATATAGTTTTAATGTCAGACAAACTTTCCGGTGCCACCTTACTGCGTGAAAATACATATAGGTAACATGCAAATAAAAACAAAAATAATAATTCGAAATGATGTTCATCTCAACCGCAGTCCGTAAACCCACAAAACCATACAGTATTAATTTAATAACACGGTAATCGCCTTTTGTTCTGGTTGTAAAACGATATAACACTGATATTTATCAATAGCCATCAAAACGGGGACTGAGCTTTTTGTAAAAGCCCCAGGGACTCGAAGCTCAAAGCTTTTGACGCGTGTCGAAACACGACACTGGCTGGCTTGAACCCTCATTACTGCTGCCTACTTAATTAAATAATAAAAAAGTGAAACGTCAAAAACGCACCGTTTTTTTTCATCAAATCAGCGTTCGATTTTTGAATTAATAAAACGTCAAGCGTAACTAACCGTGATGGCGGGCATGCGGGCGCCTTGGGCGTTTTTTGTTTTGGTTAAATATTATATATATCTGTTTTGATGGAGTCTGCTTTTCGTATAGTACTACTATACTTTAGTAGTTAATCCTGTATTACATTTTTTTCTATGTACTTACACGCCCCCAATTTCTAAGCTCTTATTTTAGTGTCATAAATTATTAATCATAAATTCACGTAAAGACTTGCGTCACGTACCACAGACATAAAAAATCTACATCATAATCCACAGATATCCCATATCATTGCCCAAAAGACGTCAAAAACAAAAAGCCTGTAATAGAATTGCAACACCGTGAAAAAAGAGAATGGCGGCGACGAGGGGTGTCGGCGCGAGTCAGCACTTCTGCGGAATAAGCTCAAACGTTGAAAACCCAATTTGATGGCTCGATTAACACGCCCTGTTCTATATGGGATTGATTTTGGGCATAAATGAAGGTCATCCGCTGGGCGCTTTAAGTCTATTACAGGCTGATATTGGGTTAGTGTTTGCGCGACGCGATGCGTCATCTGACTAGTCATGCCACTGTAGGTTGTTTTATAAATATACTTACTGAAGTCAATTTAATTTACGGATTTTAGGTAGGTAATTAGAAACAAATCCATAGTTTTATCAAATCCCTTCTTATGATCTAAATTTACCGAACCACCTAAGATAACTAACTAGAGCCATATTTTCGCGCTTTAAAACCATAAAAACTTTCAACTCAACTGCTCTTACAAAATGATAAATAAATATTCGTACCAAATCAGGTTGACCAACATAAAAATAAAACCATAGGTCGAGCTTTGAAATTTCTTCCGCATGCAGCGGAGTAAGTTCTAACTCATGCTGAACATGCGCATGTCTGCAACACAATGAAGCTATAGCAGGGCAGCCAACCGTGAACAGTTACTCATTTTCATTTAGCCAACGTTCAGAGCTGGATGCCTTAAGAGAGTTTTAGGGCTGAATATACCAAATCCCAGATTTTTTTTGCAGATATCATGAATTTAATTGTTACTCCTACCTATTTTTCTAGAGAGTCTGTCTATTAAGAGATATTTTATCTTCAGACTTTTATCTAGAATTTTTGTACATCGGTTGAACTTTAGTATTATTTTTGCCTTATACCAGTGACGTACTGGTCACCAACACAAATACAGCTATCGATTTTCAAATTTCATTATTCTTAAATTGAGCGTCATCCGTATTCAGCCAGAATTATTTCAAATCTATGTGAACAGAGCAGTGCTGCCAAGTTAGCGGCGCCCATATAGATCGTTACCAACCTTAAGCGAGCAAACGACGTGTAATGCTCCCAAGTCCCATATAGCTCTTATAAGTCGTGCGCCCAGGACCATTGTACTCCATTCAGCTAGTTAATTGTTTTAATTCGCTGGTATTTAAAGCATTGGGACTCTAGACGTTTTAAAATAAGGTTCCGTTTAGTTTTAGGTTTGTTGAGTATTTTAATTACACCCACGTTCTTGCTAATGGCGGCTCCGATGTGCGGATCACGATTTTTATACCGATGTACAGTTGGGTGCTGATGCGGTTACGATAGGTTTCGGATTGTGGTAATTAGTCGGGTGGTTTATAAGGTTGATCGAGAGAATAAAAAAATCATATAATTAATTGACATGGTGGGAGATTGTGTCCAAAACTAATTGTAAGTTCGAATTTCATATTGAAAACTACAAAAAAATTTTGCAAAGTAGTTTTTTTTTCTTCGCGGGTATAAGACCGCTCATCATTCAACAAAAATGCGTAAGTAACTCTATCTATCTGTTACTTTTTCATGTTTTAAACGTTTTAAAACTTTGAAACGATTTAGATGAAATTCTTAAAGATATTTTGAGACCTAGGGAAGGACAGGATATTTTTCCCGAAAAATCGCGCGGGATAGTTCTAAACCAATTCTTTACAGACGAAGTCCCGGACAACATATAAGTAGTTAAAAAAATATTGAAAAAAAATTTTTTAGCGCACTTCATTAAATACGTATTTCTTACACAGCAAAAAAGAGGTCACGTTTGGTTAGCACATTACATGCAAAAACTCAAATTCTTTTTTGACATTAAAACCCTCAATTTTGCAAGTTGCAACACTCACAACAAAGTCGCTTGGAAATCAATAAAACATTTTTGCCCCCGACCGTCCGCGCCCTCATTTGGTTAATTCGCCAGATATCCTCAATTAACCACAGGTAGAAGTTTGCGGAATCACGACGACAACTTTTAAACGCATTTTAATGAGCTCGTTCTGTTCGAAATTTGAATTTTAATTATGGCATTTGGGAAGTTTTTTGTTTGGCGACGGGAAGTGTTAGTGGCCAGCTTGAAATTTTGACAGAGGACGTTTGAGGAGATTGTTATGATTTTGAATATTAATAAGGGTACGTTTCACTTTTTTTTCAGATGTTTTATTTTAATTGTAAGTACCTGTTTTACGTAATCAAATATCTTTCAAATCGGTTTCAATTCCCGCATCTTCATTATAATATTATCTTATTATCTAAGTGCGTTTCAGCCTATCAATTGATATAATAAGTGCAAATGCAATAGCGCATGATGAGCGCATATATGAGTACAAAATACAAAACTTAAGATTTCAAGAAACAGTGCTAAGTTAATTATATTTGAAATATTGTTTAAATTTTTTTACCAAAAATTTTTTAATCAAAATATCTCTACGCAGCGGCAAACCGCAATGACCCTACGAACCCCGAACCCTACAAGGGTGCCGCAGGGGTCGCTCCCCGCAATCTCCAACTACTCTAACAAGCGACTTTTGGCTTGACATGCAACAATGGGGGTGTTAACTTGGGATAAGTTCGAAGATAGTGAGATTTACCTAAAAATGGTTAGCCTAATTGCATTATTTTACTACAGTAATTAATTACCTAACTTGCATTTTTCGTCTTTAAAGACATTCAATGGTAACTTGTGTATTGTTTTTACAGTGTAATATCAGTTTACGTATACTTAGTTTCATTTAACATTAAAAATTTAACGGTTAAACTTGCGCTTGTTTATTCAATAATCCAATGTTGGATGAAAAATAATAATGTACCTATTAACACTTGTTATTATAAAATAATCCAAGTTCTAAATGTAGAAGTTTACTCGATTGTCAGTAACGTCTTAGGTTTATTAAAAACATGCTAATGTGACCGTTAAATTTTTAATGTTAAATTAAATAAATTATGGTCAAATAGGAACAGTACAAACGCTAACTAAATTACTTTATGTGAAATTTTACTTTAAAAAGCTACATATTTAAATTGGTAAACAAAACACACTAAATCAACCTTTTCATTAAGATTTAAAAGTATGCCTGGCTGGGCATAGTCACTCAAGTGCACTTACATCTCGAAAAAATATTAGAAAAAAAGTATGATTCCCCAAAACCATTTTTTATTCAGTTGTATCTTCAAATGCGTCCCCATCTCGACCTCACGCGTGGACTTTTTTTTTAAATTCATCCCCTAGGCTCAAATAATCATATCAGCACACGTCACTTGAGCTGACACCCTTTGACCACTAATCATTGGTTTCGAAAAAACCATTATTAAAAAGTTTGTGTGACTGTTTTGTTTTTTTTTTTTTTTTTAAGGTTAAAGTTAAAGGAATTTAGAACCATAAAACGTAGCACAGCTAATGATACGATAGTTGCCTAATACCGTCTAGAAACATAGTCTTTAAGTACTTTTCGATGACCGGCGCGCATTTAGAAAATAAAAAATAAAAAGTTTAAGTTTAAACTACTTACATTCGCCATTCGTTTTGTAACTAAACTGTACTATGATTTTCCCCACAAAAGATATAATTTAATAAAAAAAGTGCCACATGCTCGAAGGGGAGCATTGTAACGTATAACCAAAACAAAAATGCTGTAATGATTGTTCGGCGCGTGCCAAAATGTCAGTGTTGAGATGAAAATTATACCCTTTTACTTTTGATTATTTGGCGGGAAAGTATTATTATTTAAAACCTCACCTTCAAGAGGCGATTGATTTTTACCCTAGAGATTATATTATTCGTTTATAGTATTGAATAAACTTACATTTCCTCTATTCTACAAAAAGCTACTAGCGCTCTATTTCTATCAGTTGAATTGTCCTGTAAGTTTTTTTGTAACAAACTTCGCGAACGCGCTCCTGTTACTGTCAAAAGCTATAAAAACAGTTCGTTGCCGTTATGCGCCACAGCGCTTGCAATTTGCACGTAGTAATTAGGACTATGGAGGGTAATGGTTATAGGACAATAGTTACAAAAGTGTCCAGCTTGAAGCGGTAAAACAGTTCCAAATCCTTCCCGCGTGGCGCTAATAACAAGCGTCTGAAATGAGTGTAGCAACTGTAGCAAGGTGACAGCGCTATCTTGTCTAGTATTTTGACGCTTACTTTAAAATTCACTCACCTGCCTATTTAACGCTTTTCGACAAACACTGGATACACAGAGATTGTTCTCCTTGAAAACTGTTCTGTTAAAACCAACGCTAGGTATAGAGACGTTTTTCGAGTCAAATTTAATGGTAGAATCTCTAATATAATATTATTAAAAGTAATAAGTTTTTACACGTCATTGGCGTTAGTCTGAGGCCTATTTTTTCTGTCAAGGGGCATAAGTTGAGGGAGAAAGGTAGATAGAGCTGGTGAATTCTGTTATATGAGCACTCGTGCTAAAAAAAATAATGAAATTCGATCACTTGAGGCACTGGCCTATAAATTCCTCCTAAAAATCACACCAAAAAAACGAATAAAAGCTACATAATCAAACTATTGTAACGTATAACCAAAACAAAAATGGCGTAGAGTATTGTTGAACGCGTGCCGCATTGACAGCGCTGAGATGAAAATTATACCCTTTTACCGCTGGTTATTTAGCAAAAAGGTGTAATTACCTCACCGGTTATTATTCGGTAGGATTAACTTATAAATCCTGTGTAATTACGGGTCACGAAACACAGATGTCGCTACTGGCGCTTTTTAAAATTGGTGACGATTGGTTTTTAATTTAGATTTTTATCATTTGACGTGATTACAACTTGTAATGTAGATTCTTATCGTCAAATTTATTTTTCTTTATTTCTGTTCGTCAAATTCCTAATTTAAATAAGTGACATATGTGGAGTGGAGTTTCGCTTCTCACTGCTGGGCATAGATTATGGGCTTGGGCTGTAGTTCCCACGCAGGCAGGCCCAGCAGGCCCAGATCGGGAACTTCACATACATAAATTGAATTGCTTCGCAGATGAATACAAGTTTCCTCAAGATTTATTCGTTCACCGAAAAGCTCAACTGCGAGCCTGGATTCGAAACCACGATTCTCTGCTTGATACGTCATAGGTTAAACCACTTCCTATATAGTCTTATTCTTGTGCTACCAGTACGCTTAGTATACGTTTTACCTCAACAAAATACTTCTCGACCGCGTTTACGTAAAAAATTCAATTACTAGGGAAACATGGACAGCGTCTCCGCGCGCGCGCTTCCATGTTTCCATAGAATTGAAATTTTTACGTAAACGCGATCGAAAAGTATTGAAGTGAAGGAAAACTTATACTAAGCATACAGGATTTCAAAATACGCACGAATAAAAACGTACCGACTGAATTAAAAACATCACCGTTGCCATATCTCTTCTCATCCCACTGCTCTCAAAATGAAAACTTGTATCGACGAGTCGAACGCAAACAGCGAATACTTCCATCTGATACGAAGGGTTCTATTCTCAAGATCGAATCGCAGTGACAAACACCGGGGTCCTATTGTGGGTGCTAAATTTGTTTCGCTATTTCCGATCTCCTTAGCGATAATTTCGATGTAAAGACTGTATTGTGTGTATTGTAGTGATGTAAATTATAGGTTAGGTTGGCGGCCATTTTGTTGGATGACGAACGGGGTAAATATGACCTAACTAACTGATACAGGAAGTTTATTTGTTTGTATCTGAGACTGTTTGTGTTGTAAGAAAAAGGATATTCACAATTTAAATAGTTTAGTGTTTTGAAAAACAAAAGATAAGAGGCGTAATGCGTTCCTTGTTTAATCTAAAGGCCCGAATTGGAAGTCAAATAGTTTTTTTTACTACTTAATAGTGTACTTTTTGGTCTTCCCGTATTTTTGAACCTAAGCAAACAACGATTAACTGATAGTCTAGCATTTATAATATCTAATACGCTTAATAACGTAGCCCATTTATCCACTACACGTGTTTAAAAAAATCACACAAGTCATATATAATAAAATTCGATCTTTGCTCTTCAAACACAAACTTAAATTTACCGTCGCCAAAACCCCAAACTGTCCCCACCTCAAACAAACCCAATTCAAAAGCTCACTACTAGCGCCACCACGAACCGCACTCACCACTTTGCAGAGACATCTTTGTCCGCTATTGCATAGTTACAAGATCATCCGATATGTTTGCAAAGTAAACATCTGTCGTAGTACCAACACAACCAATATTAGTATCTGAAGTCTTACGCGTAGGGTCTAATGTCTTCAGTTGTATAATCTATGCCGCCTCCGATTTGGTTGGGGCACCGCCTTCGAGGTATTGTTGGGATTTGTTCGGTTGATCGACTTACCTTTAGATTTCTGTTGATAGAATGTCTTAAACATGCCGATATATCCCAAATAAGACAGCTTTTTAAACACTTATCCTAGCGTCAATAGTCAAATTTTTTTAACGTAACGTAACGTGTTGCAATATTATTTTTTTAATGACTCACGGTTAATTACATTACAGTACTTACCCGGCCATAAAGATTGCACATCGGTCTTTGGAAAAAGACTCGGCAAATGTCGGCTTCGTCGAGCGTTCTCGCACGCACTTACAAGTAATGTGTGACAACGCTCTACGAAGCCGACATTTTGCAGAGTCTTCTTCCAAAGACCGATGTGCAATCTTTATGGCCGGTTACTGTACATATTTGTTTCGGGAAATAGACCGTGATTACTTTTAATGAATTCCCGATAATTCGACCCAGTTGCTAGTATCATGATGGTTATGATGCATGCAACTGTTTCGAAACCTCGAGAACTTATTAAAGGTAACAGCCTGTATCCTATAATAAATATAAATCCTACTAAATAATATTATAAATGGGAAAGTTTGTGTGTTTGTAACTTTCACGCAATAATAACTAGATAAGTAGATCTGTCATGTAGACTATTTTTTTTAATAGATATAGATTTATATATTCTATGAAGTCTTAACCCCAAGACATTAGATCCATAAAAACCAGCCCGCATATAGTTTAATAAGCGATAATTATATATTTCTATAAAAGATAGAGCGTGAACGATGACGAATAAACGAATGCGGGTTACGATTTAACTCGCCCGATTATCACCCTTTACTTTAATGGAGTGAAAATACTTAAATAATAGTTAAATAGAACGTAAAGTATCGAGCCCAAAATCAATTGGACAACGGTTAAATTTAACTCTAATGATACATATATTGATTCGAGCGTTAGGTACTCTGCAGAGGTCCGTAACTACAACATTTTACATTGCAATTCCGCACCCGAACAAGCAAGGTAATAGACTCCCGTTTTTCGAAAGTTTAACATTATCAAATCGAACTAGCGCTTCAACTGACCCATTTAAATTATCCGAAAAAAAAGTGTTATATTTATTCATTTTAATTGTATCAGTGATTGGATAAGTTTAATAAAATCTTAACTACGCTTAATAATATACCTGGGCGACCGAGTTTCGCACGATCTTTAACTCGAAAGCACGCGCTTTCCTAAAACAAGACCAAACTACATCGATTTTTTGCCCCAAAAACCCCTAGATACACACCGACAACGCACAACCACTGGCACAAGACCTAAACTTTCGAATCTCCTTGATCATAAAGGTGCACTATGGGATTTTCCGAAATTCCCACGAAAAAGCTAACTAACGTAACCACGGCAGCAACATCCGGATAAAGCTAAAGCACATTAATTGCCCAAATGCCCCGCGATTCAACAAGGGCAAATATCCAAGTAACCCTCACCTCCATGAATCAAAAGTTGTACGCACTGGTCTTACAGACCAAAGGCTAGTCCGATACCAATTAACCCAGCGTCTGCGCAGCAATGTAATAACTCTGATTAGAACGACCCTGGTGAACGAACGGGAATTGATATGAATGAATGGAGTGAATGAATGGAAGACATTGCGGTGACAAGTGTTTTTGTTGAGGAGTTCAATAAAAGATTGTAAATTTATTTAAGAGTATAAGAAACATTGCACGTATAAGAAGAAATGTAGGTACCTATTAAAGTTTAGAAATAAAGAATAAATTAATGATTCTCCTAATTAAAGAATCCTATTCGTGCTGCCACAGCACCTGAAGACATGCTTAACTCATAATTTCAGTTCAGAGAAAAGATTATTTTAGGGATTTCCGAGTGTTTTATGTTTTAAGTAAATCCACGAATGAAAAAAACCGTTTGATTCTTAAATTATATTCACTGTCATTAATTGTTTTCAATCGTACGAAACTCGAAAGTGTGTTTTTAACTACCGATTCAACTACATAATGTTTCTTTCCATAACTTTTCTCTGTCGTTTTTTTGTTGGCATTTACACATGAGGTACCATTTTCATTGCAAAAGAACGATAATGATCAATTATATTATTTTTTTTCGACCCAATCATGTCAATTGCATTAAGTTTACCACAACGCACAATTGTTATTTGGGAAACTATCCATTGTCTTTCAATTCACCATTACCGTGGGTGGTAAGCACAGTTGAAACACCTGAATCATCTGAGACTATCAATCCCAATACTACTGACAATGCACATCGATGTCTCCAAAACCAGGAATGAATCAGTTTCCTCAGCCCAAACAGTTAGTGGCTTAAATAGTATTGATGGCAGGGTCAAGTGATCTGACCCATTAAATCAGTGTCCCATCAGCAATAATGAAGCCAGAAGCTTGGCGCCAATTCTGTGATCATCACTGAATTACTTGTTAATTTGGGGAGAATGATCAAACAATGGTTTATGAATTGCGTCGCAGAAACGAGAAGTCTTAACAGCAAGACTCTGTTGGCCAAATATTACGCAAACTAATTTAGAATAGAATTAAATTATTCTTTCTTAGAATAAAATATACAAAAAAAGCAGGATATCTTCTACATTAAACTTAAAACTAAACTTGGTAAATGGATTGAGCTCATAGCGCAATGTGCATTTAACAGTTCTGAGAAAAAACTTGAGATGTCGTTATGGCACTTACTATTCTCCATAGTCATCTTCCTTGCACTGGTTTCTTTATAACTGAGCATTGTAACCACTTCTTCGGAACAGTTTGTCTCGGAGTTACCAAATCATCACCATCCCAGCCTGTATACATTCCACTAAAGGGCACAGCCCTCCTCTCAGAATAAGAGGGCTAGGGCCGTAGTTCACACGCGGGAGAGCGGCATGGCAAATTTTGTTATTTCGCACGTAAATTCCGAAAAACTCATAAGGTGCTAGCCCGGACCCGAAACCACGACCATCTGCTTGAGAGGTAATAGGTCAAACAACCACAACTTGCCAAATACACTTTCTTTATCTGCAAATATAAAATAAATAAATGTAAATATAGACGACCAGGTGGCCTAGTGGTTAGGAACCAGGCGAGCTTGAGGTCCCGGGTTCGATTCCCGTATCGGGGCAGATATATGAAAAATACGAATGTTTGTTCTCGGATCTTGGGTGTTTGATATGTATTTAAGTATGTATCTATCGAGTGCAGAATAATGTATTTATTCATGAAAGAAAAAACATATACTTAAAGATGTAAATACAAGACTAAAACTACTATTAAATTGAAATAACTAAAACTAAACTTAATTAAAAAAGAGAGGTGGGCCTCTTGGCATGGGGCCCATCACGCAGGCAGCATTCCCGCGCTGAACTGCGATTGTGATTCTTTGCGCGAGAAAGCTGCCGGCGCGAGGGTTGCCAGTTGTATCTATCTATATCTACCGAATGTACGATGTGAGTACAAAATTTTCAATGAAATGAGAACTTTTGTAGAAATAATTTTCAAAGTCACAAAACTGGGTATTCTCGGCTTTTTCTGCAACACTACATAAGTATATCCATTTAAAAAAGTCAAGACTTACGAGGCTATTCTGTGGGAGTTTATCAAAATTTTGACTTTAGCTCCAAGTCCCAATAGTTTGAAATGTGCTTTAATATGTCATTCAGTCAGCTTCTGCTTATAAATGTGAAGATTACGTGAATATATATTAAGGTTCGATTTTATTCCATCACGATCTTTTATTCAACTTCTAGGAATTCATCGTGCTTCCGATTAAGTACACTTACCTCTTTTTGCCACTCCTCTCACTCCGCGTCCGGTGGATGCAACTTTTGTTACTCCAGTTACATTTTAACTTTGTCTTGCCCAACATTTCCATACATCTTGAGAGTCGCCGGGTGCCCATCAATTGCTGGCAGCTGTGACCGTTTAAAAGCATCGCTTGAACAATTAGTACAAGTGATCACAATTGCTGCTTGCGTCATGCGGAGACGTAAGGCGTGGACACACGAATTAGAATTAATAGATTCACGGGGAAAACTAGGTTAAATTCATTAGAGGCGTTGCACATCTGTCCTAACTTTATTTGAGAAAAGTCGCCACTCATCTTACTCGCCAAAACTTGAGACGGTGTGAGAAACATCGCGCGAGTGTATACATTGCTGTGCCACGCGGTTATGTATTAATAAGTGATTGAAAATTGACAACTATATACTACAACTGTACGACATTTCTCGCACCTAAATGAAGCTTAACTCGAGTTGTGCTTCAAAGAGGAACAACACAGTCAAGGAAATTAGCTGACACAAGAAGCCGGCATAACCCTTTACCCATAAACCCGTTATAACGAAATTAACAAATAAAATGGCTAAAAAGCCTATGTCTGGCAAAGATAATGGCGAAGTGACGGAGAAAGACAAACAAATGTTAAGTTAACATAACTTACCTAGCAATTGTTCATGAAATAGTGTGTGGACCAGTAACATGACTTGCAATATATCTGGTCAAGTGATCAAAATGGATTGCCGGTTCTTAAAAAAAACTGTAAATGATATTATTGCAATGAAAAGAGTTTTATTTGAGAGACTAGCTTTATTTATTGCACAAATTCGTTGCCATGAAAACTTCGAGAAATGCCTTTTTATCGCACCTCCTCAAGCAATATTTCTATCATACACATTACTTTTTTCTACGTACTTATAAAATTTCTTCATTCCTCATGGCAAATAAAACATTCAATGCGATCAAATCTCTAAGTCGCATAAAGTTCCTTCCCACATAAACTATAATAACATACAGGAACGTCTACCAAATAACCATCCACAGGTTTAGCATATATATGAGTTACCAGTTTTCCCACAAGCATCGTCAAATTACCATGTTTAAACTATTTGCTCTTCAATACCATCAATACCATTACCTAATTCTATTACCATAAAGAAATATTCATTTCTAATAACTAAAATGGGTGAATCCCTCTTGAAATATCATACGTTTGAGTGGTTAATTTTTAATTGCCTTGAAATAGTCATTGTGGCTCGAACTAGTAATTACGTTGGTCACTGTCAACGCTGTGTTTAATGAATAAATTACCCTCTTCATTTGGTTGAGTTACGTTTTAATTTTCGAATTAACTATTCCAACAGCATTTGGATTTTCTGTTTATTTCACATACGAAATGCCTTCACATTACTTATAGTTTAATTTGATTTGAAAGCTGTATTTAATTATCTTGTTCTACCAGATCTAAAGTAATCTTTGCTTGACAATATTAAAACAATACCTTCTATATAGACTAAAAAACCGGGAGCTCATTAAAAGTTATCACTATCTACATCTCATTCAGAGCAAAAGGTTCAAATCCGCGCAAGAACTATAGTCACCGACATACCATAACATCTGCCAAGAGAAATATTTCTCTTGGCAGACGTTGTGTCAAGTGGCAGTGGGCAGGGCATATTGCTCACAGAAATGATGGCCAATGGGTCAAAAGGTTCTCAAATGGCGTCCACAGATCGGAAGACACATTGTAGGTAGGCCACCAACAAGATGGAGAGACGGACTGGTTAAGGTTGCGGGACTTGCGGGAACGCGTTGCATGTGGATGACGTAGGACCAGTCTGTGGGAGGCCTATGGTCAGCAGTGAAGATATTTCGGCTAAATGATAATAATGATAAGATCCAGACTGAAACTATAGGACTCATCCTTGTAATAAACTTGACACAAACCATCCCAAAATATGATTCAGTCCAGCGCAAGATCATAGCACATCACAATCTAATTACATTCCATAACGCTAATTATATCTGCCTTCGCTGCAGACATCTGCTAAATGACCCTTTTGTTTACCGCATCATTTCTCTGCACAATAAAAGTATATTAATGTGTAGCAGTACCGCAAATGTAGCAAGGGTTCCTAATCGCATTAGGGGCGCTCACGGGCAATAATCTTCGTTTTTATACTAAGGGTTGGAAGGATTACATTTGTCTTCAAGATTTGGTAGCTTAAAGTATCCTTATCGGTTTCTTTAGTCACATCGACAATGGAAACTCGTTTTGAAACAAAATGTGCAGAATTATACTTTATCTGAGAATTCTAGCAGATTATTTTTATTACTTAAGTCAGAATCATCGTGATTTCGGTTAAAACGAAACAACTGAAATGTAATTTGCAAAATATAGCAAATAGATATCAATTTTATAATAAGTATGATAAACATGAAAAACCCAGTATTAAAGCCTACTTTTCTAAAATAAAATTACCCGATAAAAGCTATAACCTTTTCTACACCATTGAATCCGGTTGTTGTTGGGGAAACGACGTTCCAAATACATTCAGGGGAATATAAAATAAAAGTAATGACCCTCTTAAATTTAAAACACCGTAATCATTTGTAACGTCTCCTTTTCTTCTACAGATGCCTGTGGACTCTCCGACGTGCCGCACATAGAGAGTTTACAAGAGAAATCTCAGTGTGCCCTTGAAGAATACTGCAGAAGTCAATATCCGAACCAGCCCACGCGATTCGGGAAGCTTCTACTACGGCTGCCTTCTCTTCGAACTGTGAGCTCCCAAGTCATAGAACAGCTCTTTTTTGTAAGGCTAGTGGGGAAAACGCCCATAGAGACCTTGATAAGGGATATGCTGTTGTCAGGGAGCTCATTCTCATGGCCATACATGGCGACCATGTGACACACAATGTGGCGACAGCTGGCGGCCGCCTGATCCTCGCCGTACGGCTTCCCGCCGTACCTGCCCAGCCAACGCTTCGACCCGTTCCAGAGATACCAGCGCGAAGTCCCGCAAGAAGACGCTGTGACGTCTTCCAGCGAGTTCCATGACAGTACGGAAGCTCCCACCGAGGAGTACTTTGATTCGAGAACGAGCAGAGAAAGCGAGAGAGCCGACCCGTGCCCTACCTTCGACCCCATATCAGCGTTCTACGCTCCCAAAACGACCGAAAGCCAGGACTTCGGAGCGCCGACGCCAGTTGAATCACAGAAGAATGCTCAAAAGACTTCCATGATGATCGAGAACTTACTCAACATTCGCCCCGAGCCGTGCGACATTAAATGAACACTAAGTGGCACCAGTGTCTGTTAGTTCAAGTTATTTTTGTTCCTCTGTAAAAATATTTAGGCTACTTATATTTAATTATGTAAATAAAATGTTTTATTGTAAATGTATAGTTATGATAAGATGCGAAAGGCATAACAGTTTTCTACGATGTTTGTGATAGGTGTTCGAGGATATTCTCCTTAGTTTATTATCCATTGGTGCGATGAATGTAATTTGGAATTACAGACATATTGATGCGGCAATGGATAGGGTCTATATTATTTATGTTTTCATTATGAAGCCAATGAGGTTTTTACAACAGATCCGTTTGTATGATAAACGCAATAAGAATTGACATCGGTCGTGCAATGTTGATGTGTAGTAATAGTGTAGATACGTAGACGACATAGTAGTTTTTTGGATACATTTTATTTCACTGTGGTGCTCTCTGGTATTTATTAACAGACAAATATATAAGTAATAGGGGATTTGTGTAGCTCTACCGAGATGTCTTGGTACTTAACAAGATAAAAATGTTTATTTATTTAAATTGAAAGATGTTTTCTTTATGTTTAACATGTTCCAAACATGGAATTTGGCCCGCTTACAGATGTTACATGACTTTTTTAAAGGGATAAATACCTTGACTCCGAGTAATAATATTGAAAATTCAAAGTCACATAATACGACGAATTAGCAATAAATTTAAATTTCTGGTAACCTCTAACCGAAATGCACAATTTAAAAACATGATCAGTGTCGGTATAATGTTTAAAACCGTCTGTAAATATGACCTTGGTACTTGTCTACTTAATAATTCCGTAAAAGCATTTATTGTGTCGTTCCTTAACTTTTGTAGAAGTTTTTTTCTTTTTTTTTATGTTTAAAAAGTAGCTTTCATAGAAAGGATTATTTACTTTATAGTAAGGACATTACAGTTTATTTTCGTGTGTTTGTTTTAAAAGATTTCTTAGTGAGAAATAAATTATGTATGTATCTATAGATCATATATTCAGTATACAATAAACTGAATGTCAATCAGTACTTTCGTATCCATAAAGCTTAATTTATCTTTATTTGTGATGTTGAACTTAAAAGAAAGAGACAAAATGATGTCATTATCATTAGTAACTGAAATTGTTTTGTAATTCTTCATGAATTAATGAGTTTGAGTATTGCTACACCATGTTGCTAAAATATACTAATTTAAAATGGTTGTTAATAACTTAAAAACCAAATTTTTGTAGTGCTTATTTGTTTTGTTGGTGTACGAATTCTTATTTATTGTGGATATAACGTAACCAGGATATACCAGTTATACTAAACATTTGTATTCAAAAATAAAAAGCCCAGTGACTTAAATAAAAATGTCACAATCATAATTATTAAACAACGACGTATTCCGTTTTTTTTTCTGAAGTGGTTGTTCTTTAGAAAGGTTTTTTTTAGATAGATAGAGTTTTTCTGTATAACAGGATTAAGTTGTAATTTAAACTCTAAACGTAAAACAAAATGTCTTCTCTTGAGAGGAAAACTTATTTAACGATTAAAATTATCTTTTTAAAGAACTCGCTGGCTCCCTTACATAAAGTCCTATGAATTTTTATGTAACCAGGATTATTTTTTCAAAAGAATAAAAAAACGAAAATAAGAAATCGAATTTTGCAAGTCTCTACTTGGTCAGTTGATCTTACCGATAGACGCGTCAGAATGTTCATAGAAAAATTATTCTATCTCTCTCCATTACATGACTCCGTCTCATTTAGCTGGACAGATCAACTAACCATGTCGATTACAGTGAACCAGTTTCACAAGAGAATAAAATTGTTAAAGCGATAACGTTCCATAGTAGCTCAATTAAAACGTTGAATTATTCATAACTGGTCGTTGTGACTAATAATCATAGAGGAATTAACCAATAGAGTTGAAATATCATATTATTAGTTCAAAAATAATAATTCGCCAGACTATTGCAGTGATTGCTAGACTCGCCTACAATTATCAAAAAATCAAAGTAAATGTGTACAATAAATATTCGGAAAACCTATCAAGAAAAGCTAGTGCTAGTACGGTATGAGAGCTAAGCAGGACTCGAAACCGGTACCAAGAATACCGACCGCTTAGCCTTAGCCTAGTTGGTAGTGACCCTGCCTACGAAGCAAGAGGTCCTGGGTTCAAATCCCGGTAACGGCATTTATTTGTGTGATGAGCACGAATATTTGTTCCTGAGTTATGGATGTTTTCTATGTATTTAAGTATGTATTTATCTATATAAGTATGTTTATCGTCGTCTAGTACCCATAGTACAAGCTTTGCTTAGTTTGGGACTAGATCGATTTGTGTAAGATTGTCCCCTAATATTTTTTTATTTTTTTTATATACCGCTTTAATACCGAAAATACCAGTAATTACTAAAGCCAAATATCCTTATTCAATTTGAGCAATAACAAGCACTTATGAATATCGAAGAATCAACCATCGATTCATAAATCGATTGAGAAGAATACTTCAATACACTCAGCAAGTTATATTTTTTTTCGAAACAGAATACAATGTAAACTGCTACATTACAGCTAGATTTTTTTTACTCAGAAAATAGAGTTATTTCCAAACATCTCGCTCAAAGCTATATACCGGTATTCATGGTACCGATTTCAAATCCTAGTTAGTCATATCCACCTGAGTCCTGACGCTTTTTAACATCATCATCCCAGCCTATATATGTCCCACTGCAGGGCACAGGCCTCCTCTCAGAATGAGAGGGCTTTTTAACATATGAAGTAGGCACTAAAGCTCCAAACGCAGACAGCGAAGGCGTGGCGGTGTACGGTGACGGTTGTTATATTCTAACTTGTATGAACGGTTGTGCGGTACCGTACCGCGAACTCACATACAAGTTAGAATATTACAACCGTCACCGGTACACCGCCACGTCTCCTCTGTCTGTGCGGCCTAAGCCGCTCTCGTCTAGACGAGAGTCACCAGTTTTGTTATTTTGGAAACTATTCAACATATTTAAGATTCATTATTAAATGAACAATTTGTGCTTTATAAAGTACATCCGGTAGTTATTCTTACTATTAATTTGTTCTTTATAAAGTACGCGAAAACTCACGAGGTTATTGGATAGCCCGTCTTACAACTCTAGGTTAATTTCTCTATGCTAAGAATACTCTGACAATTTAAAATGCGTCAAATCAGTTAAAAGTGATTATGTATTAATTAAAATGTTGATTTTCGGGCTGGCCGTACTCTGTAAAGTGTACTGCAGAATAGAGCAATATGAACTTAATCTCCAATTAAATTTAAATGTCTCTGACATTGTCTCCTGCCAAATCTGTCGTAATGTGTAAAGAAAAGCAATTTAGGTATTTATTCGCAATAATTTGTACAGTGACGGTGTAATATAGATCGGTGTGTATGAGACTGTATGATATGAAGTTATGTTGAGGAATAAAAATGTCTCTGGATTTCGATACGTTTGTTTTATTGATCCCAAATGACAGTATGGTTAGTCATTCATTAACAAGTTTGGTTTGAAGTATCATTTTGTAATTTTTTTTCCTGGGTTTTTCTGGACCTGGGTTCGGTTGGACCATTGGACTTTTTTCTGGGTTTTTTTCTGTGCATCTATGTTTCATTTTGTGTTTAGTATGAAATATAGTCATTCATTATTTATAGAAAAGACTTTAAAAGAAAAGTAATTGTTACAGTTCATTAATATGGTCCTAAAATATTAAACGGGTCATACATCACGTAAGAAACAAAAGTTGTCTCTCCTGTGGACATAAAATTAGCGACTCCGAGTCAGCAAACTTAAGATTTATATAAATGGGCCGACAGTTGGCCAGGCGTCCCGCACGCTGATGTAGACTTGACTGAAAAATATTGGCTACCCTTAACTTTTTCCATGTCCAACAAAAAAAATGTGTATGACCCACATGTAGTTTTCATTATAAAGTCACTCTCCATTGGGTCACAGAATATATAATAGTACTGACGTACAGAATGGAAACGGTCCGCCCCGCACCGATTCGAATTACCCCACCCCTCAAGGCGCAGATAGCCGGAAACCGCCCGAATCCAGTACGCTTAGTATAAGTTTTACTTCACCAAAATACTTCTCGATCGCGTTTACGTAAAAATTTCAATTCTATGGAAACATGGACGCGCGCGCGCGGAGGCGCTGTCTATGTTTCCATAGTAATTGATTTTTTACGTAAACGCGATCGAGAAGTATTTTGGTGAAGTAGATAGATAGATAGATAGATAAAGACGTTTATTTGGTACTGCAAGCACACACAATCAAGATTAACAAAAATACAAAAGTCAGTACAAACTTAAAAGTAAAACATTATATATTGTCTGTATGCGCTGCAGTAGTGCAAAAGGGCCATGGCTCAGTGGTCAACATTGCTCATAGGAGCAAAACACTGATATTCTGCCACAACCAAGAGGATCGAGAACAAAATATTACTTACTAATTCAAAATAATTATACAAAAAAGAAAAACAAAACAAACAGTGCTAAGCATCATTAATACCGACAATAAAAAGCAGATTACACCTACAACAAAAGCACAAAACAAGCCATGCCACCCGAGACGTCCCCAAAACTACCCGAGCCGGTACGGCGAGGGCAGACAGACACGTCGAGGGGAAAATGGGTCCAATGCTCGACACTCTGCTCTTCACTTCGATTACAAGGAAAATAAACATCAACATTGGAAACCATTTATTTACAAGCTGCAAATTTCATCCAATGCATTATTTATAATAATGTACCAGATTTGCGTAATTTTATTGATTTCGTAATATAAAACAATAGTTATATATAGCAGCTACCGAACCACCCCAAACAAACATGCAAAACTTATACTAAGCGTACTGAAGAGTGCGCGCGCGATGTATGTAGGCGTACGCGTGTACAGACGTCGTCGTGCTTGTGTAGATTCAAGAACGCGTATTTGTACGTCGTGTCCGCCGCGTGATTGGGTCAAAGTATCCCGACCGTACTGTACAATCAACTGCAAAAATATGTATCGATTTAATTCTCTCATCATTACTAGCGATGCCTTAATTCGACGACATAAGAGCATGACATAGCGAGTGAGCGAGTTGTATGCACCCATATTTTTACACTTGGGTGAGTTTTGGGAAATCCCGGAATTTAAACTATACTACGCCAGACCTAGGTTTACGCGCGCGAAGTCGCAGGTTAAGACTAGTCGATACTTACTATCTATACTAATATTATAAATGCGAACGTGTGTCTGTCTGTCTGTTACCTATTCACGATTAAACCGCTGAACCGATGTATATAAAATTTTATATAGAGACAGTTTAAGTCCCGGGAAAAGACAGGATGGTTTTTATCCCGGAAAATTGTATAGTTCCTGCGGGATAGCGGTAAACGAATTTTTCGCAGATGGAATCGTGGGCGACAGCTTAGTACTGTCAGCAGTAAAAAAAGTAAAAGTGTGGTTACCGCCATTACAGGATTTACAGGGGGTACCTTTCCTCTGCAGCTGATTGTACATATTTAAATCAGATTTTTTTTCTATTCATTTGTACTCACTTTTATTCTATATGAGATACACAATTTCAGTTACCAAGGTCACAAAAGCAAAATCAACACTTTAAACACTAATAAATCAACACAAGCGAGTGACAAACAAACATTCCTATGTGGTCGCGTGCGGCACCTGCGCGCGCGCATGGACGCCCACGCGTGGGAACCTGTGGGCTCGCTGATTAGCAGACGGATCTAATGAGGCAGGTAGATCAATTACTGGCTTGTAAGTACTTAACTGTACTTCATAAATATACGTATAAATATATTGGTAACGTACGTTACCAAGCCGTCAAAAATGTCTTTTAACGTCTATGGCACTAATCAAGGTTGGTGTTTAAATATACTTGAATCAATAGCTGTCTGTATACAGGATGCTAACAAATTAGGTATAGTCGGGGTAAGAAAAGGTTCGTCACTTTTCGACTCTATGTCAACGAGTTAAGGTCGAAAAGTGACGAACCTTTTCTTACCCCGACTATACCAATATATCTATGGCTTAATCTACTCATCAAAAAAACTCACTTTTCTACTAACAAATTTTTTAAAATTTAAAAAAAAAAGATTTCCCGTTACTAAAGCAGTAATCCGTTTGGATGGATATGTATGAAAAGTTTACGTTATTATTATTTTTATTTAAAGTCACTCAGAGGGCAATGGAGAGGGCTATGGGCCATATGGTAAAAATAATTTGTAGGTTTCCAAAACAGCCGCCGCAAGGAGATAGGCCTCGGGCCTGCCGACCGGTGGTTTAGAGAATCACACCCTCTCTATCAGTAACTCAAAAGCCACAAAAATCAAATCATTTAATGACATGCACAGTATTGACAATTACAAGGGAAACACCTGCATAGGACACAAAGGAATGTGACCGTGATTGTTTCCCACGCTCCGACCCGTGACCACATACCCCTAGGGTTTGAGCGGAAGCGCTAACAGTTCGTGATGATTTAAGGTTTGTGGACAGATTTTAAAAGGTCAATCCATACTAATATTTATTACAAATGCGAAAGTAATTTATTGAATCAGGCGTTACTTTGCGGAGGTCCATATTAATGAACTAAAACAATTACTTTGCTCACCCGCGACCTTACAATAGTTACGTTTATGCAAGAAATGTGTGTTCATGCAGTTCCTCCACCTCCACACTGTACGAACACACACAAATCACATAAACACAACTATCACCACCACCAAGCTACACTGACGCGTTTCGAACTCAACCAGAGCTCATCCTCGGAGTTACCACAACCGTATGCTATGCTACCAAATGTTAAACGCATACGGTTGTGGTAACTCCGAGGATGAGCTCTGGTTGAGTTCGAAACGCGTCAGTGTAGCTTGGTGGTGGTGATAGTTGTGTTTATGTGATTTGTGTGTGTTCGTACAGTGTGGAGGTGGAGGAACTGCATGAACACACATTTCTTGCATAAACGTAACTATTGTAAGGTCGCGGGTGAGCAAAGTAATTGTTTTAGTTCATTAAATGCGAAAGTGTTTCTGTGATACTTCATATCAAACTTGTTAAATTGGCTTAGTAGCGACATCTCTTGTCCGGGTGAGCGGATAGTTCCGAAGGAGTAATGAAGTATCTCGATGAGGGTATAAACATAGATGGCGCTGTATCTATCACTGCTATAAGTGATTATCTAACAGATTGAGATATGGATGTATGGGAAAAATTCGTGTCTAAACTCCTGACCAGTGGTGGTGGTGTAATGGCACGCGGCACGGAATGCTGAGGACCTGGGTTCAATTCCCAGCGCTGGTTTTATTTCTGGGCTTTTTTCTGTGCATCCATGTTTCAGTTTGTATATAGTATGAAATATAGTGTTTCTGTGTGTTAAGTACTTCTTCACGCTTAAACCGCTGAACCGATTAAGATTAAATTTGGTTTGGATCCAACAAGATGCAGCGACGACCTGGTTAAGGTTGCGGGATCGCGTTGGATGCGGATGGCACGGGACTGATCTGTTTGGCGAGCCGTTGGGGAGGCCTATGTTCAGCAGTGGACGGCTTTCGGCTGTAATTATGATAAATGAATGATGGACGTAGTTTGAAACCCTACGAAAGATTTTATCCCGGAAAATTGCATAGTCATCATCATCATCATTTCAGCCAAAAGACGTCCACTGCTGAACGTAGGCTTCCCTCAATGCTCGCCAAACAGATCGATCCCGTGCCTTAACCAGGTCGTCGCTCCATCTTGTTGAAGGCCTGCCTAAACTGCGTCTTCCGGACCGTGGACGCCACTCGAGAACCTTTTTGCCACATCGGCCATCAGTTCTACGAGCGATGTTCCCTGCCCACTGCCACTTGAGTCTGGCTATTCTTCGTGCTATGTAAAAAACGGTCGTCTGCAAAGAATTCATATATCGCTATTCCGCGGGAATTATGCAGTTTTCTGGGACAAAATCTGTCCTGTGTCCTTTCCCGGGACTCAAACATCATCCATACAAAATTTCATTCATTTAAATAAATCGGTACACTTCCACTGAACGTACCATCGCCCCAGACGTCAGATACCCATTTTCAAAACAAATTTGCTTGCAGCCGTTGATGTTTATTGCTATCGATTGTTATGGACAGAAGTCTAGCCACTGCACGCAAACTGGGCCTTTAAGGTGGTTATCTGGCGCTTGGGGCGATAGTACATACAGTTAAGATGTTTAGTTTTAGTTTTTTTTTAATACATCCCTGCATTTTTTTTTTTATATGTTAATTATTTTTTATTTTATATTGTAGTTTATATGTTTATTTTCGTTGTAATTATTCAGGTAGTTTATTTTTGTTTGAAAAGATGACTTTCTGCCAAGTTTCTTGCGGCGCATTCTTCTTGGCAATGATGGTCCTTACGAAAGCGCTGGTAAGTAGTTTTAAAAAAGTGACACGTCCCTTTACGGCGTACTTGCAGAATAAACGTTTACGTTTACGTTACGATGAACCCAGAAGTTGGCTTCACAGACCTCTAGTAACCAAATGTCAACAGTTCTGTTTGCCTGTCACTGTCAAGCGGTCGCCAACGGCCGGTCACGGGCGCCGCGTCTTTCGTGCCAATTAGCGGTTTAACGGACGCACTGATTTGAAATTGGAACGACATTTTTTTAAACATTTGAATGAATGAGACGGCCGCGTTCAGGTCTGTGATTGCGGGCGGTTAAACGGATTCGATGTTTGATTTTCGAATTTTGTGTGAATTTCACTAGGGATGTGTGAGTTGATGAATTAATTTTAAAACAGGAAAACCTTCCTTTTGAAGTCGTTTAAAAAGAGAGTTACAATTCTCAGCTCTGTTTAGTGTAAAAATGTTTGAAAGTGTAAGCTTGAACTAGATTTAATAAACGAGTAATTTTTTTTTTGCAACGCGGCTTTACTTAAGTTGTCTGAGTTTTTGAAATAAAGAGATGTTTTGAAATTTAAGTGTCTATTAAATGCCTGTGATGTTACACATCCAAACTACGTCTAACTGCACGGTAAAGGCCCCCTCTCAGAATGTGAGGCTTTCGGTTGTAGTTCCCACGCGGGTCCAGTTTATCGAGATATTTTCCTTAACCGTAAAGCTCATGCTAAATTTCAATTAGTTAAGAAAATAAGAGATAGCTGTTGCCCGCGACTCCATTTGCGAGCAATTCGTCTGTCGCTATCCCGTGGGAACTATGCCATTTTCCGGGATAAAAATATGCTATGACCTTTCCAGGGTCTCAAACTATCTCCAACGGACAGACAGACAAACAGACAACTACTTTCTTGCTAATAACATTAGTAAGGAAGTACTTAATGATGTCACATAAAATCCTACGCACTAAAAATATAAACAAACGATTGCAACATTGTATTAAATTGCGTATTTACCTCGTACTAACGTAATCGTAAGTATTATACCTACTTACTTAGCAATTAAGTTGTGCCCTCCATTGGTTTAGAGATATCCTCATGCTGTCTTTTTCAGTTTCAGCGGGCGATGGGCGTGGCAAAGGTCGTCCAATGGGGTCACGGGTCACGACCCTCCGACCTCGCGCATACTCCGCAATCGATCCGTATTTATAGGTATATTGCGTTGGTGGTAAATAGGTACCGAAGGTTTGACGCCCCTGGTTCGATGGGATAGGCTTAAGCTAGAAGCGCACGCTCTAGGCGCGAAATTCAAACTTTTTACAGTTTTTAATTTATTGTGGGTAAACGGTGTAACTGTTTAACTTCATACGGTATTTGCGCTTGTAAAACAGTGTTCTTTATATTATTGTGTAAAGTTTTTTAACAATAAAACTATTAGCTTGCAATAAAAGTGGTCAAAACGTTGAAAGTCCGAATTTCTATGTTTGACAACTTTTATATCAAGCTAACAGTTTTATTCTTAAAAAGCTTTACACAATAATATAAAGAACACTGTTTTACAAGCGCAAGTACCATATGAAGTTAAACAGTTACACCGTTTACACAAAATAAATTAAAACCTGTAAAAATTTTGAATTTCGCGCCTAGAGCGTGCCGTTCCACCTTAAGGTAGGACGGTATTACCTAAGCAAGTTATCGAGTGTTGCCAGATTTTTTTTCGAGCGCAGCGAGGTTTTTAAACCTTTTCAGTAAAATAAAGCTAAAAATAACCCTGCAACGTAAATGGGATACAGTTGTGTGTAAGTATAGAAAAAAAAAGAAAGAAAGAAAGAAAACATTTATTCGTGATATCAAACTTCAAAAATAACAAAGTAATAAAAAAAATGCGCATATACGAAATGGTCCCAAATCAGCAAAGTGCCGGTCTTGCGAACGACGGTGTATGTATGTATGATATTGTTACTAGCCGTAGGGTTCGTTAGATAGATAATACGCCTTTAACGTAAAACTAATTTAATTAAACAAAAAGGAATCTCTTTCAACACTAAACTTATTCGCTTAAATCACTTAGTAATCACTTTGATCTCTCTTCGATGTTTATCTCTCGGTATCTCTTCGAAAAAACTGACTCTGTCGGAACCTTGTCTGCCTTGACCTTGGACCTTGTCTGTCTGAACTCTCTGGCACATACGTCTAGAATATTCCGGAAACAGGATCATCTGTCTGTCTCTTTCACGAGTACGCTATGCTATCTCGCTCGCACACTTTCTAGAATGTTCCGGAACAAGATCGTCTGTCTCTTTCACACATATAGGCTATCCTTGTCACACACCTTCTAGAATGTTCCGGAATCAAGATCGTCTGTCTCTCTCACACATATAGGCTATCCTTGTCACACACCTTCTAGAATGTTCCTGAGACAGGAGGACTGTAACTTGGCCTGAAACGGCCTGAAAACGGGTTTTCAGGAAATGGTGCCATGTGACAGTTAGTGTCCTGAAACGGCCTGAAAACATGTTTCAGCCTGCTGAAAATAATGCTAACTTGGAGTAATTTCTGATTTACCGTTATGTGTTAGGACTTCATCCAGAACGGCATGAAATCAGATTTCAGCCTGCTGGAAACGACTGCGAGTGCTACTAATTTCATAAAAATGTTTTTGCGGGTTTCTCGTTAACCCATCTCCGTAACAATATTGAGTAAAAAGCGGGGTTCTTTCGTCGAAAGCGAGACATACTAAAAAACGTAAATAATCAATAGTTAGTTTTAAAGGTTGCCAGGAAGAGATCTCTTCGAAGCGATAAGGCCTATTGCTTACCTTATGTATTTTTTCATGTGCTTGTCTTTCTGTATTGTATTATTTGCGGTATACAATAAATAGACATTGTATTGTCCTTTAATTTCAGTTTCGAATTAAGTTGACTATAAGCTTTACAAGCACGTAGTACCTACAAGCTTTGCTTAATTTGGGACTAAAGTCTAAGTAAGTATGCTTAATTATAAGGGTTCAGTTTTTGCCATTATAGCGCCGGTACTCTAAAAAGGTCGTATCTCACAATCGATAATCAGGCTGCGAACTTTACGGAGTATGCATCAAGGTTCAGTTTGGTTTGCATATAGTTTTGTGACATAAGAGTTTTTTTCACAGTACTAATGACGATAACATTATGGTAATTGTTTGTCACACAACAGAATATTTCACACTTACTAGCCTTTACCCGTGACTTCGCTAGATGATCATCATTATCATCATCTCAACTGAAAGACGTCCACTGCTGAACATCCCCCAACAGACCCCCGAGGCTCCCCAAACAGACCGGCCCTGCGCCACCCACCATCTAGTTGGTTGCGCTGCTTCAAAGTCAAAATCAAAAATTCATTAATTTTAAACATTATAAAGGATTTTGCATGGATCCCGTTGGAATATAGGTATGAAAGTAACCTATCTATCATTCCAGTCATTCAGCTATCTAAATACCAAGTTTCAGTTTGCGTACGCACGCAAGCAAGAAAGCTCACATCCACGCACGCACGCACGCACTCACTTTAGCAGCCTTCCACTCGCATGACTTATTTAAGGCCCTACCGTGTTTTTGGCGCATTTATTGCATTCATTTAAACTCGTGCTGTATCATTACTAGCAATGCTATAGTCCTGAAATTCATAATGTAAGATATTTGAGGATTCACTCTAGTGACCAGTTTTTTTCGAAACACGATTACTTGTAGTTCGCTCGATAGAAAAAAATCCAAAGTCATCTCTAAAAAATAAAATAAACTCGTAGTACGACGCTAATACTGCACGGCAGGTCATGACTTTTTGAATGTTAATAAAACAAGATGTTTTCTAGGGCGTTAGTTTTGCTACATTTTTAAAATATGTATTTGTTTTAGTAATAAGATGAAAATACCCAAAAACACGCGCAGTCCAACCAACCTATCTTGAGCCATCGTGCCTCTCCCACGCAGCCCCACGCCCGAAATCGCCCACCCAAAATCGATTAGCGCGAAAAACTCGGTAGCCCCTTAAGACTGCACCGCGCATTTATACGTACAGATGAGAGTAAAAATAATCATTATTCATCCATCCAACACCCATCCATACATTACCCTATCACAGCCGACACTACGTATCTAACATTCAAAGGTACCTTTCAAAGGCTTCGTCCAGGCTCTTGTTAGTTCCCCTCTACCAAACCACACAATTTTACCCATTACAACACTGAACACACTATACATTGCTGATTAGACGTGGATGGTGACACTTCAGGTTGCTTCTGAACGGGTAATGGATTCGTCGCTGGGTGGGATTGTCGTGTTTAGCTGATGAATGGTATGCTGTGACGTGTGGCTGTCAATCACAATCAAGCTCGACCACCCGCGCGATTAGGCGCGGGTTAAGGAAATGGGACGGAGTGGAGAGGTGTCTGTGAGATTTTTATTGTATATTAAAAAACAATGAACGTCGGTACTAGTTAATATAACGAAATGTAAAGTCTGGTGCATTCAAGATTTATTTAAATGGGGCGAAAGATCAGGCACCTCATAAGCCGACGCAGGCTTCACTAAAAATATTAAATAAAATAAATATCACGGGAATATTCACACCAATTGACCTATTCCCAAACTAAGCAAAGCTTGTACTATGGGTACTAGACAACGGAAAAATTACTTATATAGATGAATGCATACTTAAATACATATTAAACATCCAAGACTCGAGCACAAACATTCGTATTTTCACACAAATATCTGCCCCGACCGGGAATCGAACCCAGGGCCTCAAGCTTCGTACTCAGGTTCTCTAAAAACTAGGCTATCGGTCGTGTATAGACCCTTAACTTTTGCCATGTCCACAGAAGAGACACGATCAAAAAAATGTGTATTACCTGTACGTGAAAATTTCAGTGCCCGTAAAAAAAAACACAATTTTACAACAAACTACGAGTATGTTATGTTGATTTATAAAACTAAAAAGACAGTCAAGTTACTTTTACCAAAGCATTTTTTTAAGAAACATTTTAAAGTTGACAAGTGTGATATTCATGTGTGTGTGTTTTGTTGGGTCGCTCAGCGAGCTATGGAACGAGCTATGCTCGGAGTTTCTCTGAAAGATAGAATCCGCAACGAGGATATCCGACACAGAACTAAGGTCATTGACATAGCTCAGAGAATTAGCAAGTTGAAGTGGCAGTGGGCTGGTCATCTCTGTCGAAGAACCGACAACCGTTGGAGTTAACGAGTTCTTGAGTGGAGACTGCGTCTTGGCAAACGTAGTGTAGGACGCCCTCCGGCCAGGTGGAGTGACGATCTGCGAAAGGCTGCTGGTAGAAGCTGGATGCGTCTAGCCGAGGACATGGCGCAATGGCGCTCATTGGGGGAGGCCTATGTCCGTCCAGCAGTGGACTGTTATAGGCTGATGATGATGATGATGATGATGAAGTGTGATATTATTATGTCATTCAAATTCGATTCACGTATAAAAATATATATAAACTACTATGTAGCGTGAAGGAGTAGTAAGCGCGCACACACGCGTGCACTCACGCACACATGCACGCACATACTCACAAAATTTCGCATTTTGTAGATAGCTGGACATCTGAAGGAGGAAAAGGACCTAAATAGGCTTCTTTTATCCCGATATTCCCGCGGGATTCGTGTAAAATAAATACTATGATGGACCTTTACGTGCTCCCATGGGAGTTTTAGTGGATCTCTATGGTGTCACATAACTTAACAAGACATAATGTATCATTCTTCATAATCAACGTCAGTCATAAAGTTATTTATTTCAGAAACAGTTTTTTTTTCGGAATTTTTATAAAACAAACCTAACCTAACCTACTGCATTCTATAAAATGACATTTTAAAAATCTTTCAGAAATAAATCTCTATATGTAATCATATTGATATTGATTATGAAAAACCATTAAATTATGGAAAACCAAGGGATCCCAAGTTTAGTAGGTACCTAAAATTTCGGTATTTCGATTCCACTGCCGATACTAACGGCTTACACGTGCAAAGCAAAGCGTACCTAGTGAAAGTTTATATTAAAATAATTCAAAAACATCGTCTCCACAGCTCCCCCTGTCCAATCCTAACAATCGTCTAGGTGTACAGGCGTCGCCGTTTACCAGAGATCTGTCCGTCCGTCCGCGTTATCGCACCATCTCACACACGTTACACTGCGGAGAAAACTGTAGCCGTGGCCCGCCTGCAGACAAAGAGGCTACAAGCCAACGCTTGCGTGTGTGCGTGCGTGTGTCTGTGTGACATGTGTTGATTTACGTGTGGGGTAGGTGGATTTTATGCACGAAAATATAGGGGAGAGTATCCTATATTGAACCGGCGTTTAAATTGGACCGCTTCCGTATTTCTACCAAGTTACATTATTTATTTACACTGGCAACAAAAAATGAAGCGATGATGCAAAATGGCGGACTGTTTGTGGTAGCTCATCGCGTCATTTTTTGTTGCCAGTGTAAATAAATAGTGTAATTTGGTAGAAATACGGAAGTGGTCCAATTTAAGCGCCGGTTCAATATAGGTTACTCTCCCTTACATGGTGTCGCGTGCAGCTGTCCATGTGTTACAGGACTTACAGGAGAGCAAGGTAGTAGTGGCGTGGTGCCATAACAACGCGATTCCCACCCTATAGTGGTAAGACGAAGAAGCCGTGGTGGCCGTGGTTTGAGCTATGGCCTCTCAAGCAGAGGGTCGTGGGTTTAAATCCCGGCTCGCACCTCTGAGTTTTTCGGAATTTATGTGCGAAATTAATTGTAAAGTTACCTGTAAAGGAAACCTGCACACGCCTGAGAAGAAATTCCATGGTGTGTGTGAAGTTCCCAATCCGCACTGGACCCGCGTGGGAACTACGGTCCGACTCCTCTCTAAGAGGAGGCCCGTGGCCTGCAGTGGGACGTATACGTATATAGGCTGGTATAACCACCTCCACAGTGTACGAACACACACATCACACAAACCTAATTATCGCCACCACCAAACTACACTGACGCGTTTCGAATTCAACCAGAGCAAATCTTCAGAACAACACAACCGTTCACCATGCTACCAGATGTTAGACCACCACGAAACACCTACTTATCCAACACTAGCTTTTTCCCGCGACTTCGACCGCACACAATTAAAATTTATTTTCGACTCCCAATCTCCAAAATTGTTTTTACTGCACTTCTATGGTCCTAAAGGAGTGGTTAAAGAGATATGGTCCCGTTGAATTGAATATTATAAATCCCTTGCCTTGCAATTTTCCGAAAATCCTGAAATTAGGTTTTTACTGTTATAATCATCTAAGTACTTGCATGACAAATTTGAAATTTCTAATAATTATAGTTGCGCAGGTAACCCAGGGCCACCTTTGATGCGCGAATATATTATTATACTTATCCCATTTATTCCCTAGACCATGGGAATTTTGAAAAACTCCTTCTTAGCGGATGCAGGCCTACGTTATAATAGCTATCTGTGTGCCAAATTTCAGCACAATTCATTCAGTGGTTTTAGCTGTGCGTCGATATTTAGATCAGTCAGTAACGGTTGCCTTTTATATATACAGATACATACTATACATACAACCACGCTTCCTTCCCGCAAAGAGGTAAACAGAGATTATTTGTTTCCACCTTTTCGCTACAACACTCATTATCTAGTCTTTTCATACATGCTCGCAATAACTCGCAAGAACTTTCTTCAATACATCCCCAAAAAGGGAAAACTCAAAGTCAATCCCCAAGATTAGTTCCTCAGTAAGTGACAACATATCAAACAGATAAGTGCCTGATACTTCCCGAGAAGTGCAACCACTAATGAATTGACAGGGCCGCCAGTAGGGTGCTATCTAGAGATATAACCTTTTTAGGAAAATAGGAAAAGCAGTGCCGTGATTATTATATCTTTACCAACTTTCGTAATTACCTACATGCAGGCCATTTGAAAAGTCACGCAATCATATTTACGGAGATAGGGTCACACTGAATCGAACATATAAATCCTGTTAATTCCCTATCCGTGAGAATTTCAACAAATCCGTCCTTATTTATTGCTTAGCTCATCAAAGCAATCACTATGCAAAATTTCAGCTTTCTAGAGTTTGGGCTGAACGTTGATGAGTCTGTTAGAGTCAGTAAGTGAATGACTCAGTCAGTCAATCGTTCAGAACTTTTTTTTATGTGTATAGATCACCTAACATTTTTTTCTGCTTACCTTTATTCTTACCTTTCTTCATGAGTTTTGTCACCTAACTTTTTTCGCACCTCATGTGCACCCTTAAGTAGCAAATGGAAGTCGATTCCCCCCGTCCTCCCCCCTCCCTACGGTAAGGCCGGTTCGTTTTTTGGGGAGAATGACGTCGTCAATTGAGGTGACAAAATATGTGGCTGAATGTCGGCAGTCTGAAACAAATAAACTAACAAAAATCGCACACGAAGAAAATAAATATTTATATCTAATCTAAAGTTAAAGTTTTCGTTAAAAAAACAATTTAAAAACATTTTGATGATGTACATACGTAGTTGGTTTATATAAGAGGCCCTTTACAAAGCTTTAAGAGGCGATCACATTAGAATGATGAAATCCGCGCAAGAACTAAAGTCTCAGGCATTGCTTGAAGAATCGCCACGACACATATCTCGTAGAACTCATGGCCGATGGGGCCAAAAGGTTCTCGAATGTCGTCCACGGCCCGGAAGACGCAGTGTAGGTAGCCCTCCAGAGTCCTGGTAAAGGTTGCAGCAACGCGTTGAATGCAGATGGTGCAGGGTCGGTCTGTTTGCCTTGTTTGTTTTAAGGGAGGCTTATGTTCAGCAGTGGACGTCTTTTGGCTGAAATAATAATGATCACAAAAGGCGCTTTACTTAACTTTTCTACAACGTATACTTAGTAATAAAATTGTGGGGGTACGCCGTTTCGCCGAAAATCATTTCCCAACCTGATTCATGTTTATTTTTTTCTGAAACTTTAGACTATTCAGGATATATTCCAGGACTGTTTTATAATATAACAGTCCTAAAAAGTTTACAATTTCAGAAAAATAAACAGTAGGCAAATGAATCATTTGGGAAAAATATGTATAGTTGCGAAACATTAATAAACCAAAATTGTAATTTGGAAATGGCTGGCTGCTGGGATTTTTCCAACATGCTTCCAAATAGCCGACAACCCATTAGCAGGCCCAATGGTGCTGTAGATGTCCATGGGTGGTGGTGATCACTTACCATCAGGTAATTCTATAATCTATAAAAACGGCAAAAAATCATTTCTGTTGTATGGGAGGCCCCTTAAATATTTATTTTATTCTGTTTTTTAGTATTTGTTGTTATAGCGGCAACAGAAATACATCATCTGTGAAAATTTCAACTGTCTAACTATCACGGTTCATGAGATACAGCCTGGTGACGACAGATGCATAGACGGACGGACGGACAGCGGAGTCTTAGTAATAGGGTTCCGTTTTACCCTTTGGGTAGGGAACCCTAAAAACTATATCGTAATTTTACTTACGCCCTTTCCAAACACTTTCACCATTGTATTCACGAAGCGTACCTCATAAACGGCGTAATTCCGCCAATCCGCGTCATCTTGCGTAAACAAGGTAAAGGCACCTGCGACATCGGACCTCGGCGTAAAACCAATCCGGGCGAATTGAACCAATTTACATAGTCATAAATACATTTGATTCTTGCCGCAATCTTGAGGTAAGCACAGACAAGTTAGAGCTTGGAAACAGTGGTTGCAAAAATAAGACCTTGTTCAATGCTTATTTATTTATTTATTTTGGTTCGCCAATAGATACAACATTCACTATAAGGATCGTTTTCAAATAATTGTAGATAATTAAGGACTTAATGATAACAAAATCACGACCGCGTCTTTTGTGTACCGAAAGTTAATCATACGGTCAAGGACTTTAATTCATGAGCCACCATGGAACCATTTCACAGTAAACGTCATAGTGACATAGCTTAATTAACAAGGAAAATCGTAATGACTTTTCCTTTCAATAGGTTCCATGGTGGCTCATGAATTAAAGTCCTTGACTGTACCAACTATATGGGTAACTTTCGTTACACAAAGGAATCAATTAAAGTTTGTTTTCATTAAAATTAATTAATTAATGTTATTTTTTTTTAAAATGACACTTAATATTAACAAAAAACAATGATACTACACAACACAGCAACAGACATCTTATATTACAATAGATTACAGTTTTAATCGCTCGTATTGGTTTACAATTATGTTGAAACTCACGCACTTTTGCTGACAATTAATACCAAATCTGATATTACACACGACGGTATCTTCTTCCTTTTCTTAGCCTTTTCAACGCCAAAGACAGAAATATGCGTCGCAAAGTAAAACGCCAATACGATCTTCATCCAATTATGTAAGGTTCAAAGTAGCTTTACGATTAACTAGGCTTAGCATTAAAAAGGTTAATCCCAGTTCTATCTGAATCCGAAAAATCTGACTAGCCGTTTTAGAGTGATAGAATAGCAACACGTACTCACGAACTTTGGCATTTATAATATTAAGTAGGATCTGTAGTCCGAAATACTCTGGTAAATAAGAGTTACTACGATAAACATAAAAGACGAATTTAAATGGACGTAGAAATTAGTTGTACAAGGAATAGAGATTTATACGAGCGTTTCTTAGAAAGTTAGTACATTTCATTTACGATTATGATTTGCAAAAAAATACAGGTAACTGAATTCGATATAGGGTCCACTTGTTACTAACCCCTAGTATGCTTAAGACACGGATCCGTACCCAAGTTAAGGCATACTTTTCATATATATTTTTTTAATCTTTTTCATTGGATGTATATGAAACAGTTGAGTCTAGAATGCACGATTTTTTTCCCTTCCCGCATACGAGGGGTTAATCCGGATTTTTTTTTAAAAAGGTTTATCGAAAACTAAATGCACCGACACTTCTTGTCTACATCCGCCCCCGGGGTGGATCCTCACCCCAGAGGGTGCATTTTTTACAGAGATAAGACATGTCACAGCCTGACAGTTGTCACGACATTTACAATTCGCAAAGTGATAGAAACATGTTTGGGGGTGCGATTTTCTGACTTCATTTGTCTTTGGACCGACGATGGTTTTGGAATTTTTGGCATACAGATGGTTGTTCTGCACATTTGGTACTGATTAAAGATAACTGTGAAAATTATTTTCTTAAAAATTTCATTTTTAATACAAGCTTGCTTGCTTGCAAGTTTGACCGCGAACCGGGAGATGTGGATTAGGACGGCCCCCAAAAAGATGGACTGACGATCTGGTGAATGCCATGGGAACCACTTGGATGCAAGCAGCGCAGGACTGATAGTTGTGGTACACTATGGGGGAGGCTTTTGTCGAACAGTAGACGTCTTTTGCCTGGATATTATGATAATGAGAAGCTTTTCTTGCTGACTGTAAGGGCTTGACCGCGCTTGCATTGTCATCCGAACTACATATGCGTACCAAGTTTCGATTCGATATGCCACTAGCCGTTGATTGTCCCAAAGGAAAATCAGCGCCGTTCGCAAGACCGGCAGTTTGCAGATCAGGGACCATTTCCGATTTTGGATGCGAGACGTGGTGCTTCGCTACAGGCCTGATGAATAGGCTCAGAGTCGCTCAACGAGCTATGGAGAGGGCTTTGCTCGGGGTTTCTCTACGGGATCGAATCAGGAATGAGGAGATCCGTAGTAGAACAAGGGACACCGACATAGGAAAGCGGATTAGCTCGTTGAAATGGCAATGGGCAGGTCATATAGCACGCAGAAAAGATGGCCGAAATTTCTCGAATGGAGACCACGGACTGGCAAGCGCAGCGTGGGACGTCCACCAACGAGATGGACGGACGATTTGGTGAAGGCCGCAGGTTCAAGCGGTGAATGCAAGTCGCTTCCAACCGTAATGATTTGGTATCAATGAGGGAGGCCTAAATTCAGCTGTGCTTTAGTGGACGTCCTACGGCTGAAATGATCATGATGATGTTTTTTATTTTATTCTTGTTTAATTTTATTTTTTTCTCCAAGTTTTCACCAATAAATGATTCTTACTTTTCTATTATTTTGAGGGTGTAATTTTCATGTTAAAGATTCGCAGCCAAGTGCGAGTGTAGCGGTAAGAGAGAGAAGAGTATCTGTATGAAAAACAAAGTTACTTTGTGGATGAGTGATTGGTGGACTGTTGTTGTAGGGCTTTTCTTCTAAATTTCATAATTCAACATTAATCAAAATAAAACATTCATCATCATCATCATCTCAGTCAAAAATTCACTGCTGATCATTAGGCCTCCCCAAAGTTCGCCAAATAGAACATACAATTAATATATTCTATTGCAACTAAAACTACCATTAATTTGTCTTCGAAAGCAGTAGGTCAGTTTACATGCCGACCAAAAATTCATGAGAAAAGATCAACGATTCTGTAATTAATGATGTCATGACAGTGACTATTTGTCGAACGGTCATCTGTTTAAATATCGGCATCCTATTTCAGCATTTTTTTCATTCACTTTGTAAATGGTTCCTTGACAATTATTCTGCACCATTAGATGAATCATTAGCGTTGTTTTCTTGTAGGGTTGATCATTAATCAAATCGCGTCTTGACAAAGGTCCTTTGGGAACTTAAGCAAATATGGTAGCAAACACAGGGACGTTTTGTGTCCAGTCCATCCAAAATTGGGGTATCATGTCATTGTCGATGTTTGGGATTAAAGGAAAGAGCTTAGTGGTGTGACGTATCATCATCGGGTCTCATTCTAAATCCCTAACATCGTTTGTCCTAATGATCGTTTGTCCTAACACTTTTTTTCTCGGAAACGGTGAATTTTTCAGGAACTTCTTTGTGATTATCCTGTAGAACTCTATAGGTTAGGTTAAGTTTGTTTTATAAAAATCCAGACCAAATAATAGATTTTAAATAAAAAGAGTTAGGACAAACGATCATTAGGACAAACATTACATTAGGACAAATAATCATTAGGGATTTAGATATAGAGCCATCATCATCATCATCCCAGCCTATATACGTCCCAAACCCAAACCCTTGAATTTCGTCTCAGATGTGTTCAGGTTTCCTCACTATGTTGTCCTTCACCTTGAAGCTCATGGTAAGTTTCAAATGTAATTTCGCACATTAATTCCGAAAATCTCAAAGGAGCGAACCCACGACCCTCTGCTTGAGAGGCCATAGGTCAAACCACTAGGCTACTATGGCTTATCCCGTGTGGTTTTACAATAATTAAGTGGGCATTTTCAGAAAAAAGTGTACGTCCTGTACTTTTTTAAAAACCTAACAAATTTTGGATTATTTCTACTCAGAATCACAAGCACTATCGATTTAAGCAGTAAGAAAAGTGTCCCTCTTTTAATTGTCAGTTTTGTGACGCAGTTAACTATACATTTTGTATGAACCGTCACAAAACTGACTAATAAATTTTGTATGGAAAATTAAGGATAAAGGCAAAACGGGTACATACGGGTACGGGTTTTATTGCGTGATAAGTCTCGTTTAGTTTAGTAATTATGAGTGAAAATCACGAAAGTTTAAAACAGTATAAAACGGGTACATTTTTTTCTGAAAACCCCCAAGTATGTCTATATCTATATTTTTATGCCCATTGCTATTTCTTGGTTCCATTAAAGAGTGTGGTACGTAAACACGCACAAGAAATCTTTGTCTACAAAAGCATTTGAATAAATGCAGCAACGTTTGGACAAAATCTAAACTTCAAGTGAAAATACATAATGCAAAACAATGTTAAATAGCACCGTTGAAACAGTAACGGCAACTTTTAGCAGCATTCTATGCTAAGCGGCTATTCAAACTGTTTTAAACGTGTCACATATGCTCCGTGTAGGATTTTATACCTCCGTATTTACATTTGACTACTGATCAATTGTTTTATACTTCGCGTATCCACTACTCGCTGGAATGACAGAGAGATGCAAGCAGACTATGAAGAAAAAGCATTAGGTTAGGAAGAAGAGAAAATCGTCGTTTAATAACGGATGAATGAAACAACATGCGCCTGCCAGCCCTTATTGTAAAAGCGCGCCAAAACGACGAAAGTTGTCATCAAATACTCATCCTTGGAGGGCGGGAATCAGTTTTAAAAGCCATTAGAGAGGGGGTAGAGGGTTGTAATTAGAGTGCGTTAATATTTAACAAGTGCGGCATAGATTAGCGCCCATCTGCGGCACTGCTAAAAAAAGCTACTCAAAAATTAACGTTCTGACCACTTTGGCGTCTTTGGCGAAAAATTCACACACAGAGCGCTAATGGCTTTGTAATCGGGTAGGTTGGTGTGTTTTTGTTTCATTACAAGCTGGTGTAGGTGGTTTGCTTCTTAATTTGACATTTAAAAGTGACGAGTATTAGTAAACTAACCATGAAAAATTTCTACAAAGAATAATATTAATTTTATAGGTAGTCTAGTAGTTAAGTAGAATTATATTTAAACAGTTAAACAGTATGTGGGATTCAAGATCGATGACATATTATTTTTTTCTAGCGTCCATTCTAAAGTATAGCTTGAAATGAAATGATTATTAACATAATCGAAGTATTGAATTTCAATAAAATACGTAACATAACAAGCATATTTCTGACCTGAACTTTGATGAGTTTCATTCTTTGCTTCTCGTTCACGATCGTATCACGATCTATATATATATATTCAAATCGATAAGTAGTCGCATTATTAATCTTTGTTTTGATAAAATATATATTGTTGAGTTTCTTGCCGGATTCTTCTCAAAAGGGTTTTTCCGAACCGATTGTACATTCGTCGGCGTTCGTTATAGCCAATATTCAATTTTTTTTACTGTCTTACTTCTTCTTGGCTTCTTCTTCTTTACTCCTAGGATTAATATGAGCTTCTAGTTTATATTATTTTCAAGACCTTAAGATATTTCTTCGAACCCAGTCCACTCCAAAATTACGGAGATCACCACAGTTGACGTCATCTACCCTTTAATTTTTAAGTGTTAAGTCAAATAGGTAATCCCCTTTTGGGAAGATAGCCGGCATCTGCGGGTTAACTAATGGCAGATGCATTATTAAAGCGGCAGCGAAGGGTTGGGGACAGATTATGTCATAGATTTTGGTTGGCTAATGTACGTATGAAATTTCTATTTCGATGCGAAAATAGTTTAATCAGTTTTGTGGATTCTCTTATTTACGCACCAATTTTGTATGTCTTTAAGTACTTTTATATGTCTTTCTTCAAATTGTTTTTCTTCAAACAACAAGTTAATTTTAAACATGCTTCTAATGATCGGATTGTCTTAAATTTTGGGTTCTATACATAGAACTTGAAAAAAACAAAAAAAAGATTGCCTTTAAAAGTCTTATAACTGACGCATAAATGTTTTCTATCGTTCTTTAAATATTTCAATATTTGCATACAAATTTTAACGAACAACGGCCAACCAATAGTGACTTTCTTCAACCGAATCATCGATAATATAATATCAATGGAGTTATATTTTTTTTAATTGAATTGAACGTACAAATTTGTAGCAAAACCCTTAGATTGTTATCATGCCTTCTTTCCCATTACTATTGCAAGTCTTTACTTCTCGCAGTTGCTAATTTTGCTCTCTCCTAACTTTTCCCGTCCATACCCTTACCAATCCTGCGTATAACTTGCTTGAGAACATTTCACGAAATTTAGCATCATCATTCTAGTAACCTTATCTACATAATTACAATAACTTCCCACATGGAATACAAAAGGTCCGCAATCAATCGTCAACCAAAAAACACTCGCAAAATTTCGCAAACACCATACCACTCTTCCTTCCCATCATTAGATGACCCTACCGGCTAATCAGTCACAGCGTTACCGTAGACCATCACAATGGACTCAAGAAGTTAATGGACATGAATAATTTAAAGTAACAAAGGGTGAGACAAAGGTAAAAAATATAATGCGACGGTTAGACCGGTCCGGGGATCGCGGATTTGCGAGATTTATAACTTCACGTTCGTTAGGATGGAAGTGTGACGAAGCTGTTTATGTGAGAATGATTTTATTGGGAAAGAATGTACTACTATACCTGTAGGAAAACGGAAGAAGTTGTGGCTAGACCGTTTAAATGAGTCTTCGCCCGTGCGGTACAGGGGCTGGGGGGTATGACGACAAAGGGACCGTTAGAGGTGCGGGCGGCGAGGCTAAAATATATGAGGACGGAATAAAAAGAAAAATAATACATTAAAAAAATCGTCTAGTTTAAATTGGGCCCCACTCAGCATAATTTTGCGGCAAGCCACAACGCTGTTTTTCAGTAGAGCCCATTTACTTAATAGAGTCTGTAAAGCCTACAATACCTACTAAATTTAGTTAGATTGATATATTTTATTTATTATTCAATAGGTTTAAGCGTAACATTAAGTTCCTTAGGTATGGATGGATAACATCTCATTCCTTCATCCAGAATTGTATAATTACTAACTATTTATTATGTATTTCTTTTTAGCCAGCAGACTGTTTTCGGTTCAAATTTTCCCGTTTGTTTGTTTATACGTATAATTGTATTAATAACTGATGGCATCTTCCTTGGTTTATGTGAATTGTAACTATGTTTAGGTTTATGCCCAAATAAAATACACGATGTGACAATACGAACGAACGCCAAGCCGATTTCGCACAATACCCATGGATTAGCTAGTTCTACAACTTGGGTGAAACCATGGGCCAAAAGCGATTTGGTACAGCCAAAGCCGAAACTTAAATTTTAGCGCGGCTCGTAAATATAATTTGTAAATTATTGTATGATCAGGTCGAATAGGACGTTCCCTTCTTGCACAAATTAATTAACCAGCTAACGTCAAGTCAAAAGTACCTTAACCGTTACAAAATACCTACAAAATCCAGTTACTTTATCCTTAACACGTTAACTGCGAAGCGAGGCCTAAATCACCCCTGATGCAACTTCCCTGTGGTGCGGCAAGCAAAAAAGTGAATTTCTCTGTCGTGCGAATGGCATAGCTTTGGTTTGGTCCAGTGTAGGAAAGAGATAAATATATATTTGAGATCACTAAATGGTTCCGGACTCGGTGGTGTACCTACCTTGGTACCGGATGTCTTAGGCCTCGTGCCGCACTGAATTAATATAATTTTAATGCAGTGCGGAACGAGGCTAAAACGTCCCATATCCCCCCTGACCTCGTACCGCACTGAACGCGAGCTTCCCGCGACCAGTGTTGTGCATCACGTCGATTGGAGAGCACGTCCTTTTACAGCGCCGAACATGTCTAAACGATGTCGGAAGAAGTTAATTTTAAAAAACCCAGAAACAGAGCCAAAACAGGTAAGTTTTTAATGAAAAAATCTTCAGTAAGTACCTAGTTTTTTCTTATCTTGGTAGCTATGTACCTAAAGTAAGTGTAAGATATTATTACTTAAGTATATTATACCTAAAGATATTATTGGTAATAACGATTATTGACGTACCTAATACTTCGCAACATATCTAGAATTACCTATTATTCTATATCGTTAAGACAGTTTAAAAACGTCGATATTATTTTTCCCATCACTAATCGCAGCGAAAATTTGCCCTATTTCAGTGCGTTACGAGGTGTATAAGATCCCATATTTTGTTTTGCTAATAATTCCTAAACTAGCCATCAGATCCCGGGGCGACGGTGGATTAGGGTTCATCAATTCACTGTCTATATCAATAAGGACCAAAATTCTCATTTATCTTTGATTTCGCGCCAGAAAATGGATTTTAGTCTGTAAAAGGAGGTGGGGTCTAATAGACCGCGTGTCGCCCTAACGTCTGGTCACGGTACGGGCCGATTATACCTCGTGCCGCAGGAACGGAAAGTATGCAAAAATTGGTGCCGCAGCTAACGTGTTAAACTGCCAGACGTATCGAGTATCGTTATAATAGGCAATTAGAACTGTGAAATACAACAACAAAACCACCCCACAAGGTCTATCATTCCCCTTCTTCCTTCTAAATTTCCCGAAGAACTGCGTCTCTCTATGGAGAATAAGAGCTCTTTTTAAACTGGACGTTAGCACCAGATAAGCTGATCCTTACCTTCACAGAGGAACTTGGTAACTTTCTACGTGTTATCAAAGGTCCTGCTAAAATGGTTTTGTGCGCGATGGGGTTGCAATGTTCAACAGTAAAAGAACCTATTTGTTTTGCCGTCACCTCTGTATTAAACAAACAGTATTTGAATAAAGGACGCCATTGTATTCGTCTTCTTTTGTCATTATTGTCACCTTTGTCGTCTTGAATAACCTTTTTGCGTTCACAATGGTATTAGGCAACAGTTGGTCTAGTGTTTTTTTTTTAAATAAGAATGTGCGGTTTTAATACTAATTTATGGCTTATTAAAACTTTTAGACCTTCTTCTTGGTTTAATCCAATTCGTTTCGCTCTTATGTATAGTGCCATTTTATTTCTTTAACTTACACAATATTAAAATCTGATAGTATCATTTTGTGAATCAATACTATGACAATGACTCTTACGCGATAACTAACATTTGTCTTAGAATCATCAAACATTACTTTTTTTAGATCCATTGTGTTTATCAAATAAAATTACAGTAGGTAACTACGTCACAATTAGTTCCCAGCGTTTCCATTTTAACAACCATTTTATTTTTTCTACAATACCTACGTTCTCGACATTATCTGGCTGATCTAAAAATTAACAGTTAGCAAATTGCAACAATCACTCAAGTTGAACATGCAGTGTTGTGGGTTTGACAGGCACCTGTCACGTTTTATCAGTTACTTTCGATATGCAAGGTTTCCGTTGACTTTCATTTGGATATAATGCCTAGTCTGGTTAATATCTTTCAGTAAATTGATCAAGTCAAAGACAAAAATGATCTGGCATGTGATGTAATAGATATTTCAAAAACTAAGGATTATATAATGCGATGAACAACAATCTTTTCACCTTTTGCAGAGATACGAACAATACAATACAAAGACTCTATACTGAACATCATATAGTATGTGAGCAATAACGAAAACAGATGCCTTAAGTTAAGAAACGTCAGAATCAATCAATTATTTATAATGTAATGTAAATTTATGTGTTATATATTACAACAAAATTCAAATATGAATTAGCTCGCTAATAAACAATCCGGATGAACTTGAAGCATAATGCAAAAATGTAATAAGAAAAGACATTTTTAATTAAAATTGCATGATTTTCGATATATACTTACCTAAGACTATTTTCAAAATTATTCAGACAACAAACCAACCCTTTCAAATAAATCAATTTGTGTATGAAGATTACAGATAAACAAACTCGGCAAGAATAACAAAACAACTTCTGAATGGGAGTTAACTAGCAAAGAATCCTTCCGTCTCCGAGATTCCTAAAATTTCTCTCGCTGCGCTTGTCAAACATACGTCAATCACACCAGCCACACAACTCGAGCCAAAGGTCAGCGATCATCGTATACCACGAGAAGAACCACGTTCCTTAACTCTCCATCAAATTTAGAACCACGGTAAACTATTCCTTACTCCCTAACATTAACGTAAAATTTAAATTCACCGAGCGGCAGAGTAATGTTGGTTCTATCTTCGCTACGTCTCCCTTACTTGCCTTTTTTACATCTAAACATTCACGTCATTCCGTCAAGTAAACAAGTCCCTACAAAGGACTAGTCATCCCTTTTTTATTAATATCAGTGGCTGAATAGCGACAATGGGCTTTGTAGTCATTATGCGTAATCGTAGTCGCTCAGGTGTTATATTATACGGTTGCGGTAATAATGAACTTACCGGCCATAGGGGGAACTTTTTTTAATTACAATAGCCCTCGTTTGTGTCCAATCAAGCACGTTTTATGAGACATTATTAAAAAGAGCCAATTCTTTAGCATTAGCATAATCTATGAAGTTCAAAAATTAAATACGTTAAATTTGAGTAATGCCCACCAAACCGAGCAAGACAGCTACCTACATCTGAGTGACAAATGTAGGTATGTTTTCATGCAAACTTTGCCATTTCCATATTATATGAAAATAAACAATCAAATGTAATAAAAATTCAACCATCACCCAACAGTGATACTTACTATGAAAGAATGTACATATTTATCCACAGGTATCCAAATCTATCTATTGCTTTATAACTGTTATACCTCTAAATCATGATTTTTACTTTAAATTTAGTTCCACACGATGACAATAAATTTAAAAAATACGTTGGACTAGTTTTCCAACATTGATGAATTACTAACACAATCAAAGAGTATTAACCTAATTATAAACGAAGATGTCACTAAACGATAAACGGTAAAAACTTGCACAATTGTGGAATAAATTAATCATCAAGAACACTTTCATTCTTAACTCAACGGTGTTCCGAAACAACAAATGGAAGACCGTTGGATGTCCGGAGATACCATTAATTTCCATGAGGTGCGTGGACAATGCGCGTGAATCGTTTGCAAGGTTAAATTGAAATGATTAATGAAACCATACGATATAACACCCGCTTTGTGAATGTTATTGCTGGGTTATAAGATTACAAGAGTTTTGATACCCTAGACAAACAGTGGACATATTCTTTACGCAACACGGAGAGAGAAGCGTGAGTTAAATGAAATTTGGGATTGGACACCTCACAGCTACTACAGAAGATTTGTATTTGACATTAACATCACGTAAAAAAAAATTAAGCAGTTCGTTGGGAATCGAGTTGTTACGATACTACGGTACTGCTAGATATGGACACCATCGTTGTTACCTAATGGTAATGGTCAAACAAAAAAAAAAATAGCTTTTATCCTTCTAGAAATAATTTTCTAAAAGCTAAATTTTTTTGTTGAATCCTTGAATCAGCAGATATTGTCAAGATTATTAGTATAAGAATTATAACATAAACATAACTCTTAAGTTGAATTCGACGCTTTACTAAATATTTTTTTCTACTAAGCTAGCAAACCTAACTACGTTTGAGAACACATTTTATATTCTATAGTTTATATTTCACATTTAACATTCTAGATTAAATCCCTTTAAATATCTATCAATATTGTTGGATCTTAATATGCATCACACTTCTAATCTTCAACCATTTATAATCATCACACGTGCCCATATTTAATATTTCAGAATCCCCTATTTAGAAGATACATCATTCTTCAACCACCTGTTTTCACGCGACCTCCACGCGACAATTGAATAAAAAATAAAATATCATCTCCCTAAAGAACGGTATTCACATCTGCATCATAAAAAGATAAAGAAAGTGTGTTAGACTCGTGCATTAAAATGATAAACTTACCCTATACTGACCTCAAGGGATGCTGCAGTCAACTCAGTATAATAATGGTCAAGATTCTGGTTACGTTAGACAAGTTTAACGCGTGTTGGATGATATGCTCAATTACCTTGTGCAAGATGATATGACCCCATTTTGATTCTTAAATAAATTAATACAAATTCAGGTTTTTGGAATAATGAAATGAAGGTAACAAGAGAGCTGATGAAAACGACAACGAGCAGGAGAAATATGTACGCAATAGAGAATGTAGATAGAAAAAGTAAGGACTCAATATCGAAATAAATACCTGTTTTTATTAGACAAGTTTTACTAACCGACATTCTAGTTAATTATTGTGAACCCAAAACTAGTCTGGGTAGTATTTACACTCACACTATAAATAACAGCCTCAAAAACTATCGCCATTTGCAATATAACTGGAAATCGACCCCAAAGCACCCAAACAAACATGGGAACCGCCGGACACCGGGCAGTCGGCGGTAATTCATAAAATTCGGACATCGGACAAAATCAAACCCGTTGGGTCATTACCGGCAGCCGACAAAAGGCCACGTCCCTTGACTAGACATGGCTAAGAATAGTAGTTCTCGTTTAAGAATGATAAATTACCCAAATAGAGTCGGTATGTCCATTCCCACAGATATTAAAGTGGGTAACAAAGGCACCCTCACGGACCCATGCTGCGGTATTGAAAATATTGCGAAATACGAGCTCTTTGTTGGCATGCAAATCCTTCTGAGGGTTTTGGGCAGAAATTGGAAAAGTTGCGTGCTTTGATGTGGTATGCGATTTGTTCTAGGTCCCTAAGGCCAGCGGGGTTTTTTTAATCAGAGATTTAATATCGATTGGTTATTAGAGTGCCTAATTACTTAACTTTCTCGTGAAGTACCGAATCAACAAAGTCATCTACATATAACTCAGCTTAACTACAAACAACTACTACTCTTAAAATTTTTTTTACCTGGTGTGGTTACGTTACAACTAAAACATATCAAATGTGAAATATTTGTTTTGGAAAACTTTCAAAATAGCAAAGTCTTGGTGTTGCTAACGTAAAATATACTTAGACTTGCGAGTCATAAGGATAAAATAAACATCTGACATTTTTTTACACGACTACCTATGGCAAACCCAAACGGAAGTGTATTGAATGATTTTAGCAGTCTACTTTCGAAATTGATTTCCAGGCATGTTCGGAATCAATAATAAAAGACATATCTACTCATAAATATCATCATCATCATCCCAGCCTATATATGACCCACTGCAGGGCACAGGCCTCCTCTCAGAATGAAATATACATAAGTAAAAGTAAAAGCCGTGGTGGCCTAGCGGTTTGACCTATGGCCTCTCAATCAGAGGATCGTAGGTTCAAATCCCGGCTCGCACCTCTGACTTTTCGGAATTTGCGTGCGAAATTACATTTGAAATTTACCTTGAGCTTTAAGTGAAGGAAAACATCGTGAGGAAACCTTCACACACCTGAGAATAAATTCGTCTGAAGTTCCCAATCCGCACTGGGCCCGCGTGGGAACTACGGCCCAAGCCCTCGCGTTCTGAGAGAAGACCTGTGCCCTGCAGTGTGACGTATTTAAGCTGGGATGATGATGATGATTACATTTTATTGTTCAAATATTATTTATTTTATTAGCAGTACGGCTGCTCACCGAATCTAAGATTATTTAAAAGCGAAAAAGTTTTTCGGGTGCGCTGGTGGGATTCGAACCCACGTCTCCTGGGTATGCGCCCCAACGGGTGTTCTACCAATTGAACCACGTCGCATCCAACCGACTCTCCCGAAATTCTTAATCGCTTACATACGCCAACAGTGGCGTGTGGTAACATCCATCGCAACTATTAGAAGCTACGACTCCTACGTTCCAAATTACATTGGAAATGCGTAAGAAATGATGTACCACCTCTATTAAATTTATTCAAATATTATTTATTTTATCAGCAGTACGATTGCTCACCGAATCTAAGATTATTTAAAAGCGAAAAAGTTTTTCGGGTGCGCCGGTGGGATTCGAACCCACGTCTCCTGGGTATGCGCCCCAACGGGTGTTCTACCAATTGAACCACATCGCATCCAACCGACTCTCCCGAAATTCTTACTCGCTTACATACGCCAACAGTGGCGTGTGGTAACATCCATCGCAACTGTTGGTAGAACACCCGTTGGGGCGCATACCCAGGAGACGTGGGTTCGAATCCCACCGGCGCACCCGAAAAACTTTTTCGCTTTTAAATAATTTTAATTGTTATCTTTATTCTTATTAAATGTAGTCTTTAAAAGTAATCAATACATTTAAGAAGGATATTTGAGACGCTTTAACGTTCGTCTGAGCATGATTTGGGAGTAGTTGATGTACGTTATTGTGTTGTTTGTATGGATTCATTATCTCAGATCACAGATCTACTGGACAGATGTGGATGGAGGTTTTTGCAAATAGCTTTAAACTTAGACGCTTGCTAGAGACGAAGAAAAAATATTTTTCGAAACTAAAGTAGTGGTATCTCTGAAAATTCTCTTGTCATTGTGGTCTCTCGCATTCTTAAGAGGGTACCTGCTGAGCTGGCAACGTTGCATTTTTATTAGTTTTTCTCGATTATTCCATAAAAATTGAATGAAAATTAAAAATGTGGTAGTAACAATTTGTTCGTTTTTAAAGAAAATAAAAGTCTATCACGAATAATTATTGCAGTAGACACATTAACTTATATATTAGAACAATTCGTATACACCACATTATTAATTTTCATTCCATTTTTATGGAATAATCGAGAAAAACTAACGTGTGAGAGAACCACATGTATTTTTAATTTTATAGGAATTTATTTATTTAGGTTCCGTACGGTAAAATCCATACTTATACTAGCTGTTGCCCGCGACTCCGTCTGCGTAGAATAGGGGTATAAAAAATAGCCTACGACTTATTCTCAGACCTACCGAGTACAGACAAAAAAAGGTTCATAAAAATCGGTCAAGCCGTGTCGGAGGAGTTCGATAACAAACACCGTGACCGTGCCGAGATTTTTATATATTAGAGAAGATAGATTATAAATTCGAAAATATGTCTGTATGTCTGTCTATTACCTTTTCACGCTCAAACCGCTCAACCGATTTAGATGAAAGGAGGTTGGGCTATTTGGTCTATATTATCAATAAGGACAGCGATATGCGACTGGATAGCTTATTCTAAATTCTAAAACTTTTACTATGGCAGGTAGTCCCAAACTGTTGTGTGAAAAAGTTATCGCTGCATAAAAGTAGTTTGAGTTGAACGTTACTAATATGTAGGTTTTTCGACACTAAGTTTCTGTATCGCTTTACAGATTATAAAGGTTTTGTAAGTGTTGTTAAAACTTTATGTCACGATTTAGTTTTTTGTGCGTTTTCATACGTTTTTAGGGTTCCGTACCTCAAAAGGAAAAAACGGAACCCTTATAGGATCACTTTGTTGTCCGTCCGTCCGTCCGTCCGTCTGTCTGTCAAGACCCTTTTTCTCAGGAACGCGTGGAGGTATCAAGCTGAAATTTATATCAAATACTCAAGTCTACTGTCCCTTGGAGCTGTGAAAAAATCAAACTTCTAAGCCAACGCAATCAAAAGATACAGCCGTTTATGACGCAAATTTCCGCATATTTTCGAAACTCGCAAGGAAATCAAAACCTAAAGGGTACTTCCCGTGAACTCAGAATCTTGAAATTTGGTACGAAGCACGGTCTTATACTTATAGCACAGATAAAGGAAAAATTGCAAAAAGCATAAATTTTTTTGTTTGTCTGTCTATATCAGTAAACAACGCACATTTTCGACACTCGCAAGGGAATCAAAACCTATATACGGGGTACTTCCCGTGAACTCAGAACCATGAAATTTGGTACGAAGCAAGGTCTTATAGCACAGATAAACGAAAAATTGCGAAAAGCATAATTTTTTTTGTCTGTCTGTCTATATCAGTAACCAATCTACAATGATCCCACACTGCGCACATTTTGCTTAGGAGCAGGGGTCTGCTAAGACTGGATTTTCATAGATACATATAAATTTGTACGGAACCCTCGGTGCGCGAGTCCGACTCGCACTTGGCCGGTTTTTTTATCTTGTCATACCTTTTTTAACCCCCGACAAAAAGAGGGGTGTTATAAGTTTGACCGCTATTTGTGTGTGTCTGTCTGTCTGTGTATCTGCCTGTGGCACCATAACTCTAAAAGGGGTGAACCGATTCGGATGCAGTTTTTTTTTATTTGAAAGCTGGTTTCTTGGCAATGGTTCTTAGACATGTTTCAACGATATCGGTTGAGCCGTTTCAAAGTTATAAGCTCTTTTGTCAGCTGCAGAGGGGATCTTAGGCGCATAATGGGTATTTAGTTTATTTCAAACTAGCGACCCGCCCCGGCTTCGCACGGGTACAACTATATTATGCATGTATTATACTTATAAACCTTCCTCTTGAACCAGTTTATCTATTATTTCAGTGCCCCCTCCACCCCGCCCGCCGCGATGCCCGGCGCGCTTTTCAGACTGCATCGCAAACAACGGCCACGGCGCTATGGCGGTTTTGTTTACTGTTTGAATTTTTTAATTCGTAATATCTTTTGAATGGAAAGTCCAATTTAAATAATTTAAAAACTATTTTATAGGTAGTTAAATGGTCTTGACCATAAAATAATTTATTTGGATAAGGATTAATATAAACACATAAATAGCATGGTTTGAATTTGGTTAGCATTTTCATTAATGTTTAAAATGAAAAAAGTTGTTGTAGTGACATAACTACAATAGTTGGACATATGCTTACGCGGAGTTTTTTGTAGACATTATGATGTTCTTCAATATTGTTGTACATTATTTTGTTCTATCGCTAATAGTTTCGGCAGCGCATTCGACGAAAGACATTTTAAGACTCATTTTTCTACACCTTCGGTTACATTGTTCAAATTTTACCAAGGATCCCTAATTTTTTTCAAAATGAAATGTAGCCTATGTCAAATTGGAAGAATGTAGCATTCTATTGGTGAAAGAATTTTTTAAATCGGCCCAGTACTTTTTGAGCCTATTCATTACAAACATACAAAAATAGGTACAAATCTTTCCTCTTTATAATATTAGTGTAGATGTAGATGTAGATAGATGTAGATGTAGATGTAGATGTAGATATATGTGATTTCAATTTATAGTTTACACAGCGATGGCTCTAATTGAATCTGGTGGGGTTGATCCTGCTCATGCCTCCCATATCACCCCGTATAACGCAACAGCACTACCAAAATCAAACCGCCTTCCCAAAACCCACAGATTGTTAATGACATCAGTCCCTGATAAGCATCTCATGCATCTCATACAATATGAATGTTGCATAAACGAGTCATTAGGTATCGGACGGTGACACTTGACGGCGCCAGTCATTTGTCACGTCGCGTGTGGCTGCTGAGGCAGTGAGGTAGCTGTGACCGCCAGCGAAGATCTGCTGTGAGTTGTAATATCTCGAATTAACCTTTTAAGTAAATGAACTAAAACAATTACTTTGCTCACCCGCGACCTTACAATAGTTACGTTTATGCAAGAAATGTGTGTTCATGCAGTTCCTCCACCTCCACACTGTACGAACACACACAAATCACATAAACACAACTATCACCACCACCAAACTTAGTTTAACATTTGGTAGCATAGCATACGGTTGTGGTAACTCCGAGGATGAGCTCTGGTTGAGTTCGAAACGCGTCAGTGTAGCTTGGTGGTGGTGATAGTTGTGTTTATGTGATTTGTGTGTGTTCGTACAGTGTGGAGGTGGAGGAACTGCATGAACACACATTTCTTGCATAAACGTAACTATTGTAAGGTCGCGGGTGAGCAAAGTAATTGTTTTAGTTCATTAATATGGACCTCCGCAAAGTAACGCCTGATTCAATAAATTAACCTTTTAAGTACCAAGTATTTTCACCCGACTGTCGAAGTAGGGTTATGTTTTTCGGGCGTATATTTGTGTATACTGAAGTTCTTTGGTCACATCTCCAGGAATGTGAACTCAATGGAGAGGTTGGTGGTCCAGGGTCAGGTGGAAGGCAAGAGGGCACGCGGCCGTTCACCAACTCACTAGACTGACCTGATTAAAAAAGCTACTGAGTCCACCATGGTCCAGTGTACTCGCAATGCCTCTAACCGGCAGAAATGAAAGCAAATTGCTAAGAGGGCTGTCCTCGAAAAAGTCTGCGACCCACCGAACATCTCTCCGTGCACATCGTCTGCGCAGCCACGACCACTCTGACAAGAGTGTCCGACTAAGAAGAGAAGAGTATTTATGTATGTATGTATCATTCTTTGGCACGCCCTGCAGCTTAAACGCCTCAATGGATTTTGAAGTGCGAGGTGTCATTAGATTCGCCTCAGTTCCGCGAGTGACATAGAGTATATTTTCCCGGAATTCCCATGGGAACGGGAATAATACAGGCGGGTGTTTTTTCATCTAGTATTGAAATTAAAGTTACTGAATTAGTTAATAGATAAATCTAAATAATTATTAATTTAGTAGAGGTACATAATATGTAATGCATAAAGCGTTTTCGCTCTTCCTTCATCAACCGTGCAGCTAAGAAGTGGAATTCCCTACCTGCGTCTGTGTTAGATTCTTCGACATTCACATGCAGCATCAATTGATACCTAAATTGAATAAAGAATTTTGACTTGACTTGACTGCCAATATTCAGGGAAGTCATTCCCTGAACACTACAATATAGCTTTTCAAGTCTAGGGTGAATGTGAGTATTTAACTACACGCAAGCGTGCTCCATCGTAGACCTCATGTTCGCTTTCCATCAGCCGTGATTGTGTATGTATGTAAACTCTTTATTGTACAAAAAAATAAGAAAAAGAACAAAACACTATTGACAACCATTGAAATAAATGTACAAAAGTGAACTTATCCCTTCAAGTGATCTCTACCAGTCAACCTTTGAGTGAATGGAAGGAGCATTTAGCCAGGGATCGCGACAATAAGTAAGTTAAAACTCAGAAATACTTAGTAAAAGCTAAAATACAATTTTTAAAAGAAATACAATACATAAATCCATAGAAACCATTATGGACCTTTTGTGGTCAATTGTATAAAAAAATAATTGATAAGTCGTGGCGTTTACTTGATTTTCAAACATAATTGTGTGAACAAATTGCGTTGGAGGTTTTTAAATTATATAGGGACTTACCTTACTTACCTATAAATTTTTTTGGAATAAAAACGCTGCAGAAAAGGCGGTTAAATACCTAATTGCTAATGACAGGATCAAGTAGGCCTCTAACGTAATCCAACCAATATTGAATCAGCCTCCAACGTAAAACTCAAGCAGCTTCCAGACTAAATCGCGTTAGATTTCATCCTGAGATTGTCAGAGGGTTATCCGCACATCGGACCTTTACCACTGACACACGAAACGACAAAGATGACAGGACCCAACCAACTAAACTCACATCCATTCCTGGCTACAGAAAGCTTCCTTCTCAATGCTGTGTAACTACACGCAGCAGTGGATGTGAAATGAAGTGGATATCCGTTAGAAGATGTTGTTAAGGATTAGTAGAAAGAGCGCGACCATGGTTACATAAGGTATTTATGTAAAATGTTCCGGAGTTATCGATTGAGCTTATCTGTCTGTTCGTACTGATATAGGGAACAGAGGAGGAAGTGAAATATGGGAATTGCGGAATTGGTTTTCTAAGAATTTGTTGGCTTTCTAACGGGAGGTAAACTGATTAATTTCAAATTCCAAAGGTTAATTGTAATCTTAAATTTTAATTTCCAATTATATTTTTATTTATTTTATTTTAAATTTTAAAGTTTTGAATTAGAATTTTATTTTATTTTATTTGTGACAATGTTAATGTAAAAGTATGATTTTAATGTAAACTAATGTTTTGTTTTTACTAACTGTAGTCCTAAGCAACCTATGTTACTAACAACTAGGGACATGTTTTCCGAAATAAATTATTATTATTAGTATTATTATTATAAAGACTAATCTGTGGTCGTTAAATTAATGTTCTGGAATTTTATTAAATTTCGTCGTGTTCTGATTTAACGTTGAATGGATGCAAAATTTCAGACAATGATTTTACATAGATCTTGTGAGAATATCGGGATAAAACGCAGCCCGTTGTATGTTATTTCAGAGGTCTACATCTAGGTTACCTAATTCCGTCTAAAATCCAGTGATTTTAGCTTGAAAAGTAACAAACTCACGCACACTCGCACGCACGCACTCACGCAGGTTCACACACGAACTTTTGCATTTATAATATTTACTAAGGATAGGAAGTAGGATCTGGATTACGACATACAATATTCTCCGTACTAGAATAACATACATACGCCATAATATATGAAAGGAGTAACAAAAACCAATTTACCATATCACGAGAGCCACGCACGGTATGACGAAGGTTGTTTGTACTAAAAAACAATAGCAAACATGACTGAAGGGCTTGAAAAAGATGAAAAACTCAAATTTGTCCGGGCATCCGTCTCAATCAATCCCGCGTCCCGGGATACGGATTCCCGGAGGACCAACCCTTTGTCCTCGCCCTCAGCTAACCCAATTAAAGCAGGGGTAGTGTTACGCCGCAAAAAGTGTAAATTGAAAATGTATAATTAGAGAGATCAATGACCTGATGACAGCTGCGGTGGTTCGGTAATTTAATTGTGGAAATTGTAGTGCGTAATTCAATGATGTATTGCGTAGGGAAAAGTGCGACACTGTTCAAAATGTCCACGGTTTTATAATTTGTACAAATGATGTGAAAACGAGATTTTTTTGCTATCGTTTATTTACTGTTTTAAACTTTCGTGATTTTCACTCATAATCAAAGACTATGGTTCGGAAGACCCGAGCGGCTAAACAAACTTGACACTCTACACTTCAATTAACTCGTGACCACGGCTGCTGCAATGTGGCCGAAACGTCGAGGTAAATATTGTTTACGTGATCAGTCCCGTTTAGTATAATAATTATCCTTTATTTACATTTCAGACTAAATTAAGCCTACCTAATTTGAGCAACTGTTTTTTTTTATCAAATGGGTCATACTCAGCGGCGGCGTAAGAAACAAAATTAGGGGCTCCGAGCTCCGAGTCAGCAAACTTAATAGTACATTACTGCAGCGGCCGGCAATCCCTGTTCGTGGCCAAGGCTTGTATAGAGTTTTTCTCAAACATGCATCACCATCACCACCATCATCATCATCACCATCATGATCATCATCAACATCATCATCAACATCATCGTCATCACCATCACCATCATAATCATAATCATCATCACTATCATCATCATCATCATCACCATCATCATCATCATCAACATCATCATCATCATCATCATCACCATCATCATCATCATCATCTCATCATCACCATCATCATCATCATCATCGCCATCATCACCATCATCATCACACCATCATCATCATCATCATCATCATCTTACCTTACCTTAAATAAGCGTAGTAGCAGAATGTCTTAATGAACCAAAACGCAAATATTGCTTATAGTTTTTTTTTAATAGCTAAATGCTATGTTGCCATAGACCTATAAACGTCATGGTATGAAACAATAGACGATCACTTTGCTGGCCTTGGCCAGCAAAGTTGTATGAAGTTCCATCATTGACCTCTCGTCTAGGCGCACCTGCACCATCGGCTGCACCTGCACCTGCAACGTGACCCTGCGTGGCGTATTATAAGGAACATAACGTCAATATTTCATAGCATGTTTGAGAAAAATTTATTTGAATGGGCTGAAAGTTGGCCAGGCGTCCCGCACGCCGATGTAGACGTCACAGCTCTTAATTCCCCATTCCAATACTAATTTTTCCTATCAATCTTATCGTGCAATTATAATTACAAACCAGCATTAAGAAACATTACCGCAAGACAAAAAGTAAACCGGTACCGCAAAGTGCTTACATTATTTGTACCGGACAAATAAATATATCCGCGGTACAACATTAATACCACACTTACTAGCATCACAAACAACTTCGAAATCATCGAGCATAACTCAGCACATACGGACCATTGCTGCTTCGGAACCGCTGTAGACCCACGCACTTGTATATCGCTGATAGTCGAACAGCAATGAATGCAGTGAAAGGCGGTAGTGTCGTGAGGAGTTTTATATGATGAGGTGTGAGTTATATTAGGTGTCAAGGCGCAGAGTGTGGTCGCACCTAGCAATGACAGCGGCGTTTGACAGAAGAAATGATAAGGTATAAGGCCGTGTTCGATTTTTGTTTCTATTATGTTGCAGGCACTGATTAACGTGCCCAAAACGACACTAATCTCATATCTGGCAATGCTGATTACCGCGTTACAGTTCAGTAGCCTAGGGACCTGAAGACGCAGTGTAGGTAGGCCTCCTACAAGATGGAGCGACGACCTGGTGAAGGTAGCGGGAACGCATTGGATGCGATGGCGCAGGACCGATCTGTTGGCGAGCCTTGGGGGAGGCCTATGTTCAGCAGTGGACGTCTTTCGGCTGAAATGATGATGATGATGATGAGCCTAGGGATGACGATCTGAGATCGATTAATTGAATAATCGATTTTTCGGACCAAAAATATCGATTTTTTTATCGATAAACTAGCACCGAATCGATTCAATGAATCGATATTTGACTCTAGAAAATTGACATTCGATTTTTTCTTTATTTAAGCCTCAATAGAGAGTTCTTTCTCAAGGCAGATGTATTCTTTTATATCTGATATGATGGTATGGTTATAAAAACATTTGTAATTATTGATTTCCCTGAACTGAAGAATTCCCTGATTTTAATGAAAAGATGACGGCCGATGGGGCCGAAAGGTTCTCGAGTGGCGTCCGCGGACCGGAAGACGCAGTGTAGGTAGGCCTCCAACAAGATGGAGCGACGACCTGGTGAAGGTAGCGGGAACGCATTGGATGCGGATGGCACAGGGCCGATCTGTTTGGAGAGCCTTGGGGGAGGCCTATGTTCAGCAGTGGACGTCTTTTGGCTGAAATGATGAATGAAAAGATCTAAGAAAATAGTTCTTGACCGACTTTTATTTAACTTATAAATAACAGTAATGTCGTATAATTTGGGCCTATGTCACGTTGTATAAACGTCTACAACTACGTTTTTACGACCAACCTTGTATAACCAACAGGAAATGAAAAACGTTTACTCAACTTTTATACAACGCCAATTTGTTACTTGGGGAGATCGATTATTATAGTATCTACCTTTCTTGTTTTCCATAAAATGGATTTATATTTGCATTATTCCCTTTCCACTCTGGGCCCGCGTGGGAACTACGGTCCAAACATTCTCATTCTGAGAGGAGGCCTGTGCGCATTGTGACATATATAGATTGAGATGATGATGACATCGTAGCTACAATTTTTCGGAAACAGCCCGGGTGTTTTAGGTGTCCCACTTTGATATCTTAAAAACTGTTCTAAAGTTAGATCAACTGGTTCAAAGATTGAGCGCGAGTAGACTTTAAAAAAGGCCACTCAATAGACCTTGATGAGCCCTGATTGTCCCAAAAGAGGGGGGAAGTGACCCTTCCACGATATTAATTATTCAAAGTATGTCGTCGGACGATGGAAGATCCAAGATAGCTTGTTATGGGTCATTGTTTGTGAGGTTCGCGGTGAAGATTTCGTAAGATTTTTGGGCTGCCAAGTGACCGAAATCATTTGGATGTGTTTAAAAAGGGAAATAACGGAACTGTTGCAGATCACTTCGTCAGTCTGTTTGTTTGTTAAGTTTTTACATTGTCATGTATCTACCTACAAATACTAGGATATAAGTAAGGAAGATATTTGTATGAAAAATACGAATGTCTTTGTTCTCGGGTCTTGGGTGTTTAATATGTATTTAAGTATGTATCTATCTATATAAGTATGTTTATCCGTTGCCTAGTACCCATAACACAAGCTTTGCTGAGCTTACTTTGGGACTGGGTCAATTGGTGTGAATTGTCCCGTGATATTATTATTATTATTATAAGTATAATTATTAAGTAATAAGGACAATTATCTTAGAGTAAAATTTAGCAAGAATCAAAGCCTTAATAATTGGCTGTGGGGGCTTAATGGTTTGCTCTGCTTTTTCGGAATTTACGTGGGAAATTACATTAGAAATTTACCTACCATGAGCTTTACGGTGAAAGGAAATCTCATACCGAAAAGAAATTAAATGCTGTGTGTTAAGATCCCAATCCGCACTGGGCCCGCGTGGGAACTACGGCCCAAGCCCTCTCATGCTGAGAGGAGGCTTGTGCCCTGCAGTGGGACGTATGTAGGCTGGGATGATGATGATGATAATGAAAAAATAAGTTAAAGTTACCATCTACTAATAACCTACATCTACCTTAAAACCGTTTTCAAATTACCTTCCTAAACCCAGGTCTTAAAATCATACACTCCACAAAAGCTCTAATCTCAAAGAGAGCGGCCATATTAAAATTTCCTTCACGGTAATCCGAACACAACACAATATCAAAATTTAATATAATTTTAATCTTAATTCTACTTATTAAGGCACCCAGAGGACCCCCCTTGGAATCCTGCACCTGAACTGACCAGGCAAAATTCAACTCAATCCTATGCAACTAAGATTGAATCTGCGTTGGTGTTTAGGAGTTTTTGCATGGAAAATTCGAGGGATCGAAGAAAAGCAGGTAAGTTCAAAGATAACTTTTGTCTATTGATGGTCTTGGGGTTTTTAGCGTCTCGGTGCGGTGGGATTAATATAAGATTCTAAATATGGCTTTACGTACACTCAAGGACTTTAATTCATGAATCACCATGGAACCTTTTCTAAGGAAAAGTCATTACGATTTTCATTGTTAATAATAATAATAATAATAATAAATTTCTTTATTAAGGTATGTACCCATTGAATTAAAATTACAAATTACAAATGTCAAATCCTAAAAATAAATTAAATTAAATTAAATCAAACATAAATAAATAATAAGTTCAATTAAATTCAATGTAAAATAAATTAAATCAATAAAATAAATTGTAACTTATTACTAACGTGCACGTAAATAACCATGATATCTCATGCGGGAGACCACAGCCGAAAGACTGAAATCTCACGCACGAGGTAGCATGACTCATACACCACTGTAACAATCGAGTTTGCCGATTCGCTAACCCTCGCTATAAAAGACCAGTGCCTCTTACGCATTATGGCGAAAAAGTAATCCACTCTGTTCTCGGCAAACATGCCCGACGCACTACACCGCCACGGCAACCGCAGCATAGCACGAAACGCGTTATTGTACTGTACTCTGAGTCTGTTGAACGATCGTTTCGTGTACTGATACCACAGCTGGCCAGTATAGAACGCCTGACAGTAAGCTCCGAACAGAGTAATTTTCACTTGGTTAGAGCAGTGAGCGAACCGGCGTGCCAACATATTGCTTCTCATAGCGACGGCCCTACGTTAATTAATGCGATGTCACTATGACGTTTACTGTAAAATGGTTTCATTGTGGCTCATGAATTAAAGCCCTTGACCGTACAGCTGTTGCGTGCGACTCCGTCTGCGAAGGAATTCGTTTATCGCTATCCCACGAGAACTATGTTATTTTCAGGGATGAAAGTATCATTATCATCCCAGCCTAACGTCCCACTGCAGGGCACAGGGCTCCTCTTAGAATGAGAGGGGATGGGCCGTAGTTCCCACGTGGGCCCAGTGCGGATTGGGAACTTCACACACACCATGGAATTTCTTCGCAGGTGTGTAGGTTTCCTCACGATGTTTTTCTTCGCCGTAAAGCTCATGGTAAATTTAAAATGTAATTTCGCGCTTCAATTCCGAAAAACTCAGATGTGCGAGCTGGAATTTGAACCCACGACCCTCTGCTTGAGAGGCGATTGGTCAAACCGCTAGGCCACCACGGCAGGGGTGCGAAGTCGGAAACCTCCTCGAGTGCCCGGGCGTTACCACTCCCTTCTGTCCGAGGCGTAGGCCTCATGGGGTGGGGAAGGGTAACGCTTGGGACGGTGCACCCTGGGCAACAACGGTTAATTAATTCCTTAGGGATTTAGTTAACCGTTGGCTAATATCCGACTGGGGGGTGGGGGTCAGCAATCTCCACATGTGCCCGGGCCACCAGGCCTACGACTAGATGGTCTGGGCTGCACGACCGTTACGGTTCTCCCCTATTAACCCTGGTGGTTAAGGGGGAGAAGAGTAGCGGATGGGCTCATAGCCTGTGGCGATTGTCTGACTTGGGGGGGGGGGTTGTCAGCAATTTCCACATGTGCCTGGGTCGGTACGGGAATACACGACCTAGGCTGCACGACCGTTACGGTTCTCCCCTGTTAACCCTGGTGGTTAAGGGGGAGAAGAGTAGCGGATGGGTCCACGACCTGTGGCAATTGACTGACATACTGGGGGGGTAGGGGTGGTGAGGTGAACCCGTAACTTGTTGCGGGGGATCCGAGCCAGCGGGCCCATTCGTGGGTCCGCAGAGAGGACGGCGTCTCGCCCTTGGGCGGACGCCTTTGACGTAGGCGATCCCGAACTCAGTACCTGCTCTGCCACGGCGGACAGGGAAAGGCGAGGGGGAGCCTGGTGGGCGGAAGCGACCGTGCCCTCGGTACCGCTCTGCTTCCAGAGCAGGACACGAGGGCGCGGAAGCTAACGTGAGGGCACGTAACCCCGGCTTGCCGGGAACGTGGGCATCTGCGGAAGCCACGAGGAGTAAACCTCTTTAAACAATCCTTCACCAGCGGGGGAGGCCGGGGAGTGCCGAGCCCGCATTGCACGGTGTCGACAGAGGAGCCCCATCCCGGGGCGGCCAGTGGGCGTTGCGGTGACTCCTTGTGCTCCCGTGGCGTTCACAATGGCAAACGAGGGAATCCGTGTGGTTTTTAGTGGGTAGGCCCCTAGGGGAGAGCCCCACATACCTCCGTTTCCCCGAACGGTGACGATGCATAAGGTGCATTTTCCACACCAAAAAAAAAAAAAAAAAAAAAAAAAAAAAAGGCCACCACGGCAGAGTTCTAAAGTAAAGTAGGTATGACCGTTTAAAAATTTCTGAAAAATTTACGGGTTCGACGGGAAAGAAAATTACGACTAACAAAAATTATGACAAACATTACATCATGACGAAAAGTTGTATGCCGCCAGATACGCTCCCATTTCTAGTCAAACTCTGAGTGGATAAGAGGAGCAAAGTTCTTCCAAATCCGTCCAGCCATTTTAGCTTGAAGAATTAACAAAGACACACACATACACACACGAACTTTTTATCCAGCTAATAAATCTGCTATTCGGTTTTAGGAAGGTGTACAGTATGAGTATTTTTTAATTAAAGCATCGGGAAATCGTGATGGATGGAGGGCCTAATTGATGGGTCGAAACGAGGTAATTGACTTTTTGCTCATTCAATGCGTTATTCATGTTAAATTAAAACACAGTACTTTCAGTAGGTATAATTTGTATCTCTGTCTATTCTAGTGTTATGTTATGAATGACTAGCTGTTGCTCACGGCTCTGTTTGTGAATAGTTTTATGGGTTAAAAGTATCTATGTCTGCTCCTCAAAGAGCGGTGGAGTGAGTTATGCTCGAACTTTCCCTATGTGATCGAATCAGAAATTAGGTGATCAGGGGCTAAATTCAAGAACGGACGCCGTATTGTCTAACGCTTTTGGCGCTTGCCTTCGCTTTCACTATCTCTTTCTGTCAACGTTTTATACCGTGTGACAGAAAGAGATAGCGATTGCGAAGGCAAGCGTCAAAAACGTTAGACAATAAGCCTACCGGCCTTCACGGGTTTGGTAGCGGTAATTCAATCGTTTGGGTTGGGTTTGGTTTGAACTGCTATTCAGGAACGCCTAAAATCACTGGTTTGCGAGAGGTTTGGGCTGAGTTTGGGATGAGCCTTATTTATTTATTTATTTTTTTACAAATCGAATTAACAGGAAAATAAGAATAATCCCAAGCTCAACCCATTCCTAACGTCTCCCAAACGATTGAATTACCGCTCGCAAACCGTGTCGGGCCGTTCCTGAATTTAGCCCCTGCAGGAGAACCTTACAGACTTAGCTCGATAGCCAGACTTATTTGAGTAGCAGTGGGCAGTGATGACTTATGACACTGAGACGTGGCCGCTAACGATGGGCTTCATAAGAAAGCTCAAAGTCACTTAGAGGGCGATGGAGGGGGCTATGCTCGGAGTTTCTCTGCGGGACCGCATTAGAAATGATGAAATCCGCGCAAGAACTAGTCACCGACATAGCTCGAAGAATCGCCAGACTCAAGTGGCAGTGGGCAGGGCACATCGCTCGTAGAACTGATGGCCGATGAGGCAAAAAGGTTCTCGAGTGGCATCTACGGACCGGAAGACGCAGTGTATTTAGGTAGCCTCAAACAAGATGAATCTCGTTGGGTGCGGATGGCATGGAACCGACCTGTTTGGCGAGCCGTGGGGGAGGTCTATGTGGACATCTTTCGGCTGGAATGATGATGATGATGATGGGCAGGGCACATTCCTACCTAGAACCTACAGCCAATGAGCCAGTAACGTTCTAGAGAGGCGACCGTGAACCAGAAGACCTTCACTTGAAACCCTAGCCTAGACCTGAAAAAAGGTTTCGGTAATATTTGTAAAGCACATCTTTCACTCGGGCAACACCATCTATTGATTGCGAACGAAGTTAACGTGACACGCGTGAATTTGTGAAAATTAGACACTAATAGCATTGCAATAAGGACCACGGCACGCGTCACAAATACTCTGACGCGTCATCATGAATGACTCGAGATCTATACCTCAACATTCATGGACAGCGCCCTCTATTTTTTGTTTAAAGTTTAAATATTATCCAGGTAATCTTATCTCAATCTAAATTTTTATCTATCTACGCCAAGTTTACTTCAAATCCATTCTGCTGTTACTGTGTGTTTGGCAAACTAACATCCAATCATTCTCACAAACTTTCTCACTATACTTAGTATGATATGATACAAGGATCGGAAAAACGCCCCTCATTAAAAAAATCCTTGTTTCTTATAGTAGAGAATAATATATCATCATAAATATAATCAATTTCACCAGGCTGCAATAATTTTGTATGGGGTGGCTGTTTGAGCGAATTGTGTTATGTGTGTATGTGAAACTCTTTATTGTACATAAAAACATGAAATTGATGGTTAATAATAATAAGAGAAACGGGAACCTATCGATGTTTAGAAAATTTTATTTCCGAAGGTTTAGAATCCCGAAAAGTTCATTTGTCCGAAAGCATTTTTTTCTGAAACTGTAAATAATTCAGGATTTATTTCAAAACCATCGTGTAGAACCCTTTAGGTTAGGTTAGGGTTGTTTTATAAAAATCCTGAAATATTTCAGTTTCAGAAAAAAATGCATTCGGATAAATGAAGCATTCGGGATTTTAAATATTCGGAAAAAAAAATCGATAATATGATAGGTAATCGTTGCCAACCAGGATCCACATAATATCAGCGTCGAGCCACCTTTAGTAACCCGACGAGTGCTGAGTGGACTCCTTTTACCTATCTTATTTCTATTTTTAATTATTGTTTTTATTTTTATTGCTACATGTTACTTATGCGAAATAAAGATTTCTTATTCTAGAGACTTCCTAACGATGTTACAATATGGTTAAATGTCATCCGTACACTGAAAACGAACCATTTTGACTCCTAAATAAGTCCTAAATTGCTGTCGATAAGTACAAGTAAAATAACGGGCGTTTTTCAGGCCATTGACGATAGATAAAGATAAGATACTTTAAGTTAAAGTAGGATAAGATAATAATATCATTGTTTCCAAGCACTGACAACCTGCTTCATCTAAATACCGCCACCCTAATCATATTCGAATGCGAGCTAAAACTAAAGCGGGGGGGACGATAAAAAAATTGATATTTTATAGCGACCGGGGTCCACTTTTCCGCCATATTTTATTTCTTTTCGTTCTGACTTTTAACAACATTAAAAAACCACTCCAAAAACAATAAAACGTCCTACTTTCATTCGTATCACGAAAGTATAAGACATCTTTTGATTTTCTTGCAGTTTTTTTGACGGTATTGTTAAGTTTGCGTGAAGCTACATGTTGTCACACGCACGGATGAGTAGTATATCATTTTCTTTGAACAAATGTGTTCGTCTATCTCTTCCAACGGCCTAATCTAGTAAGAAAATAAACAGTGGGGCTGCGGCTTCGACTATTGTGGCTGGAAGCCGCCATTTGCATTCAGAGATAAAATTTTCGGTGAATTGTTTGCTTGCGTTTTATGCGGAGAGATTCTTTGTAAGCTTTTGTAATGATCTTGGTTTAAAACTACCCTTTTTGTTCAGGGTAAGTACTTGAGTGATCGACTTCAGAAGTGTCATCATCATCTCAGCCAAAAGAAGTCCAATGAACTGAATCAATTACTTTGCTCACCCGTATGATAGCTACGTTTATGCAAGAAATGTGTGTCCATGCAGTTCCTCCACCTCCACGCTGTACGAACACACAAATCACACAAACCCAACTATCACCACCACCAAAGCACACTGAAGCGTTTCGACCTCAATCAGAGCTCATTCTCAGAGTATCGCAACCGTTCACTATGCTACCAGATGTTAGACATTTCTTGCATAAACATAGTTATCATAAGGTCGCGGGTGTGCAAAGTAATTTGTTGCAGTTTATTGATATAGACCTCCGCAAATTAATGGCTGATTTAATAAACTAAAAAACGTCCATTCTGGACAAAGGCCTCCCCAAAGGGTTCCATAACAAGCAAAGCAGCGAAAAATCAACTTTGAAGTTGATTGAAAATTAATCTGTTCTTCATTGCAATAATATTTTTTTAATAGGGTCGCGTGGAACTATTATTTTATGGTAACATCATCCCTATTGCGTCAGAAGAAAAAAAAGGAGAGCTAAAACTAACTTAAGTTCCAACTTATTCTAAAATCGAAATACTTCTAGTTTAAAAAATAAGTTACCGTTACGAAATTAAATCATGGAATCTAATCTTTACGAATTAGATCTAGGGTCGTATTGTCTTGTGGCTGTCGTATAAAAGTCCCAAACACAATCCGATTTTACTTAAACTTTGAACTTTTGGTTTCTCACGATGTTTAACATTAAATGATCTGTAAATAACCGGTGATACAAAACGTATTCGAACCTAATTCAAGTCACCCGCACTGTTACTTTTGATGCATTGCTTAAAAAAAATTGACCCCAAACATTTGATAATGCCCGAACTTCAAGATTGCAACCGCAAACCTTGACAAAGGCGCAATTGCTAGAGAAAAACAAGAAATACATCCAATTTCACTTCTATTTCTAAAGTCTTAAGTTGTTTTGAATATTTTCGAACAGCAACTAATATTTTGGTACACAAATTTAAAATGTAAATTCATTAAATAGAAAATAAACGAGTTTATGCTCTAACACAGAGGATTAGAAGTTGCGAGTTATTCGTTGAACGGTTTTGGTTGAGGTCAAAATTTGCGACATTTCAGTTGTTTTGAACACAATGTCGTGGGAATTTGTTGTTTCGGGATATTTTGAAAAGAATATTGACCGCGGTATATTGTCGGTCAGTTCATAACAAGGTACTTAGGATCCTTACTGATAGTAGGTGGGAACTGTTTTGATACTTTAAACTTATTTGGTAAAGAGTTACTTGTATACAAGTAAGAGAACACTACAAAATTTTAAGGACTAAAGAGGTTCAAAATTCGAACTTCGTATGGTGCCGTCTCGCACACGAATTTCGGATCAGCCCCTCTGTTGTATGTAGAAGAACGTGTCCATGTAAATTGACGATCCAAATTAGAAAAAAAAACTTCTACATACAACAGGTCCTTTACCTCACCTCTATACCTATAGCAACAGAGCAGTGTTAGTACTGTACTAAACTACAAGAAACACAAACATCAACAACTAATGTTTCGGCGAAAAATTATTTCGCAAAATGATTCATTTGGCAAAATTAAATGTTTCATTTGGCAACTGTTTATTTTTTCTGAAACTGTAAACTTTTCAGGATTGTTATAAAACAAAGCTAACCTAACCTAACCTACAGGATAGTCCTGAAATAGGTAAAGTCCAGAAAAACATACTACTACTATGTATGTAGTTTACAATACTAGCACTGTTTCTGCTTAGTTCGAGACGTAAGTTTAATCGGCGTTCCTATAAATATATAGAACCTGCGAATTTATTTACATCAGCAAGTATCAAAATCCCTCGGTCATCTGCGCAAGCGCCGGCTGCGCCGTTGTCCAATGATGTATCGCCGCAAACATGCATTGTGTCTATTGTCTGTGCATACTCAAAAGAAAAAAAAAATACCATTATAACAGTAGATTACGGTGAAGGTTCAGGAGAGTAATTTTTGAGTCGCATTTTTAGCTTTTAATCAAAATTACCTTGAAAATTTCAAGTGCCTATACAAAACTTTTCTAAGTTTAAAATATAGGTAAGTACTAGACGAAGTGACAGCATTCTAAATGCAAATAATCGAAACTAACAGGGGCACAGTTTTTAAAATCCCGTCACTCTAAATACCAATCGCAAGTGGTAAAAATCCCCACTGTAGGGAACAGGCTTCCTCTCATAATGAGAAGGCTTGGGCCATAGTTCCCACGTGGGCATTCGTTATCTGCTTTGTTTTGGAGGTGGACGCATACTTACTTTATGTTCACACGTTTGCATAAATTGGCCAAATTAATTAGAATTGAATTTCCTACTACTGTACTCTTATTTCAACTTATTCAGTAGATACATTTTTGAATGATAATTTTTTAAAAACCGATTCCCAGTTCTTGTTATATCTTTTTCAAATTATAACAAAAAAAAATATTTACCTTCCACAACCCGCCAGTATCCAAATTCCCAACATAGTCCTAAAAAAATTTGCCGCGCAATTGTAACCAGCCAGTGCGACATGATCACATGAAACACTTGAACACCTTTTAAAACACAGTGGAAACATCAAAAGTCAGGCAGCTGATGAGACGGGGCATTTTCATTACCCCTCCCCCTTCACTTCACCCTCGTGCCGAATGAACGAGAGCACCCTTTGTCTTTTAACCATTGCGGTTGGTAGTTTCGATGGCGATGATGTATTAGATACTCTTCAAATGCACTTTATTTCGAGTTTTTAGGAGACTTCTGTTTAACCCCCGCCACAAAAAGAGGGGTGTTATAAGTTTGACCGCTATGTGTGTGTGTGTGTATCTGTCTGTGGATCATAGCTCTTAAACAGGTGAACCGATTTGGATGCGGTTTTTTATTTGAAAGCAGGTTTCTTGGCGATGGTTCTTAGACATGTTTCATCAAAATTAATTCAGCCGTTTCAAAGTTATCAGCACTTTTATTAGCTGCGGAAAGAATCTTAGACGCATGCATAATGAACATTTATTTCCAAAAATATGTATGACCAAATATGCGTTGGGGGTTTTTAATTTTTATTTTTTTTATTTTAATTCTTTACAATCATATAATTCATTCCATCAAAAATACTGGAAACTGGTACAATAATATAATTTGAGCTATAATTTTTTACTATTCTAGTCGAATTTCACAACTTTCATATGTATCTTAGAGTGATTTGATTCCCCCGAAGCGAATTTAATTTTCTATGAATTTCTTTTGAAACTGCTTATTTATAAAATGACACCCTAAAGAAAGCAGAGTATTATAATTTTATTTTCCTTGTAAGTAACTATGTGATGTGATGTCTTACTTTGCTTTATTTAAATTGTCGAATACTCAAAAGCAAAATCTAATGTTAAAAATATCTAATACTAAAAATAAACTTATTAACTAACTGACTGACTTGGATCAAGCTGAAATTTTACGAAATACGGAATAAGCACAGATTTTGATATTTCCACGGGATAAGTAGTTCTGATTACGGAAACAAGTTATTCAAACAATATTTGAACGACTTTCTTACCCTGCGCGGTTAAATTAAAGCGATATCAAATTCATTGACATCAACGCGACTATCAGGCCTGCAGAAAATAAAGTTTTCCCTACGATTAGAACGAGTTCAAAGAGGTTTGTCATCGAGGCATTGTGCCGTGATGGGTTCTTTAATATCGTGCATTCGCTTGCAATTCCTATATATCAAGAGAATACCCTATGTTAAAATACCTAATACGCTTTCATTGTTTTAAACCCTATCTTAATACAATAGAGTGGTTTATTGCTTGTCTGAATCCAAGATTTGTGGTTTTGCTTTTTTGTTTTCAATGTTTTGTCGACGGCTGATTGACTTTTTGTTCGAATTTTAAATTGGAAAGGGGGTAAATTGGGAAATGTTAGTCGATTGAAAACCATAATTAAATTAACAATGGAATTAAACTTTCTAATCTTGTGCTACGGGAGTGATTGAAAGAAGTTTGTTTCATATCTAGTGATTTGGGCGTTTTTATTAGTTTATCATCTTGCATAGAATATCGACGAATATATTTGAACTGGTTCCCTGGTTCTTTGGAAGGTAGATAGGGTACCTAATCTACCCAGTTAGGTATTGACCGAGAACCGGTTATTGATTACTTTAAAAAAATTGAATAAGAAAAGTTTGATAGCCTCAGTTTTGGGCTCGTTTGATCTGTCTTAATGAGTAGTATAAGTCTGTGCAAAGAAAAGTACAGTCGGCAATAAAGGCTTGTAACAAAAATATTTTTTTGATTTTTATTATTACTTTTATAATCCTAATTTGTATAATACATTTATCTGTCATTTTAACATTAGCTTGGCACAGAAAAAAGAAATATTTGGCTTCAACAGGTTTGTAACTTTTCAATTTTATAGGGTTCTATCTTCGAATGGTACTTTAATATGTATGTTTATCACATTATACACAGAGATTATCTATTAGATTTACTTTTATTTTGCCCTCAATATAACTGATAAGTTATCTCCAACTACAAATTGTAACTTTTTGAATTAGTGGTACCTAAAGTCATCCATATCGACCCCCAGGGGTCGACGAAGAAGGGTTAATTTTCCAGAAAAAAAATTATAACGATTACTTAAGGTGCAACGGCACGCTCTAGGCGCGAAATTCAAAATTTTTACAGGTTTTAATTTATTGTGGGTAAACGGTGTAACTGTTTAACTTCATATGGTACTTGCGGCTGTAAAACAGTGTTCTTTATATTATTGTGTAAAGCTTTTTAAGAATAAAACTGTTAGCTTGATATAAAAGTTGTCAAACATAGAAATTCGGACATTCAACGTTTTGACAACATTTATTTTAAGCTAATAGTTTTATTCTTACAAAAAATTACACAATAATATAAAGAACACTGTTTTACAAGCGCAAGTACCATATGATGTTAAACAGTTACACCGTTTACCCACAAAAAATTAAAAACTGTAAAAAGTTTGAATTTCGCGCCTAGAGCGTGCGCTTCCACCTTAATATGGCCAGGAGTCTACGATACAAAAGAATTGGTAACCTCTGTTATAAATTATTCGTGTTGCCCACTCACTCAGCATCAGCTAAAAGTTTACTTACAATTTACTTTTGTTTTAATGAGGAAATTAAATTACCTAATTCTGAAAAAAGGAGCGGGTACATTTCTAAATTGAATGTGCCCATTAAACCACCTTTTCATCTTAACCCTTATACAGCCACGTGGTCAATTTCAGCCATTAAAAAAGCACACCTCGCTATAACACTTTCAGCGCCCAGCATGAATAATTCAAGTGCCAAAGAGGGGCAAACAGAAATCAATTAACTCGACTATTGACTTATTATGCTGTTTGCATGATCATGGGGGTTGTTCGACCAGTAGGGGATATGCTATGCTCTACTGGGGCTAAATTCATTCTAATTCTAAAATAGGGATGAACTGCTATTCAGGAACGCCAAAAATCACTGGTTTGCGAGAGGTTTGGGCTGAGATTGGGATGAGCCTTATTTTTCCTGAATAGCAGTTCATCCCTATCCTCTCGCAAACGATCGAATTACCGCTCGCAAACCATGTTGGGCCATTCCTGATTTCAGCCCCTGCCTGATATAAACTAGCACATCCCTGCTTCACAAAGGTGTAGTATCTATTGAAGAAATATGACTAAGTAAGTAAGTTTCTGTCTCACTCACTCAACATCATCATTTCAGTCGTAGGATGTCCACTGTTAGACATAGGCCTCCCTCATTGATACACAGTCATTACGGTAGAAGCAGCTTGCATTCACCGTGAACCTGTGGCTTTTATCAAATCTCATTGGTGGTCGACTGACTCTGCGTCACACTCACTCATATTTACCTGTATGGTGATTTTTTGCGGGTTATGTAAGGAAGTGGTTGGGTTACAGCCACCGCTGTGGACATAAAACTAGCGACTCCGAGTCAGCAAACTTAAGATTTGGCCGAAAGTTGGCCAGGCTTCCCACACGCCGATTTAGACTATACTAAAAATATTGGCTATACTTAAACTTTTAATTTTTGTTATGTAAATAGGAGATAAGTACTCAAAAAAAATGTGTGTAGCTAACCCATGTACTTTACTTGAGTTTTTCGCCTATTACTCGTATATCTCTCAGTACATTCAGCCCTGTAAAGAACAGTTAAAGGACAGATGTGAAGAGTGGTAGTATTGATTTCCGTGTACAGTCGTACCCAATTGGAATTGCTAATGCGACGCGACGCCCTTGGCCTAGTGGGTGGAATGTAAACTACACTATATTATTATGCTGAATTGAAGGATAAGGCGACCGACAGTTGGGACCTGTGGCGTAGGGCCCCAACAAGATAGACCGACGATCTGGTAAAAGCAAGCTTACGAAAGCACCACTTGTATCTGGGCAGCACAGGACCAATCTTTGTGCAAATCTTTGGGTGGCCTTTGTATAGCATTGGAGATCTTTTAGCTGATAAAGATGATGATCCTAACCTTATTTCCCTTCTAAACAAACACGGGTTATTGGTTGTGGTAGTCAGTGTTGCCAACTTACCATATTTTATATTTTTAGCATATTTTCATGCCTTTTAGCACATTTTTTTGACGTTTAGCATAGGATAGTATATTTTTTTATCATATAAAAAAAAACAATTAATTAAAAGTGAAACCATGAAACAAACGTCATTTTATATGTCAGATTCGACCTCAAGAAGGCAGGGAAGTGCAGCTTATGACAGCCTACTGCGCTCTATAGGTACCAAGGAGAGTGATACTTAACCATGCACATCTACAAGCACGTCAGTTGTGAATAAACACCAAGGCAGCAACATTTAATTCGAAAACAGAGCCAATTAAATACTGTTCATCAAAAGTATGATCAAAATTTAATTTTATTTGACACTGAAATAATATGCTAGCATAAATTGTAGCATAATTTTGGCGTACTATATTTCTGTTGTCTAGCAACTCTTGCTCTTGTTGGCAACACTGGTAAGGAGTACGTCGGAGAACCGAGCCCACGCTAGATGCTGTCAGAGAGGAGCCCCGTCCCGGAGCTGCCAGTGGGGGCGCCGCGGTGCCTCTACAAGCTCCCGTGGCGTTCATAATGGCAAATGTGGGAATCCGTGTGGTCGTTATCATTAGTAGGTATGCTTCTATGGGGGAGCCCCACATACTCCCCGTTTCCCTAAACGGGGAGATGCATAAGGTGCATTTTCCACACCATAAAAAAAAGGTTCACGTACGTTATGTTTGTAACGCAAAACAAACACGAATCTATTCCAAAAGATTTACAGCCAAGGTCTCAGAAACAACCAAAAGTCACGATATCCCATAACGAAAGCCATTTCGCGAGAACGATTCGCGAAACATAATTTCGGACGAATTAAAGTTGGCGACGGGGCGTGAAATTTGTTGCAACTACACGACATTAGTGGTTGATTTATGGGTTGTGAGGTTCGATTTTGGACGGTGTTGTTGGAGTTGTAAATAGTGTTAGGATCGACAATCGGGTACGGTGAAAACTGGTCAGATTCTGAATTAAATTCAGCGATTTAATAATAATAATAATAATATTAGGGGACAATCTTACACAAATCGACCTAGTCCCAAACTTAGCAAAGCTTGTACTGTGGGTACTAGACGACGATAAACATACTTATATAGATAAATAAATACATAAATACATAGAAAACATCCATAACTCAGGAACAAATATTCGTGCTCATCACACAAATAAATGCCCTTACCGGGATTCGAACCCAGGACCTCTTGCTTCGTAGGCAGGGTCACTACCAACTAGGCTAAAGCGGTCGTTCAATCGCGGCGGTCGGTCATTTTTGCGCATAATTTTTATTGTTCCAGTGCCTCGTCACTTCATGTACCTTTGAGCAGTGATATGAGTGATTTTTTTGTTCACGTCTCTCTTGTGAAAATGGCAAAAGTATAGGGTCTGTGGCCAACATTTTTTAGTCAAGTCTACATCAGCGTGCAGGACGCCTGGCCAACTGTCGGCCCATTTATATAAACCTTAAGTTTGCTGACTCGGAGTCGCTAATTTTATATCCACAAGAGAGACAAATTTTGTTTCTTACGGTGTGTATGACCCATACCCAAAGCGGTCTCGACCCCCAGGGGTCGACGAAAACTTACGAGGGGTCCACATATTTAACGACCGCTTTAGCCTAGTTGGTAGTGACCCTGCCTACGAAGCAGGAGGTCCTGGGTTCGAATCCCGGTAAGGGTATTTATTTGTGTGATGAGCACGAATATTTGTTCCTGAGTTATGGATGTTTTCTATGTATTTAAGTATGTATTTATCTATATAAGTATGTTTATCGTCGTCTAGTACCCATAGTACAAGCTTTGCTTAGTTTGGGACTAGGTCGATTTGTGTAAGATTGTCCCCTAATATTTATTTATTTATTTTTGTATATGCGAAAAAACACTTCAATTAAATTACTGTATGAGCGCGCGCACACAGAGAGCGGTCTGGAGTTCCGCGTTCTTTCAAATGTACTGAGTCCCTTACGATAACGCACACAGCAATCGTAAGCGACTCAGTACCTCTACCATGAGTTACACTAGTTTACAGTGACCGTACTCGCTAGCGACGGCGTAAATGATTTGTATAGAGAATTGTGTACAGCGCCTCTAGCGGTCACTTACGGAAGTACAATTCTCCATACAAATCATTTACGCCGTCGCTAGCGAGTACGGTCACTGTAAACTAGTGTAACAGAACTCATGGTAGAGGTACAGTACATTTGAAACTTAGATTATTTATGCACTAGATTGAGCGTCAGTAGCAAACATTGCGATACAAAACGTCCACAAATCCATTTGACAGCTTCATATTACGATCGCGTTACGTCATTCCGGTTGTCACTGTGTGCGTGCTTAATGATACCAGTTAATTTCACATTCCCCAAAATGTGGGGAAAGTGAAGCTGATTGGGGAATGTGTGGGGAGAGCTTCAGTTCGGGGAAAATGAGGGGATTTTAAGTATGAACACAAATACGCGACATTTGACATCAAATTTCTGCTAGTCTTGATTAATTTCCTACAATTTTCTTATTCGCAACAGCTCTAAACTAAGTCACTCGACCCACATAATTTTTCATTCCCCACACGTGGGGAATTTCGACAATGCGTTTGGGGATTTTAGCATATTACTATTGGCAACCCTGCAAATGACGCAAATGGCATATAAGCCAACAGTTGGCTTATATTTTTACGAGACGTTTCCATGCCACCAAAGCTCTATCTAGTGCATGAATAATCTAAGATTTGAAAGAACGCGGAACTCCAGACCGCTCTCTGTGTGCGCGCGCTCTATATATTGGAAATTCTAATTTGTGCTCGGATAAAGGAAAAATTGTATTGCCATGAAATAATTCATCCATAAGATGTACTTACCTACTAATTTGTCAGTGATACCCAAAATGGTCCATACATATCGACCCCCAGGGGTCGACAAAGACCTGCGAGTGGTCCACATATACGAAAAAAAGGCATTTCAAGTAGACTATTTGGAAAGAAATCAATAATAAGTCGGCAGGCGGTCTCCCACAAACCGAAAAATATGGCTAGGGACTATGAAATGAAAAAGTTTGGGGACGTTCAATGAACTGTCGTATGGCCACTTCACTTTTACAATGTAGTTTTTTTTAGAATTCGTTTGTCGCTATCCCGCGGGAACTATGCAGTTTTCTGGTATAAAAACTATCCCATGTCCTTCTTAGAGTCTCAAAATATCTTCATACTAAATTTCATTAAAATCGGTTCAGCGATCAACAATGATCGAAGGATTAAAGCGTGAAGAGGTAACAGCCAGTCAGACAGACAGAGTTACTGACGCATTTATAATATTATATTAGTATGGATTGTACAGCAATAATGGCTTTTTCTCATAACATTTCGATTTGCAATCTGGTAACCCTATCCTTAGACACTCTCGCTTACTGTTGGCCACAAATCTCCTCTCATAATGAGAGGGCTCTAGATCCCACGCATGCCCAGTACATATTGGGAACTTCATCATTGAATTGCTTCGCGTGAGTGCAGGTTTCGTCACGGTGTTTTCCGTCATCATAAAGCTCGTGGTAAAATGAATTCGGAAAAACTCTGAGGTGCGCAGCTCGAGCTTGAACCCACGATCCTCTGTTTGAGAGGCCATAGATCTAAGCACAAGACTAACGGCTGTTTTAGACATATAATAGGATTTTTTTGGATTCTATGGTCGGAAACTTAGAATGCGTCGAATAACTGTATTAGAAACTAATCTGAGAAAATTGAGTGAAACATGGCTAAAAAAAACGAAATATCATTCTTTTTCGCTCTTATCAAAAAGTGTATTTTACCATCACTCTCTGTCTTTTATTATTTAGTTGCCAGCCCCTTGACCAAGCATAACCAAATTCTGTGTTCCAAATTCAAAAGCCATTCCAAATTCAAAACAGCCTCGGGCAAAGTCGCATCACTACGCCGTTTATTCGGAAACCAGTACCTTAACATCTCACCCGAGAGCGTTCACCCCTGACCCCGACTGGTCATCTCGAGGTCGCTGTCCCCCTCGCACCCATAGGTGCCCGTGTAAGACTATCCCTGTCGGCGACCGTGCACGATTCGATCGCAGCGTTTGGATCCGTGTGTCCTCAGAATTGCAGGGAATCTCGGAAGGATGTTCACGAATTGTGGAATTTAAAAAAATTACTGAAATAGTAACATTACTACTACTTTTAACTGGTGAAGAACACCCGCGAAGCAATTCAATGGTACAACGTATGTGAAGTTCCCGATCCGCACTGGGGCCGCGTGTGAACTCCAACCCAAGCCCTCTCATTTTTGGTGGAGACCTGTTCCAGCAGTCGGACGTATACATACAGGCTGAGAGCTGGTTCCCACTTGTCGGATGTCGGGTCGGGTCTTCCTTGGACTCATTCTTCGTTCTTCCCTTTCGTTTTTTGTCTCATTTACTTACGAACATTTATTTACCAGCACCGAACGTATCAAAATAATTTTGGCGAATAAGAAAATTAGACAAAAAATCGGCCAAGTGCGAGTCGGACTCGCGCACCGAGGGTTCCGTACAAATTTATATGTATCTATGAACATCCAGTCTTAGCACACCCCTGCTCCTAAGCAAAATGTGCGCAGTGTGGGATCATTGTAGATTGGTTACTGATATAGACAGACAGACAAAAAAAATTATGCTTTTCGCAATTTTTCCTTTATCTGTGCTATAAGACCTTGCTTCGTACCAAATTTCAAGATCCTGAGTTCATGGGAAGTACCCTGTAGGTTTTGATTCCTTTGCGAGTGTCGACAATTTGCGGAAATTTGCGGCATAAAAGGCTTTATCTTTTGATTGCGTTAAAAATTTATGCTTTTCGCAATTTTTCCTTTATCTGTGCTATAAGACCTAGCTTCGTACCAAATTTCAAGATTCTGAGTTCACGGGAAGTACCCTGTAGGTTTTGATTCCCTTGCGAGTTTCGAAAATATGCGGAAATTTGCGTCATAAACGGCTGTATCTTTTGATTGCGTTGGCTTAGAAGATTGATTTTTTCACAGCTCCAAGGGACAGTAGACCTGAGTATTTGATATAAATTTCAGCTTGATACCTCTACGCGTTCCTGAGAAAAAGGGTCTTGACAGACAGACGGACGGACGGACGGACGAACAACAAAGTGATCCTACAAGGGTTCCGTTTTTTCCTTTCGAGGTACGGAACCCTAAAAACGAAAGGGAAGAACGACGAATGAGTCCAAGGAAGATCGTGACGAAAAACGAATAAGACGTATTAAGAGATAGACAAGTTGCAGAATTTGACCAAAAAGATAGTGACGGATGGCGAACAAGACGAAGACGAATACAGAATGACCGAAATAAGAATTGAACGAAATACGAATGAGGTGAGATAATAGGATACCGCCATACAAACGTTTCGGGTAAAATGACGCGTTTTATGCACTTGTATTGTAGTGTTGTAAAATTTAACATTGATCTCTATAGTCTAAGATCCGAACCTACATAGACTTTTGCTACTTTCAAGTAGTATGTTCGAGTAACATAATTTCAAAAAGTCGGTGTCTTCATTTTGTGAGCCGCGTCGCGGAAGATGTTCCGAGCTGCGCGGGAGCATGTTGCACCGCGACCGCCGATCGTACACACACTGGATCGGCTGCACCAGTCTAGAGCTTACACGCTGTTGCTAAACTATAGTGTTACATATAGAACTAGCTGACCCGGGAAACGTTGTTTTGCCATATAAATTATTTCTTATCATCTAGGGGTACCTACCTATAAAATAATAGCGTACGACCTATTCTCAGACCTACCAAATATAGACAAAAAAAACATAAAAATCGGTGAAGCCGTTTCGGAGGAGTTCGATAGCAAACACTGTGACACGAGATTTTTACATATTAGAAGAAGATATTCATCTCTAAGTGTACTAAGTACCTATATCACAGTCTAAATCAATCACAATCGAAATATTTTTCGTGCTATTTGCAACTTGTTTAGATATGAGTATGCTGGCTCCTAGCAAGACATTCAAACTGAATGACTGACTGAATATAAGTTAAATAATTGACTTATTCTGAAATTTTAAGTTCCATCTCAGGCCCAGACTATGCAAGGCTTCTCGCTGAAGGAAGGATAGAATCTGGCGAGTGTCTTCAAGCCTATCCTTCTTTTAATTCTGGAACCTTCCTGGAGCCTGAAACCTTGCGAATTCCAGTTGGGCTGAGTTTTGCTTTTAGGTCATTGTGCTAATACTGAGCTCATTTGTTTTTAGGCCGTTTTGATATGTAAGGGCTATTTTTAAGTCGATTAGAAACGTAATACCTGCATTTTTTCCTAACTCATCATTGTAGAGCTTGTCTAGTTTGAAATGACTCGCCCCACCACCGCACTCACGCACAGGATTCGAAACTCAATTCAAGCTACAATAGACTCTATTGTAGCTCAAATTGAGCTCCAAATCCCGTGCGCAAACGCGGTGGTGGGACGCGTCATTTCAAACTAGACAAGCTATACAGTGAAATGAAATCGTGAACACATGCGTACAGGATTAATAAGTATTAGGACAGTACTTATACTTTGTACTACGGTTATTACTTATTAGACAATAATTTAATTACGGCGGAGCGGATGACGAATCAGGAATATGACGAGTTAGGAATACGACCTGTCGCACATGTAATAGGTACTCTTTGGTTATGTTTATATACTAGCTTAAAATAGCTGTGCGACGTTCGTTTGTAAAAAAGAATATATATTGACTTTTATGAAAAATGGTAAAAGACTAATACACAATTCCAAAACCTAAACTGTTTTTTGCCATTTCTTCACATGGCGACCGTGACAGGACCCGAACCTGCAATCTTCGGATACGACCAATTATACCTTGACAAGCTCGTGCGTGGCGCTCGGCGGAAACTTGTCGCAGGGAGCCTCTGCTGTCCTTAACGAGATTGTTTTTAATAAGTGCGGCAAATGCTGACTGCGACAGGGTTCTGCGGAGAGCCACGCACGAGCTTGTCGGACTATAGGAATTTGACGAATCAGGAATCAGGAACTCAACGAGTACAATGACACACGCAAACCACACATCGATGTCTGAAGATAATTATATAAAAGTGTTACAGTACTTATTGTAAAGAGACAATGAAGGGCCAACAAAAGAGGCACTCATTTGACACGCAACGCCGCGCGGCGCAGTGATGCGTAGGTGATATAAGGGTTGTTTTGCCGCCTGTAAGTATTAAAAAGTTAGATTTTCCGGTCTCGATTTAAAAAGCCACGTGCATATTTAAGAGCTAGCAAAAAAAATGTTTCCTGCTTTAGATATTTCTATGTTATTGTTTGCGGATCAGTAATTTTCACGCGTGACTTTCTTGCCTAAAATTTTGGGAATAGTCTTTTGAAGTGAGATTAATTAAAAAAATAATTAATTGATTTACATCAGTGGTTCCCAACCAGTGGTCCGCAGAAGCCAAAATATGGTCCGCGAATGATTTTAAATTTATAGCGTTTTTTAAATTTAATTTATTTGATTATTACAGTTTAATATTTTTATTAAGTATACACCTACATAGTGGTCCCTGCTAACAAGAATAATGTAAAAGTGGTCCTGACCAAGAAAAGGTTGGGAACCCCTGATATACATAGACGTCACTTTGCGAAGATGCATATAGCATAGCAATAATTTAACTTCAACCCTTTTTTTTGGTAGGTAACTGAGTATATAAATATAATTAAGTATAATTTAGTAACCCTAAGGTCCCTAAGTAAAAATACCCTAGGGTACCTATATTTTTCACTGTCTTTAACTGATCGAGATTAGGTATCAAAGTTAATTGACATCTCTGAGTACGGCGGTAATACCCTAGTTAGAACGTATTATTTCAAAGCATATTCAACAAAAACAATTGGTATTAAGAAACTAATAGTCTTTAGTATTTAAAAAAAGGATAATATATTATATTTCTGACACTCGACTAAATATTTAAATGGTTGTAACAATATGATTTAACTTTCTTAATAGATAAACATTATTTAAATTGTATTCTAAAGTTAGTCTAAACACAACTAAATAGTCATCCAAACTAGAACCTTTCCACTTTAAAACGTCTATTAGCGACGTGTCAATGCCTACCTATAAACTCCGACCCGATCATCGAAACTTAATAAAATAAACAAACTAGGTATAAATATAACACTGCCCGGATTTAAATAATAATAAATTACGCTTCAAGCCCAATATTTTCACTAGTTAATTAAAAGGGGAAACTGGCAAAACATACGGGAATGATTTGTGTTATCTCGAACCAACGAGTTGTTTTAAAAGGCAATCAGCGCATTATGTTTTAACGCCATCTAGTGAGCTTTGTAGTCAACTTTTGGCGCTAGCGAGCACGAAAGCGTGGCGAGCTCGCGGTCGTTCGTCTCGTATTATAAAATAGTAATAAAATATTGTTTTTTGTGCTTTATTAATAGTAGTCAAGTTGAATTGTATTTTGTAAGCGAAAGATAACTTTTAGGAGTTTAATCAAGACTAATAAATATGATGGAATGATAGTGAATTTTTAAATGAGTTTAAGTTGTGCTGTAATTCGATTCAACAAAGTTCAATTTTGAAATTTCTTGTCGCATCAAAGATTACGAATGACGTCATTGACAACAGTAACTGATGCAGTATTTCGTCACTTACTACAAGCGGGGATGTAACTCAGTGGTAGAGTGTCTGCTTCGCATGCTGAAAGTCCTGGGTTCAAATCCCAGCATCTCCAGATCATCTTTTTTTACTTTTTTTTTTAATTAGTAATTAAGCAATAATGAAACATTATGCAAAACATTGAAATCGCTTGAGTTTTTTTAGCAAAAGTACAAATTCCAGATTAGTAATTAATTATATAAAATAAGCGAAAATAAGGATGGTAATTTGTTCAATAGGGTAGTGTCCTGGGTAAAAAAAAACACTATTACAATTAGTCCGACATTTAAATTATCAAAAAATATTGAACACGTTTTTTTTTCTTTTGTCAATTGAACAAAAAACGACAAAGATAAAGCGCGACAAAGTTCGGGAGTGGGGGCTCGTGACGTCACGGTTCGCTAAAAAGTGTAGCGAATCGTGACGTCACGCGGAACTTCAACATACAATATCTCCGTCATTTTTTGTTCAATTGAAAAAAGAAAAAATACGTGTCCAATATTTTTTGATAATTTAAATGACGAACTAATTAGATTTTTTTAGGAAACTAGCCTTTGCATTAAAACCAAATTTAACTAGAGCTCTACGCTGAATGCAATCTGCTACAGCTCACATCTCAAGTTAGCTTGGCTGTTTGTACTGGCTTACAGCGTGTGTATGTTTTTTATTATTATTTTATTCCTCCGAGATTATACTTTCTTCAGTTTTTTTTCTAATTAATATTTGGATGACGTGGGAATGGCATGCATTATTCTGTAAGTTTTCCTAAAGACTGTACGCCATTCATTTACCAGGCAGGTGTCCCTAATAAAAAAATCATTTTAAAATTCTACTTGTGATTTTATAAAACCATCAGTCAGTAAATTATCCGAGTCAATAGAGCGAGCAACCGCACGCGTGGCTGACTGTACCGACGTAATCATTTAATGATTACATTTAATATTAATTGTGGATGATTGACACACAGCTGCGTTGATTTGATTACGATTGGAAATATTTGCTATGATTATTTTACTAGGCTCCTAATTTTTCGCAGTACAAAAAAATAAAAATTAAAATCCTTTAACCGTTTAACTAGTCAGTTAACAGAAATAGGTGTTTATTTAGCCATCATCATCATCATCAGCCGACAGTTTACTAGGTCATATAACAGCCGAAAGACATCCACTGCTGAACACAGGTTTGCCCCAAAGAATGTCCATCAAAGTGGTTCCTGCGACCTTTAAGGCCACCACAAGACGGAGCGTGCACAGCGCGCTCTATGACACTGAATCAAATATACGGTGACACACTCCGGCAGCGCGGCACACCGTATTTGATTCAGTGTTATTGACCGCGCTAGGCACGCTCCGTCGGCGCCCCGCGCTCTCGGTTTGTTGTGACCTTTACCAGATTGTAGGCCATCTTGTTGGGGGCCTTCCCACCCCGTGTCATGCGGTTCATAGTCGCCACGCTAGAATCTTATTGCCCCAGTTCGTTAAATAAGTCTAGGTCGTTTAAATTATTTTAGACCTAAATCTAAAACATATCTAAAATAAAAAATATATGTGTCTTAAGTAAGTTCGATAAGTATCTCATTATTTTCATTTTATCTTGGTTAGTATTTTAAACTTAGAAAATTTGGCGTCTCAAAAACCACCTATTTCACTTTGTATCTAAAGAAAACTGAAAGATCCGCGTTAAAATTGAAACCATAGATAAACCGTCATGTTGTCTGTCTGCGAACAAAAAGGCAAAGGGTGTAGATAGGAAGATATCCGCCGGCTGCGTGGAAATCGAGCCGCGTCGCAATTTCCTGGAAGCCGGGGCTGGCTTTACCTGGGTCTGGAATTTAAAAATATATTTCGTCTATGATATTTTAATTTCTTACTTTTTTAATAGATATATCTGACAGCGTACATAGGGTTTATAGTACACATTGCGTGTTAGTATACTAGTATCCTTACGTCCTTTTACTATTGTTTTACACGCAAAAATAACTCTGTCTGCATGATATCTCTTTACGCTTAAAACTGCTGAACTTTTTTTTAACTTGCCTATTTTTTTCTCTTATAAGTACTTACCGTAAATTTTTCATAAACTTTGAAATGGTCATCCTGTCTCTATAGGCGTTAGGGTTATTTTATAACAATAGAGAACAATTAAATATTCAGAGAAAAAGAGTTATGGGAAATGATAACATCCCCATAACGGTAATGTTTGCCATTATGATTATGACTTTATATTTTAGTGGATACCAATAATATAGACTCAAAGAGATAAACTTTTCGCCTCATCTGCACTTTTCATCGGGCGAAATAAGAGTCCATCAAGGGTCAGTTCTAAGTAAAAAAAAAAGAAACTGTATACTGTTTGTATAAAGTTTGAGACTTTTAGACCAACTGCATGTACAATGAAACAGGTTCGTAAAAACCGGCAAGACCTTCAAAATAGCACCCCTATTTTCAGCCATAGTTTATAAATAAACCGAAAAAAAATCATGAACTGATACTTGAAAGGCCACCGTCTAGCACAGAATACAAAACCACGTTAACTTAAAAAACAATCACACAATATTTAACTGTATGTCCAAGTAATAAGTGTTACAGCAAGTGGGTTATTATAGTGGTATGTAGCCCATTAGTGATGGTCAAAATGAATTGTTGATCAACGCCCAAATGTCAGGCCAACCAAATGGAATAGGGAATGAGTATAGCTTCATCAGGCGGGCTGATCAATATTGAAGGCCTATGTTCTTTGTTGCGACTTTGACTTTAGTATAAGTATACATACTATGTAGAGTTTAGTATCTTTGTCGCTTTACAGCCACGTTACGTTTGGGGAAACACGTATACATAACTATTAAGTTTTTATCAAATTTTTCATTTTGAACACTTACCTTTTTTCTGGCTGCAGTTTTTGTACACTGTTCAGAATCGGTTTTTTTATGAGAGGGAGGCAAACGAGCAAGCGGGTGTGGAAAATGATCAGCACCTCCCATAAATATCAACAACTCAAAGAGAGTCGCTGATCTGATCGCCTTTGAAGAAGGATAGAGGGAATAGGGGAGGGGGAGAGGTATTGGGCCCCCGGCGCGCTCATTGACCGTACGAAACCCAGTAGGAGTACTACTGCTGCTTCACGCCGGTGTTTTGTGAGAGGGTGGTACTGCCCCGCACGAGCCGGCCCATTCGTGATGCAGCGGCTAGCTACAACACTATAATTTTTTTTTACTTTAAAAAATATTTTACTTGTCCAAACATAGGTAGTATACATAATATGTCCCGACACGGACCCGCCTGCCAATCCCTGCTCGCAGAGGCAATGGGACGAGCCGCTCTGTCAACTAGTACGGAAAAACCTCTTAGATACGTCAACTAGTTCGGCAGACCGTGCTCGTCTCCTTGCGACTGCGGAGTGGGAATCGGGTCTGTGGCTGCAGGCGCTACCCTCTCCAAGCATAGGTACTTTTCTCGATAACACCACCTTCCGCCTGGCAGCTAGCTTACGTTTGGGGGCATCAACAAACCAGCCACACCGCTGTCAATGCGGCGCTATGGTGGACACACTGGGTCACCATGGCCTCTCATGTGTCCGGAGCGCTGGTAGGATCTCCCGCCACGCCAGTATTAATGACATCATCCGTCGGGCCCTTGTCAGTGCGAGAGTGCCGGCAGTCCTCGAGCCCAGCGGGCTGGCCAGGGACGACGGCAAGAGGCCTGACGGAATGTCGCTGGTGCCTTGGAGCATGGGTCGGCCGCTAGTTTGGGATGCTACTTGTGTTGATACCCTGGCACCGTCCCATGTACCAAGCACCAACGTCACCGCTGGCGCTGCGGCATCCTCGGCTGAAAGCCTCAAACGCCGCAAATATGCCGCTCTAGGAACCAGCTACATGTTTGCGGCGTTTGGCGTTGAAACCTTAGGGCCATGGGGGCCAAGTGCGCGTCGGTTATTCAAAGATTTGTCGACGCGCCTAATAGAGGCCTCAGGCGACCAGAGGGCTGGCCACTATTTCGCACAGCGAATAAGTATCGCTATACAGCGAGGAAATACGGCCAGCCTTCTGGGCACCTTGCCCATTGACGGTGATTTAGGCCAAATTTTTTACTTATAGTTTAAGTTTTATTATGTTTGTGATTATTTTTTAAATGTTATCTTATTAAATTAAACTTCCTTATATGTAATAGGTTTACAATGCTTGTGCAATTTTTGTTTATAACAGTTTGACAATACTTTCCACTGACTCTTTTCTTTGACGGACTACGTTACAATTGCAACATAGGTAACTGTCAGCTACCGACTGCCCATACATTTTCCATTGCAGTCAGCAAAACTGCACGCAAAATTCACGCTAGCTGCGACTGTAATGTTTGGGCAGCCGGCAGTTGCACTTACGTTGCAGTTCGAATGCAGTCCGTCTGAATCGGCCATAGGTTTATCAAAATAAAAGTTTTGTTAGTATTTTTTAATACAAGCTTGTTTTGCTGACTTTATTTTTGTTGACGTGTGCTTGCATGACTTGCATCGTCTACCAAACTGCATACCGATACCAAGTTCCAAGTCCAAGCCGTTGACCGTTTGAAGAGTTCCATCCTACGGAGACGATCCTGAGTGGACCACTAAAGAGTCAATACCAAATTATTGTATTGTAACCGGATTTACATAAGTATGCCAAATTCAAGCTCCATCTAGAAAGAAAGAAAGAAAATACATTTAGGTATTTACAACAATACAAGACACATCATCAATATTTTTACAAAACAAAAGACAACACCAAAGCTAAAGATAGAATGTGTCATTGCGGTTGCAAATCGGACACTAGCTCAGCATAATGCTGAGGCGTTTATAGGCACCCCGGCGCTGATTTCTGTTTGTACGCTTTAGTCTGCTTTCGCATTTACTGTTTCTTTCTGTCAAACGGTTATAAGATGCTGACAGAAAGAGATGGTGAAAACGAAGGTAAGCGCCCGCGCGTTAAACGACACCCTTCCTCTGGTCGAAAAATGAAAACATCCGTTTCTTGGAGTCGGTAAACTGTAGGCGTGTCACGGGATTTCGTCTAATTATTTCCAGCACTTTCTTCGTTCAAATTACAGAAACCGACAAAAGTCACGGCAAATCTTAGGGATGGCTAGAGTGACCCCGCTCCCGAGGGCTGGCGGGACAAATTGCGGGCTCCCGCGGGAAATCTGCGGTTATTAACTGTCAATCATACACACCCTATTGAGCGGTGATTTTTTGACGATAGTAATAACTAGCGAATACGTACACGGTACAGTAAACTTTGAAAGAAAGAAAGAAAGAAAGAAAAACATTTATTTATAACAACAATAACACGTACACAGGCAAAAATAAGAATACAATAGACATAGACAGATAGATAGATAGAGCTATGTACACATTAATGCTGTCACAAAAGGGACCCGACTCAGCATGTTGCTAGTTAAAACCAGCGCTGGTCTTCCGCCGGGCCACAGTGCAGTAAACTCACGGAAGGCCACACACAAAACAACATAATACTAAAAACTAAACATGTTTGTACATTCAGGGCTTCCACAGACCGAAGCGCAGGGCGCGCGCGTGACGGCAACTGAAACGCTTCGGTCTGCGGTGGCCCTAAAATAAAACTAGGCTGCATGGTTCTGAGAATTTTGGGACTGTGGAATATTTTTGAAAATGACGGCGTGTTCCTCCACTCTCAGATGAACTTACTTGATATTTTAAGTAACTTAGATTAAAAAATTTAGATACAAACAATTGATTGTAACAAAATGCCAGACATTTTTATAAGCATTTCTACAGAAAACAATTTTCACTCGACAGTTTGTCAATTTAAGTGGAAGTCTAGTGGAAAAAAAATACTACAAAATTAATCAACTTAGTAAAGAGTACAGTAAATAAATAAAGCTGTTTTAAGAACAAACACACACACACACACACACACACACACACACACACACACACAAATATAGAACCTGTGCCGCGTTCCCGACTCGAAAACCTTTCTCTTCACGAACTCCAAACACATGCCGTATTTTGATTATAATGACACAATTAAAAAATACCGTGACATAACTCTATAGAGATATTTTGAAATTTAAAAGCTGCGTTAACTAACAAATTATTTATGACTAATTCTGACACGCGGCACGAGCCATGAGGTAAATAAAGCCATAAATTCATAGAGAAGGTTTATAAATATAGAAGAATTATCTCGTGTAAAATATTAATGATCATCCCCATTAGTGGAGAGCTTTTTACACGGGCAGACAAACTTAAATGTTGTAGAAGACCTAGAAGTGACATAATAACCCTCCTCAAATCGTTTGCCCGAATTTCATATTCCATAATGTACTTTTTTTTACTTAATTTTAATTTGGTATAAAGTATCAAATTTATAAAAATCTCGTGTTTGTTATCTGGCTCCTCCGAAACGGCTTGACCGATTTTTATCAAATTTTTTCTCTATAGAAAATAGAATAGATCGTAGGCTATTTTTTATGTATTTTAAAGTACATGTAGGTGATATATGCCAAAAAACTTTTGCGGAGTCAGCTAGTATTTTATAATAAGCTAACTTAACATAACTTACTGTATTCTAATAAGATGACATTTAAAAAAATCCTAAAAGCACCGATTTCGATGAAATTTGGTATGGAGATAATTGGCGACTCTGAGAAGGATATAGGACAGATTTTATCCCAAAAAAATACACAGTTCCCGCGGGGTAGCTATAAACGAACTCTTCTGAGACTACTAGCTTTAGAAAAGAATGAGTTTATCAATATGCCACGGGAAATATGTCCAACCTTTTGAGTTTTAACCTTCTGCCACTCCCAGTATCTTTAGCTCTGTGCGTTTGTAATCACAAGTCAGATTGGGTAAAAGGCGATAAATCTCCAACGCGGCAACCTGTGCGGGAGTGGGGGACTGCAATTAGTAAAGAACTTCCTTATTGGCTAAAGTACTTGTTCCATATCTATCTCAAGTACCTGGTGCCACCAATGTAAGATCTTTATTATTAGTATTTTTATGAATATTTACAGAATGCATACGACTAAGATCTATAACTACAGTGATGACTTATGGCACTGAGACGTGGCCGCTAACGATGGGCCTCATAAGAGAGCTCAAGGTCACTCAGAGGGCGATGGAGAGGCTATGCTCGGAGTTTCTCTGCGGGATCGCGTTAGAAATGATGAAATCCGCGCAAGACTAAAGTCACGGACATAGCTCGAAGAATCGTCAGACTCAAGTGGCAGCGGGCAGGGAACATCGCTCGTAGAACTGACGGCCGATGGGGCCGAAAGGTTTTCGAGTGGCGTCCACGGACCGGAAGACGCAATGTTGGTCGAGGTTGCGGGAACGCGTTGGATGCGGATGCAGGTCCGATCTGTTTTGCGAGCCATAGGGGAGGCCTATGTTCAGCAGTGGACGTCTTTCGGCTGAAATGACGAAGACCTATAAGAGCCTTAGCCTTATCACACTGATGATTTGCGGACGATTTAAAAACGAAGCAAACGCACCAGTTGCCGAAGCGAAGCTACATTTTTCTATTTCTATGGGGCTGTTTCACCACCCATTTATTAATTTTAACTGACGGTTAAATGTGACGCCGTCTCCGTCTATTCGAACAAAATAAACAGAGTCGGCATCCCATTTATCCGTCAAATAAATTTAATCAATGGGTGGTGAAACAGCCCCTAAATCTAGCATATATTGTAGCCTATTATGACTGTGTTAATTATTTAATTGGCATCGGTATCGATCGATATCAAGGACCGCTCAGGAAGGCAAGACAACCCTTTCATTAAGCCTTAATGACGTGCGAAATGCAATACGCTTGTGGCGCTATGGGTTAGGCGGCGTTCACACTGTCATTGTGACTTTTGACTTAGTTCGCCATTAACGAGGAATAAAATTTTTGATACGATCGTTTGTCAAACCTAGCGATTATTAACGAATTGTTCAAATCATTCAATTGTTTCATTTGTTTTGTTGTTTTCTCTTGTTTGGTGGTGGTAGTTTTGTAACCTTAAGAGGCTGACAACACCTAATTTTGTTGAAATTGATGTCATTTAAACAGTTTTTTAAGAAAAACTGCTTATTCTAGCACATCAAAAAAATTATATGTTAATATTCATCATATTTCAAAGACCGTGGACGGACTCGATACATAATTGGACGAAATCGGCTCGATAGAAAATAATTGCAAAGATAGGTCTTAAAATCATCATTAAACGGTTATTTGTCTTTATTTTTTTGGCGTATGCGTCCGCAATTAAAAACATGAAGTCAACATATTCATACCTAAACCGCTAACGAGTCATATTTCACAAATAATCCACAGTTTTTTTTTAATTAAATATTTGCCCGATAAATTTCAATATACCCGGCTGCCCAGTAATAGCGGCATCTCGTTTACTCCGATACAAATAGACAGTGTGCGCCGACGTTGGTGTTGACAGCGTCTTAAATAAAATATTTTTCTTTCTTTTTTTCTTTCATTTTACAGTCGATTTTGGCACAGTTATCACATATCTAAGACAGTCTCATCAAACAAAAATGTGTTACTATTGCATATGGCATAGGGAAAGTAGGGAAACGAATAGGTACTTGGAAAGTTGAATTTCCCATATGAATTTCATTTGTTTTACGGACCATCGTATTTAATTTTACAATCATTTTGCTAAAGCACATCACAACACTGCTTTTTAAAAAGAAAAGACATAATGAACTGTTTACGTCATTTACTTACTATAGGGAAATATTCAATAAATATGATCTAAAAAAATGTAACACAAGTTAAGTTCTGTTTAAGAAAAGCGAGATATTGTTTTTTAGTACTTGACAACTCCTAATATTATTACGGGGTTTTATTTATAATTAATAATTGCAATGGATCGTGCGCATTTACGTTATGTGGGCGTTGTCATGTGTCAAATGTTGGAAGTTAGATATCACACACCATAAGGTCCTCTACCTTTGGTTTTTCGCTTGACACTATTTCCTAGGACAGCCTGTATATACATGACTATCCTCTTGATTTAATTGTCCTCACCTGAAATCAACGTAACAGGTATTCTACCGCACAGTATACACTCGCCCTAAGGGCCCGTATCATATCAGTGGTATCAATCAGTCACATAATAGTCGTATAACGACCGCTAAACAATTACTGTAGCACATGACAAGCTGTAAACAACGCTTGATGTTTTCATGACATGACTTTAATCAGGGGGTTGCACAGCTATTTGTCAGGAGAGGTGCTTACTTGTGAGTTTGAGGTATTTTGATTATTAACGCATTCAGTTCCCGGCACGCATCAGGGTGGAGACGAAAAAATTGGACCACGGTAAATCGTAGTTAACTGTACAAAACGACTGTCTGGGAAAATTGACAATAAAAAACAAAGAAATTTTGTGAAATAGTGTTGGAAAGGGGAGGAATTAAGTTTTCTGAAATGACAACAAATGTAGCCTTTAAGCTTTCGCCTTCTACTGTCGCACTGTTGTATGTATGTACAGTCGAGGAAACTGAATCGCGTACTAGGGTGGAACCTCTTCACAGTCAACTTCCCGATGATTTCCTTGGTAGACGTAGGGAATGTCAACATACCATTTGCAACAAAAAGGTTCCACCCGGGTACGCGATTCAGTTGCCTTGAACGTACACTAGCCGCCTTATATCACGTTTTACGACGATACAAACCATCATAGAAAAAGTAAAGCTAACTAACTGTTAAATTAATACGACATGATAGTTAAGTACCCAATAGCGTGACAACGCGTGGCGTGTCAATTAGTGTTGATGGCGTGTTCCTATTACGATGACAAATGAGCCCGTACTGCACGAAATTTTACTAGAACATTGTCAATTTTCTTTTAAATTAACTTACTTACTTACTTACTTACTCCGTTGGCGCAGCGACCCAAAGTGAATCTTGGCCTCCGATACGAGACAGCGCCATATCTGTCGATCTTGCACCGTATTCCGCCAATTTGCGGCTTGCAGTCCATCAAAGTAAATTAACTGGTTTGTTTATAATTCCTAGCGATATACAGGGTAATTTATTAATCAGTGCAAAATTTTGACATGTGATTCACTATCGTTGATAGATCACGATTTCGAGATTTGGGTTGTTTACAGTTCATAGTAATTCATTGGTCGAGTTACTATGAAAAACAAAAATTGAAGTACCTAATAAATATTAATAATGAAAAATACTGAAATTTGTTATTTTAAGGATACTGAATCACTTAAAATTTGTGCACTTATTAAAAAGTTAACCTGTATAGAGATACAACAGTACGACAATAGCAGTACATTTTATCATAAAATATTGTTCAAATATCAAATCTGTAAATAGGCCTCTTTTACATATAATTTTCTTTCTGTGTCTGTCTGTCTGTCGGTCCCACCACGGATTAATCCGCGGACCACGGAAAATTACAGCTTAATATCGAAAGCCACGGACGGACAGACAGCATGTCGAAACTAGAGTTCCGTTTTTACCATTTTTGGCAGCTACTCGTTCATAATGCCAACAAACGTCCTGTATAATATTCTGCATTCTTTACACATATCCACAAAGCTTAAGCATGCAACATACCTACAAACTATTTGCCTCCTTACAAACTACTGTCATCGCTTTCAAAACCTCTTGTCATTTTGCGCTCTGTGTTTTGTAAGTTTATTTTATAATAGCTTTTTAACGATGTATATTTTTATAATAGCATTGTATGTTATGTTACTAAGCACTGGTACAGTCGGCTCGCGAAATGTTGGAACGGTATTGTTTACAAAGGATGATGTGCAAAACAGAAAATGGAGTAAGGACACCCTAGCGCTCCTAAAAGCCAGGATGTACTTCCAGAGGGTCGTGCCTCCCTTCTCCTCCCCTCGCGCAGACGTACCAGAATACGTCACCGCCTTGCTCAGATACCTCCGCAACAGCTACGCAACAATACGCAAAGAGTCCGTAGACAAAGAAACAGACAGGATCCTCACCATCGCTTTCACAGATGTCATGGGCGGATACTTGAAAATGTTCGCTCTCCCCATTGCCAAATACGCTTACTACGGAGGTACGCTACCCAAGGAAGACACCCTAAAACTATTCCTTTTCTACGAAGACGCTAAAAGATACTTAAACCACAATGGATCCACCTGGGCAAGACCTGACGTAACCCTGCTGAATTCTGTCACCATTAACGTTGCGAACACACCTTTTGCGTTCATCAACACAAGACAAAAGCTAGCACCAGACCCCTGTGTTTTTCTATCGTATTTCGAAAAAACCCCTATCGGTCTCACTATACCTACGCCTAGAATAGACTGGTCTTCCTGTACAATGTTCATACCGCTTGCTAATCATTCCTTCATTAATCTTTACTCAGCGAAACGTGCTTCGGAGTTGCACAAGTATTATAACATCGCAACGAACTGTGTCCGCACGAAGCGACCTAGCAGCTTGGATAAGTTTACGGATAGATTCCAATCGTGGCTGCAAGGTGACGTGGTGCCACACCTTAACGATGACCACTTCTACCCAGCACTTCAAGGCATTCTCAGTCTCGTTAACAACACGGCGAGCATAGCACCCTACAGCGTCCTAAACAACGTGATGAATGAAATCAACAACGACGCCGATCAAATTGGCTTAGACTTACGCATCACCTCGAATAAAATGGCAATAATAATAATAATAGTGCTCCTTGAATTAGCATGGTGCATACCGACCTTGCTGTTCGTGCTTTACAGGAATGTGAAGAGGGAGAGAAGCAGAGGTACTACTAGAACGTCGATGATCTTCCACAGCCAGAGCGGTAGTAACAGTCCTCCCGGATCCGATGGAACTTTGTTTACACCAAAATTGCACGTTAGAAAGAGACGCGGAGGTCTGAGGTTAAAGCAGAAACCGTTCGCAGTGATGGAGGTGGGTGAAGTATATTCGTCCCTCTCTGTTCTGTCTGTGGTGACGCAGTCAAAAGAGCCGCGAGTGTCAGCTCGATCTACGGATGTGCAAGCAACTATTGTAGACGAAGCTTCATCAACAAAGAGACTCAAAAAAATATTGAAAGATTCAGGGACCCAGCCAGACCGCACCATACTACCTTCCATAGGAGTGCTCAAAAAGAATGCGAGTACCGAAACATGGACAAAGCACCAATCATCTGATGATACAGGTAAAACTGTCACGCTGTCATCGCACGTTACATCAAAAAATACAAAGATTCACCTACGTCGCGCAAACAGAAAGGGGGCACAAGATAGCTCTACTTCAAATTTTGTGGACGATAAAGAAGGTTTAGTTTCCGCCCCACGCCCACCAATAGCTGAAATTACTGAATCTACAAAAACTGCCCCGGATATAAAAACTGAAGCGACTAAACTAGAAGATACAGCCTCTTTGCCATATAAATTTAGTACACCAGGGTTTACAAGTACACCAGCGCCTTGTAGTGATGAGAAGATTCTCAAAACAAAACAAAGTAATAGGCCTAGAACTTCTAAGTACACAATTGAAGAAAACGCTTTAAAGTATAAGACTGGAGATAAGCCTTATTTAGAGATACGTATAGACCGACCCAAGCAGGGTATAAGCGTGGGAATATCAAGAAAAGAGGAAAAGAAAGATTTACCAAAAGTGGATAACAAATCTTTTAATAAATTGGATAGTAAAACGGAGAACAAAACTTTTTTGAAATCAGTTATTAAAACGGATACTAGATTAGATTTAAATAATGATAATCCAGCACCTAACAAAGTCGATAATGCTAACAATAGTAAAGCTGATATTTTAGCGGATAACAAAGTGAATATTTTGGATAAAAAAGAGTTACAAAAACCAGATTACAAAGTTAGTAAGATTCCAAAAAGAGCAACAAGTCCTCAAGGCATCCCCTGTAGTGTTACTAGACAATCGGCTGTAGGGACTACTCCTAGATATAATGTACCAAAAGAAGGGACTAAGTTCAAAAAGAGTATGATACCTAAACTGAAGAGATCAACGGATGACAGCGTTCTTAATCGCGAAAAGAGCGCTAAAGTCGATAAACTTAATGTTACACTGTAGTTTGTTATTAGCCTTTGTGTAAATATTATGTAAGAAAGTGATTTGTGATGGTTCTTTTATTTATCAATGTTCCTCGTTCTCTACTAAGCCATTTACGTCAATAACGCATATATGCATTACTGGCGCAGTCCTGCCGTCACAAGTTCCAAAACAGTGAGTCTTAAGGACACCACAAACCGGGATCGCGAGATGCCGACGGAGCGTGCCCAGCGTGCTTTGTAACACTGAATCAAATATACGGTGTCACACACCGGCAGCGCGGCACACCGTGTTTGATTCAGTGTTATTGACCGCGCTGGGCACGCTCCATCGCCGCCCCGCGCTCCCGGTTTGCTGTGGCCTTTAAGGCCCTACCGAGCTTGTCGTAAGAAGCGACTAAAGACATAGGTTAAGAGATATTGTAGGCGATAGGCTAGCAACCTGTCACTATTATCACTTTTACCTTTAAACTTAGATTGCTAAAAGTGGCCCCGAAACGTAAATGTAACGTTTCGTGTGCTCTGCCTACCCCCTTTGGGAATACAGGCGGGATTTTAAGTATGTGTGTAAAGTATGTTGCTCAAAGAAGTGGACTCCACACTACTCCAACGCGCGCTTATTGCTAATTAATTTATCGCCCAAAATCCCACCCGCATGAAGAATCACGCCATCAACCTGAATTATAGTTCTTACTAGCTTTTGCCCGCGACTCCGTCCGCGTGGAATTAGTAATTTGGGCAGCTTATTTTTTTTATCCAATTTGCTTTTTCATCAATTATGGCTCTCCTTAGTTCCTCGATATAAAAAAAATTACCCCCGCAACACACCACCACCCCGCACCCCCTCCCAACCCCCCCCCCCCCCCCACACCCGCGGCGTTCGTATCGTATCTTTCTTATTTGTCAACCGATTCAAATGAAACAAACACTAAATGTAATCCAAGAAAATACCAACATATCAGTGAAAACCGCATCCTTCTAGGTTAAGCCGTTTCTGAAATTAGCGTGCACAAACGCACAGACAAACAGACAATAATTCTAAAAATCATTGTTTTGGGTTCTATTGCGCTAATAAATAGCCCTAGTGACAGTTTTTCTCAAATATCTTCAATGTACAGACACCGACTTGTTACAGATTTATTATATGTATAGATAGAAGATAGATATAGAAGATAACAACTACAGAAGCTTTTACACTCACCTTATGAACATAATTACACGTTGACTAGCTTTTTCACGCGACTTCGTCCGCGCAAAGATAAAATTCATGACAACTCCCATACTCCCGTTCTCTTTTCCACGGGAAATTCCATAAAAAACGAAAAAAAAACCTCACCTAAAAAATAATATACATATACCTAATATCAAATCTCTATAACAGCTCTACAGTTACAGAGAAAGAGTTTACATTTGTCACAAAGTACTTAATTTATTTCCTAAACAGTACTTATTTTCTTTAAATAATTGTTTATTAAAAAAGTAAAGTAACCTAAGCTAACCTTATTGCATTGTATCTATAAGATGATATTTAAAAACACCCTGAATCATCGCTTTTATATATCTTACTAGCCTTCCGTCCGCAGCTTCGCCCGCGATAAATTAATTTTCCCGTAGGAAAAGGTATTTTCCCGCGGTAAAAAGGAGCCTATGTCACTCAGTGATAATGTAGCTTTCTAACGGCAAAAGATTTTTTGAAATCGGTCCAGTAGTTTCGGAGCCTATTCAATGCAAACAAACAAACAATCAAATATTTCCTCTTTATAATATTACAGTATACATGGAAAACGAAAGTGATTCGTCCAAAGTACGCGGAGACTTACGAGAATAATGTACGTACACTGGGATCCAAAAGACTATAGCCTTATTAATAAATGCTACATCATATCCTCTAAGATCCGGCGCTAATCACTGACGAATTTATTGGTTGGTCCGGGTGATACACCGCGCCGGGCTCCTGTCCGGTGAGTTATGGCATATTCCGGCTCTCAGGTGCTGCGGCGCGCTAATCTGTCATTACTCCATTGCCACTTAGTAAATTGGCCTCGGACTTTTGGAGGTATGAATAAGTAACGGGTCGATTTCATGGTGCATTGTGGAATGGATATGTGGCTTGTAATATTTGTTTGTTCGAGTACAATCTTGCAAGTAGAATTTTGAAGAATAAGAGCCAGCCACTACTCCATCTAAAAGTATAACCAAATCCCTCGAGGGGGCCACTCTTATTAGCTTAGCCTGCTAAACCTTATCATCGTATTCTTCATTATACTACATACATACCAAAATTCATCCAAATCCATCCAGCCATTTTAGCGTGAAGGAGCAATAAACATACCAACCTACACACACACACGCACGCACGAAAAAACACGCACACTCACAAACTTTCACTTTTATAATATTTTCACTCAAATCAAAACAGAATTCGCTCCAAAACCCAGCATCATTCAATTCAAGACCGTATAACAATTAAATCTCAACTCCAATCTATTATCCAACGCGATTAACAAGGGTGGCCATGCCGTCCGTAAATTAAGGAATCTGAGTGGACTATTTGTCCGATAATCCCGTGTCAATCGGGTATTAGCGCGGACAATTGCTCGTAATCCCACAACATTGCCCTGTTCGAGACTGTCCGCTATTTATTGCGGGCTGGTCACCCTATTAGAGTAATGCTGGTAGCCAATAATTGGCTGTAAAAGTGCGTAGGTAATTCTTAGGCGTCATAATATATTATCTGTGCCATTTGTTGTGTAGGAGACAGCCCGCTATACCGGATGGCCCATTTAAGTGAGTTAGAATGAGCAGGAAGGTAACTCTGAAAGTATATGATGTAGAAAGATCAGGTTCTAAGAAACCACGTCATCGATTTCCGTGACAAGAATACTTGCAGTTTGGAAATCGAACACGGTTATGTTGCAGAAGAAGGAAAGATTTGTAAAAAAAATCCCAATAGTGTAAAATAAACCGATATAATTTTTACTTTTGCCTTTTTTCGGGCCTCTTGCATGAACTTAATGAACTAAAACAATTACTTTGCTCACCCGCGACCTTACAATAGTTACGTTTATGCAAGAAATATGTGTTCATTTATTTATTTATTTATTCATCAATAAAAATTACAGCATTACAGTATACACCAATGCGCTGTAAAATTCAAAAAATACAAACAAAACTTAAATAACTATTTAGGGATTTTTGAAAAACGTCTTCGTCGCTTCCCTAAAACGACGGAACACCACACCCTCTGGCCAAAAGTCAGAGCGCAGGAACACCTGCTGGTGCTTGGCAGGCACTTGGAGCCTAAATGAGCTGAAGTTGTTAGCCCTTTGAGACTCGAGCGGGTAGATGAACTGCTGGAGCTGGGATCCCTGTAACCGACCCCGTGCTGCCTCACCTCCACACTGTACGAACACACACAAATCATAATTATAAACCCAACCATCACCACCACCAAGCTACACTGACGCGTTACGAACTCAACCAGAGCTCATCTTCAGAGTTACCACAACCGTATGCTATGCTACCAAATGTTAAACTCAACATTTTTGCATGGTCTAACCCTGGGTTCGAATAAGAAATTACAGTTCATAAATACATTTTGACTTGACCTAACTAACCCTAGGTTAGCACTTAACTCTGAGTTATAAAGTTAACCCTGATCCGTGCAAGTCCGCCTTAGTGTTTTTCTGTCATGCTCAATTTCTTTGACATCGGTTTGTTTCAGTAAATCAATTTGCTTGTACGAGCCGTAGCTTACCACCAATTAGTCCCCACACAAATTGATACACTTCACCAATAATCCCACAAAATTAAATAAGCATAAACCACAGTGGGTCGGAGTTCGCTGATTTATCGCCGGGTCCGGTACCGGGTACTGCTGGATTACATTGTCCGAGACAAATCCTCGTGACAAAGTGTCGTGGGGACACATTAGCATTTTTACGCGAACATATGGAGGAGCTTTGGAATATAGGAATATTGGTGAAATTTTGCGTGGGATATTCGCTTATTCCATCCCTAAAATTAAATGTTTCCACTGTTTAGGTTGTGACGCGGCGTCATCATACCGTTTTTACTTGGCATCAGTGATGGATGACATATGACCTTGTATTGTTCTCGTTTTTGTGCTCAATAAAAAATCCGTCTTTGCATATAGGTAATGTGTGGTGAGCCTTCATAGAGCCTCGCGAAATATATCTTGTCTACACCAAATTTTGGTGCTGCAAAAGTTGTGAAATTTATTGAAACAGGCGTTATAGTATAAATCTTCCCTGGTGAATTTTTCGCTTCGAGCCCTTATCTTTCAAAACAAACGGTATCGTCATAGTATTAAGGTTCAAATTGAATGTAATGGCTCGAAGAGAAAAATTCACCTAGGAAGATTTATAGGTACTATACTTTGCGGAGGTCCATATCATTGAACTGAAACAATTACTTTGCTCACCCGCGACCTTAAAGACCTTGAGGTCGCGGATGAGCAAAGTAATTGTTTCAGTTCACTAAAAGTTGTGTCCACCAATTGCAAGGTGTTGCAATCTCTGTGTTATTACAAACTGCAGGTCAAATAGATATATTTCTTTGATAAAATTAAGACGTACTTATAATTTCTTTTTTTTATTGTGAGATGGAGGCAAACGAGCAAACGGGTCATCTGATGGAAAATGATCACCACCGCCCAAAAATATCAACAACTCAAAGAAAGTCGCTAATCTGTTGCCGGCCTTTAAAGTAAGTATTAAACCCTTTTCTTGAAAGCCCCGATGTCATAGTTGATAGTAGTCTGGAAACATTGCTGCCGGAAGCTGGTTCCACAGTTTCACCGTACGTGGCAGGAAGTGCAGAAGAAAACGTACAGTGGTAGACTGCCATTCATCGAGATGGTGACGATGGAACTTAGACTTAAGGCGGGAAGTGCGATGGTGGAATTTTGCAGCAGGCAGCAAATTAAGCAAATCCCATAAATAATGCAAGATGTTCAAGAGTTCAAGATGATCAAAGGTTCCATCATCACATTCTAAGGAGATTACTTATCTACGGCAAAAATCCAAATACCTCTTCATTTATTAAAACTCCAACCAAAATTACCTCCTTTTCAATTAACCGCCAAAGATAACCAAAAGTCGTGACTTCATTTTTCAAGCTACTTTTTAAAACTTGACTTGCTTTTAAACGTTATCTCAACAACTTAACTAACCCGTTGACAACCCCAACGTTATAATTTAACCAACCCCTGTTTGCTCATCTCAAGATATTCCCGTGATATTCCCTTTACCACCCTTTCATAGTAACTTCTATAGGACCAAGGCGAAATTGTAGAAGGTCTTACAAGTATTTCAAAACCGTAGAGCAGTATAGTTTCGCTATCTTACAACTTAAAACAACTATGGAGAAAAACAAATGCCAGTAGCAGACTACAAACGAACTTTCATTTAAAATAAAAGCAATAAATCATTAATAAGCTATTTATAATAATGTAACATTAAATAATAAACGCTTCATTTTTAATTTAAAATAAAGTGGCATCGACACTTACAACCAGTGCTTAAAAAACTTTTGGAGTCTGTGCTAACGCCATTTTATCAAACTCCATTTTCTCGCCATTATTTTTTTTAAACGCAAGGGTACATCTCGGTCTTATTGCCACAAGGTTTCAAGTGTTTTACGCAAATAATTCCACGTTTCTAATTGAGGCAGATAGGTGTGGCGTAATTAAGGAGTAACAAGCTCCCCCGGGACAGATATCGAGATACCCTCGCAGATGGCGAGTGAAAAACGACCGTCTGATAAACGGGAATTGTGGAAAAGTCAGTTATTTATCGCTTGTAAGGTGGAATTGTTCAATGTATACAACTGTAATGAGAACGACGAGGACGACAATATTGAACAATATTATAGTAAAAAAATATTTAAATTGACTTTAAAGTTATAAAATCATTTATTAAGTATTGAGTCCAATCTTCATAAAATTATCCGTAGCGTTGGCGCAGTGTAGTTAGGCCTCCAACAAGATGGAGTGACGACCTGATTAAGGTTGCGGGAACGCGTTGGATGCGGATGGCACAGGACCGATCTGTTTGGCGAACCTTGGGGGAGGTCTATGTTCAGCAGTGGACGTCTTTCGGTTGAAATGATGATGAAGTATAAATTTAAATCTTTACTGTAGTAAACATTTTATTCCCTTTTTCCCTCTAATTTTTAACCTACTTCGTCTTTATCTTTTTCCGTAAATTGTTGCAATCAAGACCGCACATTTTTTTATTATTTCGAGATTTTACGATTTTTATGCCTTTTGGCGCTGCACTAGTATTGAGTTTGGTTAATACTTGTACTTAAGTTCAAAATATTTTTAATGTTGTAATTATCATTTTTCCAACGCGCCACGAATGCCTCAATTGTCTTTTTAGCTGGCTGAATGAGATATTTGCTCGCGTCACAATTTAGGCGTCTATTTTTTTAAATCATAGTTGGCGTTCTGAACCAAAATATCGTGTGAGAAGCGAGATAAGTGCTAAGTATAAAAGTTAAGTTAAATAAATTCCGTTGTACTGAAGAACACGTTAATTTGTATTTTCAAGTATTCAATCAAAGTCAAAATAATCTAAGAATGTAATGTGTAAGGACCTAGGTCTTATTATTATAAATACTAACATTTTTAAGCTACGCAATGAAGATGAAAAAAAAGTAGAGGTAGGTACAGTCAGGGTACGAAGACCTTCGTCAGTTATTAAATTGATTCCTTTATCAAATCAAGTCATAGACTCTTAATACCTTTTGAAAAATGGAAAACGTTAATGCAATATTCTGTTTCGTTTGAAATAAAATGTTGACATGACTGACAATTGCCTTGGTGCAAGCAAATGTCAACTTGGTGTCGAACCTTTTCTTATCCCGACTTACCCATCTGCTTAATATGAACATGGCATTTAGCATGGTTTACTAATGTTTCGGCGAAAAACTTTTCGCAAAATGATTCATTTGGCAAATGTTTCATTTCCCAAATGTTTATTTTTTCAGAAACTGTAAACTTTTCAGGATTGTTATAAAACAAACCTAACCTAACCTAACCTACAGGATAGTCCTGAAATATATCCTGAATAGTTTACAGTTTCAGAAAAAATTAACATTTGGGAAATAAAACATTTGCCAAATCAATCAGTTTGCGAAAAATAATTCGCGGAAAAGGCAGTACACGATTTAGCATACCTACATGCAATGTTGATAGAGCGACTCCCAAATGTTTAAGTACCATTCCTCCCTCGAGTGCTTGTGTAAGGGTACAGATCTAACAATAAGTAAGCGTAAACAACCGAGCGTATTACAAACATCTGGAGATTCACTGTTTATCGACGATGTCAACTAACCAAATAAAAGCCAAGGAATTTGAGTGATAAGCCAGGACAGCTAGACCTCTTAAGCGGGATCTCCACTGCAGGATTTCTACCATTTGATGCGGTTGTAAAATTAACATTCAAGCAAGCAGCAGTGTCTGCACTATTGTTGTCTTCCAAAGGTATTTTTTCTTAACCCTCTGTAGGTCCTACAGTGTAGGATGATGTGGTAGCAACCAGACAAACATAAACGTTTTTGTAAATCAAACAATTATATTATACTAGCTGTTGCCCGCGACTCCGTCTGCGAAGATTAGGGGTATGAAAAATAGCCTACGCTCAGACCTACCAAATATAGAGAAAATTTTAAAGGAAAATTGGTCAAGCCGTTTCGGAGGAGTTTGATAACAACCACCATGAGTCGAGATTTTTATATATTAGAGATGTTTATGATAAAATATGTTAAAATCCGTCTGTCTATATCCGCCCCCCCCAAATAAAATTGTACTTGTATGTTGTGTGAAATAGCAACAGTTATGGTCTCTGTCTCGCGTCAAGAATTAAATTGTATTTCTACAAGTGATTGACCTTAAAATTCATAGCATCTTGTGAGCATTTTCCAACCATCAGAAAGCCTGTATATCTTCCTCGATAACCGACACCGCATCTACAATCCTCGAATGTTGTAAGTGTCCATGGGTTGGTTAGATCAATTTACCAGAATCGTTATTTCCATTAGAAAAGAAAAGAAAAAACCCGTGGTGGCCTAGTGGTTTAACTAATGGCCTCTCAAGCAGGTCGTGGGTTCAAATCCCGGCTCGCACCTCTGAGTTTATCGGAATTTATGTGCAAAATTACATTTTAAATTTACCAAGAGCTTTACGGTGAAGGAAAGCATCGTGAGGCAACTTGCATACACCTGCGAAGAAATTCAATGGTGTGTGTGAAGTTCCGAATCCGCCCTGGGCCCGCGTGGGAACTACGGCCCAAGCCCTCTCATTCTGGGAGGAGGCCTGTGAGCTGCAGTGGGATGATGATGATGATGATGATGATGATGATGATGATGATGATGATGATCGTAGGAGTATTGCCAACCCAGAGGACAACAACCCTTAAAATTTGATACATCTTGATCGCTCTCTACAAACTACCCTACCTATAGTTTCAATAGAGAGAGTTCAGACTACGGTGGTCGGTGACAAATTGCACGAAAGGGGAGTTAAACAAATTAATCACACCGTCCAATTTCTTGGAAACAATGCGGGGTAGGGTAGTTCGTAAATAGATGGGTGCAAATAGCGAGATGAAGAAATTAAGAGTGCGTAGCAATAAGAACGAGGAATCCTGGGCATTTTGGAAAGTTCTCATACTGTCACGGGATTTTAAATCAGGTAGCAAAGTCATATCAGGCTAAAACCGCTACCAATAACATAAGAATTATTACTCTACTTGGTAGCAACCAATCGTTTGCGAATAAATTACTATCACATTGGAAAATCCAATAAAACCAGTGAGAAAACTACAGAAAAAAAAGTCGTGAAAAATCGTGCCTATTGCGTTTCATCATCATTCCAGCCTACCTATATACGTCCCACTGCAGAGCACAGGCCTCTTCTCAGAATGAGAGGGCATGGACCGTAGTTCCCACGCGGGCCTAATGCGGATTGGGAACTTCACACACACATTAAATTCCTTCTCAGGTGTGTGCAGCCCTCGTGATGTTTTCAAATAGGTATAGTTTTCGCACGTAAATTCCAAATAACTCAGAGGTGCGAGCCTGAATTTGAACCCAAGACCCTCTGCTTGAGAGGCAATAGATCTTAACTATATAGGTTATCACGGCTTCTCCTTGGCTTGGCTTGGCCTCGGCTTGTGGTTATCGTAGCACAATAAAAGTCCACTTCACTATTCTGTAGCGTACATTTTTGTGCAAGTTGCTAGCACAAACCCTATATCAAACTGCTTACAAATATGTCATAAGCTACTTGCACAATAATGTACTAACGGCGGTATTCTTAAAGCAAGCAAAACCCTAATAACTTTATTAAATACTAGCGACCCGCACCGGCTTCGCACGGGGGCAATGTTGATACTAAATATACTACAGAATTATGCATGTATTATACATATAAACCTTCCTCTTGAATCACTCTAACTATTAAAAAAAGCAGCAACAAAATCGTAGTTTTAAAGACATATTTAGGGACAGACAGAGGGAAGCGACTTTGTTTTATACTATGTAGTGATGGTCAAATGAAAAAGTCGACCGCATCTGGAAGTACGTAGACTTTTTGGTTATAATTTGGTAAACGTTCACAAACAAATCGATTTGATAGTGTACAACAAGATAGTTAAAGACGTTAAATTGGATAATAGCTCTCGTCCGGCAAGACACCACATTTTACACGACCACAATGTGACCGCGATGTACAAGTTCATTTAAGTATGTACGTTAATCATAGCGCTCAGTAGGGTTAGGTAGGTGATTAACGTATAACTTAAAATTGAAACTGAAAATTTATATTAATCATTTATGTTCTTAAAACTCAATGTCCTACAACCCTTAGATGGATTATGTTATGATGTAGATCTCCATAATATTTTTTCTTTATTTTTCCCACAATCTATAGAATATTACTGGTCTAAAAATCATGCATTTAAGGATTAAATAGTTGAAACTTCTGAAATTTTCAATTTGTAATGAGTTTAATAATTTATTATAAAATACAATTCATAAAATGCTGTCAGTCAGCTAAACCGCCCCGGATCGTACCCTGCGTAAAGGTGTGGTAAAGGTGCCCAATACACTAGCTGCATTGCCACGTTGAACCGCGATGGACAGCCTTTATTTATAGTTAGTCAAACAAAAGAGATAGAGGTACCTAACAAGAAAGGCTATTTCTGCCTATATATACTTGGCCCGTTTTTTTGAAGTGAAACTTCTAATGCGACTTCCAACAAGGTCACGTTAAACGTTTAACGCTACCATGGAGGGGGTATGAAAGCATTAGTATATGTACTGCCGAAGCAAGTAATCTCGCATTGTATATATACTAACGGATGTTAAAAACTTCGATAGTGCGATGCAGAACTCATACTGTCTGTGCAAATTTGTATGAGACTTGATAAAAGCGCCATCTAGTAAGTAATTTAAACACATAGATGCATTAGTAAATTTAGTTCTTTAAGTTATAGCAATAAGGTTCATATTGATGTATAAGTGACTTTTTTATTTCCACATTACGAAGTTTCACTTCTTCCGCGCGGAGGAGCTGCACGCACGATTTTTTTACCTACACGCCCAGTCTAGCTTGCTTTGTTAGCTAAGCTAGGCCACCAATTTACCCATAGTATGTAGTATGTACAGACCTAATTGAGTGAGACATTGTACAAATATGTTTGCTGTATTAAAACCTTACAAGATAATCCTGCTTTTAAGTTTATGTAGTATGGAGTGAAGTATGAATTGAATTGACATCGGTAACCCTAATATTGAAGCTTTGTTAATTTGTATTTCCTTCGACGTCTCGTGTCGCACGCATCCAACTGTACTCGCACTATTAATAACATACTCTGAGTTAATAGCTCTATCAATTGCTAAGATAAAGAAGTTTTTTGTAAAAATAAGGTTTGCTAAACATTATTAATACAAGCTTTTTTTGCTAACCGTAGTTTTTGTTGACTTCACTAGCATTGCGATTCAAACTTCATAAACGTACCAAGATTCAAGTCGGTGCCATTAACCGTTTGAAGGTATCGTCTTGCGGAGACAACCTTGGCTGGACCACCAGAATTTCACTACCAGAATATTGTATTCATTGTTACCGCACTTACAGTCGAATAAATTGAATCGCGTATCAGGGTGGAACCTCTTCACAGTCAATATCCCGACGATTTCTTTGACAGATGTAGGAAATGTCAACATGACATTTGCAACAAAAAGGTTCCATCGTGGAACGCTATTCAATTTCCTCGATTGTAAATAAGTACTTAAGCCAAATTTCACTTCAAATGGCTACTAGAAAATAGTCGATAATTTCATTGCAAATTTTGAAACCAGTACTTACACAAACGTTGCAAGATAAAATCTTGTAAGAACATCGCAACAAGACTCGATAGGAAAACGGAAATTCAAACTTAGTTTGAAATTCGAACGTGACGATGAACTGAAAAAAAGTGACACGATGAGAAAAGAGGTTTGTTATATTCTAATTAAATAGAAAAATTATTAGATTATTTTAATATATGTATTAATAGGTAGCACTACTTTAAGTTTTATTAAATTACTAAAGTTGGTCGTTAATTACAAAAAATAATAGGGCATAGAAAACGAAAATGAAATAGTGTGCTTCAAATTCCGAATGGACCCGAAAAAAAAAACAATATTACTTTCTTATCTACTACTTATTTTCTCCCTGAGTGAGATGAAAATTAGTGTCTTTCGCCCGACATTAAAGTTAAAGTTGTTTAGCGTCTCGTGCTTTAAAACCCTCGATTACGCTCAGGTGTTTTTAATCCACTCGCGCCAAACAGTTACTTTCCAGCCTTGCATAAAAAAACCTCGATTTATCGTCAAAATCTCAACCGTTCCACTCACCATCAACTGTCACTTTAAAAATCAGTCCAACCCCGCACACCTGGCTATTCCTTTTGTCTCCAATAATTAAAAAAAAACCGGAAGTAGTTCCGCACTGCTTCCCCCGCTTCCTGTGTGCGATTGGTCGATCACCTTTGACCCCTCCCCACCTGTATGTACAATATATGGCGCGGTATATAAGCCACCCTTTTGCACCCGCGTGGGTGATCACCCTTTCGGGGTTTTTTTCGTGGGAACTAAGGTGTGCGAACGTAATTAGGTGGCGGTGGAGTCAAATGCTTATGTACTTACCTCCTTTATTATAGTACAGTCAGCCCTAGCATACTCGTAAGTATCTACTTTTCTATGCAGTTCATCATTTCAGCCGAAAGACGTCCACTGCTGAACATAGGCCTCCCCAAGGTTCGCCAAACAGACCGGTCCTGTGCCATCCGCATCCAACGCGTTCTCGCAACCTTAACCTGGTCCCATCCCCATCCCCATCCAGGCTCCATCTTGTTGGAGGCCTACCTACGCTTCGTCTTCCGGTCCATAGACGCCACTTGAGAACTTTTTGGCCCCATTGGCCATCAGTTCTCAAACGATGCCCTGCCCACTGCCACTTGAGTCTGGCGATTCTTCGAGCTATGTCGATGACTTATTAGTTCTTGCGCGGATTTCATCATTTCTAATGCGATCCCGCAGAGAAACTCCGAGCATAGCCCTCTCCATCGCCCTCTGGGTGACTTAGAGCTTTTTTATGAGGTCCATCGTTAGCGGCCACGTCTCAATGCCATAAGTCATCACTGGCAACACATATATTGGATGACAAGATATGCAGTTAGTATGGGATAATGTCATCATCATCATCAATGACGTCCACTGCTGAAATAGGCCTCCGCCATGGTTCGCCAAACAGATTGGTCCTGCGCCATCCGCATCCAACATATTTCCGCAATATCCAGAGGCCGTATTGTCTAACGCACGGGCGCTTGCCTTCGCTTTGACCATATCTTTCTGTCACCGTCTTATACCGTTTGACAGAAAGAAATAGTGAATGCGAAAGCAAGCGTCGACGCCTTAGACAATCAGCCTACAGGTCCATCTTGTTGAAGGCGTACCTACGCTGTGTCTTCCGGTACATGGACGCCACTCGAGAATTTCTTGGCCCCACCAGCCATGAGTTCTACGGAAATGTGAAGCTTTATAATATTAGTCTTCACTTCAGCAGAAGCAGTGGTCCCATAACCAAACCCTTTCCGTTCCGAGCACGCTACATTGATCATTGCTATCACCAGCAATGAATAACCCATTATTCGAATTTTATGACCCCATTATCGGAGGAACTATTCGGTCGCATACTTCGGGCAATTAGTCGCGACCAATCTGGACCCGCGGTCAGTGTCGCGGGAAGCCGTGAAATAAGCGAATAGCTGAAGAAACCGTGGACTGAAATAACACGTAACTATCGTTGTAACTTACCTACCATCGAGGTCACTTCATGTTTGAACTTTAGCATAAAATTGACATAAGATACTAAAGTGTAAATCACATTTTGATCTAGACTGTAGGTGTATTAAAACTTATCATTTTGGATTGGGTGTATTATAATAATTTTGGATCTGTTAAGTGGCAAGGGCAAAGCCATTCGGTCTACACAGACACCATTGTGTGTATTGTTTTCTTGTATACCTATTATAGTTGTCTTTTGTATTTTATATTTTTTGGATTGCTTAGTGATATTTTAGTTGTCGGTTTCACTGAACAGTTTTAACATCTGAATTATGGGTAAAATGGTTCCAACGGAAGACCAGCGTCAGCTGCAAGGCCGACATCATGCTGAGTTGGGACCATTTCATGACAATATAATATTGTATCAACATAGCATACCAAACAAAATTTTTAAAAAAGTAGATAAGGTTAATACAATTAAAAAATTCAGAACATTATTTACGGAGACGTTCATTGAAAGTAAATTAACTTCTTCTTTAAAACACCTTGAAGTCTATCATATCAAAACAAAAGCTAGTATCCATTATACTAATTAAAACTCTTGTTTCTGATTTCTACCGCTTCACGCAGTAGAAATAGAGTAATAGACAAATGTCCATTTATTAAGTATCAACATAATGTTACATGATTAAAGTGTCACTTTCGACTGACACCAACAGAAATCTCTAAAAGTTAAAATTTGTGTGGAAAAAAGTAAACGACCACATTAAGCTTCTTCAGACTCTAAAGAACTGGACACTTCGTAAAACACCCGGCGACCCCTGACAGACCCATTCCCTCCATAATTCAACGGACAATGGCATTCTGACCGCCTAATGAAATTCCGGCCCGCGTCGCGACTCCGGACACTGCTAGATTAGTCTGATGTTAGTTATTATTGTTATGGTTGCAAGCAAATTCGATTGGCTGGAACCAACGAACCAAAGATGCCATTGTCTTACGCGTAGTTGCTCGCAATTGCATTCATCATCTTCCCATACTACTCCACCTTCTCCTACTTGCTATACTCCATTTAATTTAGGTTTATAAACCACAACAACATTATATTGCGGCTCGTGAACTGTAATCTCTTTACAATTTGTACTAGAGTAACAATTGACGACACGCAAATAAAGTGACATTAAAACAATTTTATTTTGCGGCTCCCAGACTATTGTACTGTACTATTTGCTAGGTAAGAAATAGTTGACGAGCCGCAATATAATGATGTTGTGGTTTTCAATTCTAAATTACCTAAATGAAGTATAGGTTTACACGGCTTAGTAGCTAAATGCTTAGTACTTGTCACTTACACTTGTCAGATGCGTGTATTGTATAATACTAAGCACTTGTACAATATGTTTAACACACTTCTGACTAGTGTAAGTGACTAGTACTAAGCATTTAGCTACTAAGCCCCATAGGCTCTACATCTACAATACGGGCTTGTCGCTCCATCTTGTTGGAGGGCTGCCTACACTGCGACCTCCGGTCCGTGGACGCCATTGGAGAGCTTTTTGGTTCCATCTGCCATCAATTCTACGAGCGATGTGCCCTGCCCACTGCCACTTGAGTCTGACGATTCTTCAAGCTATGACGGTGACTAAAAAATATCTTCTATCAGATATATTTTACAAAAGGATTGTTCCCTAGTTCACTGTAGATAGAAAACACGAGTCGGTAGCATAAGAAAGGTGACGGCATGCTCTGAAGAGTCCTGTATAGTTCATCTTAACGCCTATAAAAATACAATAGCAATTTATAGGTAACGCCACCAGAGTCCACGCCACGCACACAACCACATCTCATGTAATGACAGCGGGATTTTGACGTTGTGTTGTCGTTAAACGTCAACACAACGTCAAAATCCCGCTGTCATTACATGAGATGTGGTTGTGTGCGTGGCCTCAACTCTGGTGGCGTTACCTATACTTAAAACCTCAAACTTTAGGCACACAGAATAACGGTGGCACTGCGCTTCATTTTTCCAGGAGTAACGTACAACTACGAAAAGGATTGTAAGAAAATTGACTAAACTTTTCCAACTGGCTGGATATTCGTAGATCTATGTAACTTTGAGCAATATGGATTACATGTAAAAAGATGAAAGTCTCGCTAGGCAGTTCTTATACTTACTGCAAAAAAGTTTTGAGATGCAATTTTAAACCAAGTCGGTTATCTTAGTCAGTACCGAGGGGTGTCCATAGAACTCGTTTTGCACCGACTTGCTTATTTTGAAACCGTGGAAGAAAACATTTTATAGTTCTTAAAGAAAGAGTACCTACCAAATTAGCTCCAGACTATTTTAGCGGGGTAGAACTGATGTTCCACAATTTGCTATCCATTGGAACATATCTGGCTAAAAACTTTCGTCATTTTGTTACCTTATAATAATCAGATAACTAACAATATGTATAGCCGTGGTGGCCTAGTGGTTTGACCTATGGCCCCTCAAGCAGAGGGTCGTGGGTTCAAATCCCAGCTTGCACATCTGAGTTTTTCGGAATTCATATGCGAAATTACAGAAATTATCTTTCTTCATTAAGTACCCAAACAAGGGGAACTTAAAAAATCCTCTCTGTTCCACTAATGACTTTATTTCTGTGTTTGACTTAAAACGGGGATATTTAGAGCGCTATCTGCTATGAAATATGGCCAGTTTTATCAGCACTAATTTGTTATCAGATCCAACAATATTTATTACCACTTACAGACATACCGCCATGTTGTTTCTTTGATGTTTGCTGTTTTCAGGACGGTTTGACTTGGAGTACATTAGATGATTGAAGGAACATGACCTTGCACGTCGATCATCATCATCATCATCATCTGGCAAAAGATGTCCAAAGGCCTTCCCCAAATGTCGTAGCCCAAAGAATTGCCAAATTTAGATGCGCGTCCGTTGCGTTGTGGGTTGAAAAGCCACCTCGCGACAATGCAAGTCGCGCTCACTCGTGCCAGCCGTCCCATCAGTACCTCTACCATGAGTTACACTAGTTTACAGTGACCGCACTCGCTAGCGACGGCGTAAATGATTTGTGTGGAGAATTGTACTTCCGTAAGTGACCGCTAGAGGCGCTGTACAATTCTCCATACAAATAATTTACGCCGTCGCTAGCGAGTACGGTCACGTAAACTAGTGTAAACTCATGGTAGAGGCATAGTTTTGTTATTTCCGTGATCGCGCGGCGACTAATCGACGACTAATCGTACCCAGCGACACTGAGTAATACCACAGAACTAGGAATAGAAGGAATTGCCTCTCCTGGTATTTATTAGTGAAGCAATAGTACAATAGTACTTTTACGAATACGAAGAGTGATTTCACTAATATGTGACCACTTCATAAACCGCATGTCCATTTGTCAGCTTCCGTATAAAAAAAAAGAAAAATCCAAAAGAGCCAGCAAAAATGCGCCGATAAAAGCAGAAGTTTTCTTTACGAATGCTAACATGATTTACGACCAATTCTAAACGACCAATCAATTTTCAATTTAGACGACCAGATGGCCTAGTGGTTAGAGAACCTGACTACGAAGCTTGAGGTCCTGGGTTCGATTCCCGTGTCGGGGCAGATATTTGTATGAAAAATACGAATGTTTGTTCTCGATTCTTGGGTGTTTAATATGTATTTAAGTATGTATCTATCTATATAAGTATGTTTATCCGTTGCCTAGTACCCATAACAAGCTTTGCCTAGCTTACTTTGGGACTAAGTCAATTGGTGTGAATTGTCCCGTGATATTTATTTATTTATTTATTATTTAATTCAAATATTCTTCATCATCATCATCTAGGCCTATATACGTCCCTCTGCAGGGCACAGCACTAAAATATTAATTTTTGAGACTTTATTTATTTATTTATTTATTTATTCATTGTATAGTCATGTACATATCATCAGGGTGTTATAAAATATGTTATATAAGTCAGAACGTGACGCCCTGTAAGGGCACACAATACCTAGGTATAAACTTAAAACTAAACAATATTTTTACAGTATCATAGAATATTTATAGTTTTACAAAGATTTAATTACATTATAAACTATCATCATAGCCCGTCTTTCTCCGTGTATATATGTATATACAGTTGTGGCCATATAATTAAGAACGATTATTTATTGAGATGATTTTTTCAAAGTAACAAGTATAACTAATTGCCCGTATTTTTTTTATTTCTCTCGGTATTGCGAAACTTTTCCGTCCTACCGGTACATTCATTTATGCAACATAGTTGGTTAAAAAATTAATAGAGAAACTTTATACATTCGATCTGAACCTAGTATTAGTACTTACTGGCTGGTCACGTAATTAAGAACGCTGGAATAGTTTATTATTTTTTCAAATTTAAATAGAGAACACTGTGTGGCTCTGTGGTTGTAGATTATTATTCGTATAATTTTGGCGCCATTTCGTGCTGTTAAAGTCTTAAAAGTGATTACTTCGTATAAAAACAATGGGGAAAAATAAAAGTTGTGATAAATCTACAAGAGAAGTAATAATAAAACTTCGCGAGAAGAATTGGTCGTATAAAAAGATAGCCGACTATCTGCAATGTTCAAAAACAATGGTTTTCCATGCCGTAAAGCATTTTTCCACGTATCAAACTACTTCAAACGTTCCACGTGGACCTAGACAAAGAAAGTCATCTCGTCGAGATGATCGAAATATCGTTCGTTTGGCAAAACAAAATCCTTTTAAAGGGTCTAATGAGTTAAGAAAAGAATATTTTGGCGAAAACAACCCTTCAGCAATCTCTGCACGCACTATTCCAAGGCGTTTGGTAGAAAATAAGTTGAACGGAAGGATAGCAAGGAAGGTGCCTATGTTGAAACGATGTCATAGGCAAGCCCGACTTGCATTTGCAAGAAGGTATGAAAACTGGACAGTCACGACAGTGGAAAAACGTTCTTTTTTCTGACGAGACAAAAATAAATAGGGTATGTTCTGATGGAAAACGATATGTACGACGCCCTCCGAATAAAGCATTCGACCCAAAGTACACAAAAGTGACATTAAAGCATGGCGGGGGAAATGTGAAAATTTGGGGGTGCTTTTCTGGACATGGCGTTGGACCTGTTAGGCTGATAGAAGGAAACATGGATCAATTCCAATACAAAAATATACTGCAAGAAACAATGTTACCATATGCCGAAGACGTGCTTCCGGTTATTTGGACATTCCAGCACGACAATGATCCAAAGCATACTGCACGCACCGTTAAGGAATTCCTCACATCACAATCAGTTTCTGTCTTAGATTGGCCAGCCAACAGCCCAGATCTTAACCCAATAGAGCATCTTTGGTGCGAAGTCAAGAAAAAGGTTTCATATCGACAGTGTGGCAATTTGAGAGAGCTGTACGACGTTTTCTTAGAAGAATGGAACTCTATTTCTCTTGCGAAATGTCAAAAATTGATAGATTCAATGCCTCGCCGGTGTAAAGCCGTAATTAAAAGCCGTGGACATGCTACTAACTATTAATTTTAATTCAAATGTATTAAATTGCTTTTTTTTTCTATACCAACTTCACATTAATATGATTTATTTAATCTAAGTTTCATATAAAACAACTCTCGAGCAGTTTAATAAATCGTTCTTAATTATTTGTCCAGCTTCATTACTATTTGAATTTATTAGTATAGAGAACAAATAAAATTTGTAAAAAAAAATGTTAGCAATTATACACTATTATTCTTAATCCCGTTTGCTCTATCCATGTGGCTATTTTATAACATAACTTGTTACTTCTAAGAAGGAACACAACTAGACATATGACATGATTTAGATAAAAAAAAATCGGAAACTTCAAATCGTTCTTAATTGTATGACCACCACTGTATATATATATATTTTTTATTTCTCTAATGTAAAAATAATTCACAAGACATTTAGACCACAGTAAATGCTGTCTTTGAAGAATTCTGACTAACAGAACATGTTGGCTAAAGCATATTTTGCTCCTAAAATATTCAGACAATATGACTTGGCTTGGCTTTGTACTTTTGACAATCCGTTAAGTAAGTTGTCTATACTAATATTATAAAGAGGATAGATTTGATTGTTTGTTTGTTTATTTGTTTGCATTGAATAGGTTCCGAAACTACTGGACCGATTTCAAAAATTCTTTCTCCGTTAGATAGCTACGTTATCACTGAGTGACATAGGTTACTTTTTACCTCGGGAAAATACCTTTTCCTACGGGAAAATTAATTTATTGCGGGCGAAGCTGCGGAGGGAAGGCTAGTGTTAAATAAAATAGGTACCTACATCTCCACATTTTATGCATTTTGTCATTTGCACCAAAATGACCTGTTACCGCTCGCGTGACTTTTCTATTCCTTCTTATTATTAGCTCTATGGCTAATCCATAGCTAACACTAATTACGAACTTACCATACAAAGCCATCATAAGGCGCCTCGCATACAAAACGTAAATACAGCAATCACACGCATCATAAATTTTGAAGATGTCTAACTACAGGTTACATCATAATTACCGTACTCTCGCTCCAACTTGGGGTGCTTGTGACGTGTGCGAGCGAGAGGGCGACTGTTTGACAACGATGAAGAAGATTTATGCTCTCATTTGTAAATAATGAAGGCGCCACTCATTGTAATGAGAGGGCATTGAGGACGACCTAACCGCGCCCTGGAGCGTAGGGTTGGCGATACTTGAAATAGGGAAATACTTTGTATAATACATTTATTTAATCCTCCTAATATTATAAGTGATTTAGTTAACAAATAAAATTGTCCCCAACACAATCCCCCCTAATGTGGTCTAAACTAGTAATTAAGTAGTAAAAAAGATGATGTGTGATAAAGTGGACAGCTTGAACGATCGGAAAGTGTGATAAAGAGGCCAGAATGAATGATGATTAGTTAAATAGTGTTAAGTTAGCTAGAATAGATAAATGGGCTCGGGCCCGAGAGCATATGGGATGCGTGTAAGAAAGACAAAGTATGCGGAATGCCAGTACGAGCTGTAGCTAATGCGGGAACTGGTATGAACGAAGTTGCGAGCATAGACTCCTGCACTGTCGGAGGTAAAGATAAAAAAAAAATTATAAGTGTGTGGCTATGTGGCTATGTATTGTGCGTACGTGTGTGCATGTGTGGGTGTGCTTTTGATGTGCGTTTACGTGCGTGCGTGTGTTTGTGTATGTATTTGTTATTCCTTCATACTAAAACGGAAAGACGGATTTACATGAAATTTGAGTTGTTTGGACGTCTGAAATACGACACTACTTTTATCCCGATATTGTCGTAAAATCGGAGAATCGTAATAGCTAAGTGTATAATCACCCCAGCCTATTTACGTTCCACTGCAGCGCACAGGCCTCCTCCCAGAATGAGAGAACTTGGGCCGTAGTTCCACCGCTGGCCCAGTGCGGATTGGGAACATCACACACACCATTGAATTTTTTCCGGGATGAAAAGTATCCTATGATATATTAATCCAGGTTATAAACTATATGTGTGCCAAATTTCATCAGAATCCGTCAAACCGTTTTAGCGTGAAAGAGTAACAAACATTCATACATCCATACAAACTTTCGCGTTTACAATATTAAGGCCCTACCGAGCTTTTGGTGCATTTATTGCATTAATTTACTTCCTTGCTCTATGCAAAGCTTTAGTTCTGAAATTCATGAAATGAAATGAAATGAAATAAAATGAAATGAAATGAAATGAAATGAAATGAAATGTATTTATTTGCAAAACATACGTTCATATTAAGATGTTAAAAGTATTGATAAGATATTTGAGTATATGATAGTTGATATGTGTAAGATATTTGAGAATTCACTCTAGTCAGTCAGTCACTCTAGTCAGGTCACTGGTCAGTGTTTTCCAGAACACGATTACTTGCAGTTTTCTCAATAGAAAAAAAATCCAAACTAGTCTCTAAAAAATAAAATAAATCCTTAGTACGGCGTAAATACTGCACGGCAGGTCATGACTTTTTGAATGTTAATAAAACAAGATGTTTTCTAGGGCCTAGTGTTGCTACATTGTTAAAATATGTATTTGTTTTAGTAATACGATGAAAATACATAAATACAAGCGCGGTCTGACCAACCTATCTTGAGCCGTCGTGCTTCCCCTTTGTCCGTATAGTTAGTTGCGTTAGAACTCGTGTCGCTCGCGCTTACGCACGGCTTTGATTCTAGCCGCTCTCACGCACACATACACGAGTGCATAGAATACCTAAAATCGATTAGCGCAAGAAGCTCGTGCAGCATTAAGTGAAAGTTATTAAATAATTAAATATTACAATTATAAAGATTAAATATTGAATAAATAAAACACCTCTCGACGCCAACCCTAGAGCCAGGCCAATTACTTAAGGCACTACGCAGATTCATGGTACACCTGCTATTGTCGTGGATCACTTAATTCTGGCGCCTAGTGTGCGGTGGGCTTTAGTTGGAGCAAGGCAGAGCACAAACAACTTCAATAGGAGATAGCATAGACGTGGTCATCATCATCATCATCATCCCACTGCAGCTCGCAGGCCTCCTCTCAGAATGAAAGGGCTTGAGCCGAAGTTCCCACGCGGACGTAGCGTTTTAGACGTGGTCATCATCATCATCCCAGCCTATATACGTCCCACTGCAGGGCACAGGCCTCCTCTCAGAATGAGAGGGCTTGGGCCGTAGTTCCCACGCGGGCCCAGTGCGGATTGGAAACTCCTGGCGGTGGTTGGTGGTTGGTGGCTGGTGTTCATCATACTTATATTATAAGCGCGAAAGTTTGTATGTGTGTGTGCGAGTGTGTGTTATCTCTTTCATGCTAAAAAACACGCTTTTTTAATTAAATGTCCCACTGAAAACCTGGGACCCATAAATAAATAAAAAATAATAAATAATGGGGACAATCTCACACAAATCGACCTAGTCCCAAACTAAGCAAAGCTTGTACTATGGGTACTAGACGACGATAGACATACTTATATACATAAATAAATACTTAAATACATAGAAAACATCCATAACTCAGGAATAAATATTCGTGCTCATCGCACAAATAAATGCCCTTACCGGGATTTGAACCCAGGACCTCTTGCTTCGTAGGCAGGGTCACTACCAATATAGGCTAAAGCGGTCGTTAAACCCATTTTATATTATTCGATGTTTTTTTTTATCTTTTCCTTCCAAATGTATTTTTTCCCACACTCCCTCCCTCAAAACTCAAACTCAAAAATGAGATTTACACATTCACTATAGTTACTTCGTTTTTTAGGGTTCCGTAGTTTAGTATTAGAAATAGGGTAACAAACCATCTTGACGAGTTTTTTTATTGAAACCGTTTTTATAAAAAATAGTACTTAACTATTACGAAACCAAAACAATGTAAATAACATAAAATTTAAATAACAAAACAACGGTACTGGCTGAAAATCAGCGCTGGGGTGCTTTAAACGCCTCAGCATTATGCTGAGCCAGTGTCCGATTCGCAACCGCAATGACACATTCTATCTTTAGCTTTCGTGTTGTCTTTTGTTTTGTAAAAATATTGATGATGTGTCTTGTGATGTTGTAAATAAATGTATTTTCTTTATTTCTTTCTTTAAATGACTATGCCCTTGATAATTGTTACATATTAGCTGGGACTCATTTTTCAAAAGTGTTTTTCAATAAAAAGACGCGTCAAAATCGCTTACCTTCTTTCTAATGCTAAAGAAAAACGAAAACTGATACCAATAAAAAAAATAAATAAATAAATAAATATCACGGGACAATTCACACCAATTGACCTAGTCCCAAAGTAAGCTTAGCAAAGCTTGTGTTATGGGTACTAGGCAACGGATAAACATACTTATATAGATAGATACATACTTAAATACATATTAAACACCCAAGACCCGAGAACAAACATTCGTATTTTTCATACAAATATCTGCCCCGACACGGGAATCGAACCCGGGACCTCAAGCTTCATAGTCAGGGTCTCTAACCACTAGGCCATCTGGTCGTCAATGATGATGATGATGAATTTTTGGATGTTTCTTAGGCGGATTTTCGCTTCATTCAATGACAAAGATGAATTTTTACCACAAAATTTCTTCGTAAACGAAGATGCAGGCAAAAGCTTGTTTACGTTTCATTTTAATAAGTTTTTGTTAAAAAATTCATTTTCGATGCTAGCTTTTTCGCTGACTGTACTTTTTGTTGACTGTACTTGAATTGTCATCTATCTAACCTACAAAAGTATGTACCAAATTTGAAGTTAATCCGACCACTGGATGAGGGTCGAATTCAACTTTCAAGATTTGACCCGTACAAACATACTAACATACATTGCAAGTTAGTAAAAAGCTTTTTAAAAGCGCCCGAATCATCTAAAACTCAAAACGGATCAAATCAAACGAAAAAAATACATCGGGGAAAGCGGGCAAAATCGGCACGCAACTCTAACCGGCTCTCCATCTCAACAAATCTTTAAAAACCAAATAAAGAAACCACTGACAAGTCTTAAAACGATTACTGAGGGAGTGCGACACGTAAACCGCATTAGATATGTTAAATCTGGGCCCCCGGAGGCGGGGGGCGAAGGGGCGGGGAGGAGCGTTATTTTTATGCGTATCGCTTACTTTCGCGATTATTGCTCGGTAGCTATTTGCATCGGGGGATAGATGGCCGTGATGGACTTGATACTTGATTTAGGGGAGAAAAAATATTTGATTTTACTTACGATTTATTTTTTATTTTTTATGGTGCAAGTAAGAGAAATCAGAATTAAATAAAGATTCTTCGAACGTAAAGAAAGTCTTGCCAATGATGAAAAATTTAAACTCTTTATTGTACAAAAATAAGATAAAAAAAAAACTCTATTGACAACCATTGAGATACCTGCAATGTACAATGGCGAACTTATCCCTTTAAGGGATCTCTACAATCAACATTTGAGGAAACGAGAGGAGCATTTAGTTAGGGGCCGACAAAGAGAAATAGTTATGATGATATTGAGAAAAAAAATAAAAAAAAATAACGCGTTCTGTATCATCGTGAATATGGGTATTGACTGGTAAAAAACTTTTAAAGAAAACAGTTTGTTTTAATAATGTAATATAATAATAATAATATATTTTTTTTTAATGTAATAAGTACATAGCTAAATTATTAACATAGAAAATATAAATATTTTTCCGTTTCAAACAAAACTTACTCTTGCTCGTTCTCTACTCTTGCCTCTCCTCGATTATGGTGATGTTGCTTTTATTGACCTAAGAGAGGAGTTGCTTGATAGGCTGGAACGTCTGCAGAATGTGTGTATCAGGTACATTTATGGTCTTCGTAAGTATGATCATGTCTCCCACTTCCGCGAACAGCTTCATTGGCTACCTATTCGTCGTTGCAGAGACATTCATACTCTTTGCCTTCTTTATAATGTCCTGTTTAATCCTGCTTCTCCTTCTTACTTATCTGAAAGATTTAGCTACATGGCCACTGGAAGCGGACACCGTTTGCGGTCGAGTTCCAAACTTACAGTTGCCTTCCCGCCTAACAACGCGCGCTCTTATGCTAAATCTTTCACTTTCCATTCTGTCAAGCTGTGGAACGATTTGCCTTTGTCTCTAAGGGAATCTCCGTCTGTGGCCTCGTTCAGGGAGAGGTAAAAGAAATTATGGCTTGACACTGACATCTGAGGCGAGATTGTGTCCGCTTTTGCAATATGTTTTTGTAATATGTTTTATTTATTTTATGTTGCATTTAATGTAAATAATTTTGTATTTACTTTCTTTTACTATTATTATTATTTTTTTCTCCTTTCTCTTTTGAGTATTTCTGTTTTTCTTTTTACCGCACGTATTTTTAACTGTCTGCTTATCCATTATATATAAATAAAATAAAATAAATAAATATTAGGGGACAATCTTACACAAATCGATCTAGTCCCAAACTAAGCAAAGCTTGTACTATGGGTACTAGATGACGATAAACATACTTATATAGATAAATACATACTTAAATACATAGAAAACATCCATAACTCAGGAACAAATATTCGTGCTCATCACACAAATAAATGCCCTTACCGGGATTTGAACCCAGGACCTCTTGCTTCGTAGGCAGGGTCACTACCAACTAGGCTAAAGCGGTCGTTGCGGTCGTCGTGTTATTAAATTGTCTTCTCTTAACTAGGTTAGCTGGAACAGAGATCCCTTTTTAGGGATAAGCTCGCCTTTGTTCTCTTCTCTGTTTATTTGTATTTTTATTTTTATGTGCAATAAAGAGTTTTCATACATACATACAATATACATCCGAAATTCAGAAATACCTAAACGTTTCATGGATATATTTCACAATTTTAATAACATATCGGACAACTTTCGAACTTACCTAATTATAATCTCCATCGACATAAAATGTCAAAAAAATACTAAGAAAATATTTCAAGTATCAAATCCCTTCTCCCACTCTATACAGGTGACATTACTTGAATAAAAACTCTCCGAAAAAGACTCTGCGCCAGTCAAGAGTGCCATAACTAATGTCACAAGTGTATCCGTTTACAGGAAAACCACTTTAACTCGGCGTCCATCAAAACTCTTCTACCATTACCTTAAGGCATCATTTTGCACAATTTGATGTTTTATGTTATGGTGCCATATCTCCCCCACTTCCCCTGTCACTCTTCATTGTCGGACAACTCTCTTTTACTTACAGCAATTGTGTTTTGAGAACGTTCTGTTTATTGGTTTAATGGTTTTTTAAGAGGTATCTTTGAGACGTCCGTTTTTTTTTCTTTCAGAATTACCGTCCGTACCAAAAGAGAACGAGTAAGAATAAAGTTTAAATTTTATACGAGTAATTAAAACGCTAAATGATTAACTAAGATACTATGACATGTATATATTATTTTTGATTTCCATTAAATAAGGGATCATTGAAATGAAGGTAGTTTCTCTGAGCTGAGACTAGTTTCCTAACACCTATTTGTTGAAAAGTTAATCCAGAATTTAAACAATTACTTTGCTCACCCGCCTCAGTGAGCCGCCGCATCTATAACAAGTGCGAGTCGGACTCGCGCACCGAGGGTTCCGCACAAATTTATATGTATCTATGACCTCTGCTCCTAAGCAAAATGTGCGCAGTGTGGGATCATTGTAGATTGGTTACTGATATAGACAGACAGACAAAAAAATTATGCTTTTCGCAATTTTTCCTTTATCTGTGCTATAAGACCTTGCTTCGTACCAAATTTCAAGGTTCTGAGTTCACGGGAAGTACCCTGTAGGTTTTGATTCCCTTGCGAGTGTCGAAAATGTGCGTTGTTTACTGATATAGACAGACAGACAAAAAAATTATGCTTTTCGCAATATTTCCTTTATCTGTGCTATAAGACCTTGCTTCGTACCAAATTTCAAGATTCTGAGTTCACGGGAAGTACCCTTTAGGTTTCGATTCCCTTGCGAGTTTCGGAAATTTGCGTCATAAACGGCTGTATCTTTTGATTGCGTTGGCTTAGAAGTTTGATTTTTTCACAGCTCCAAGGGACAGTAGACTTGAGTATTTGATATAAATTTCAGCTTGATACCTCCACGCGTTCCTGAGAAAAAGGGTCTTGACAGACAGACGGACGGACGGACGGACGGACAACAAAGTGATCCTATAAGGGTTCCGTTTTTTCCTTTTGAGGTACGGAACCCTAAAAACAGCAAAAAAAACATGTTTGTTCTATGGGAGCACCCCTTAAATATTTGTTTTATTTTAATTTAATTATTTATTTTTAAAGTGAATATGTAACTAAATAATCTGTGATTATTTCAAGCGTCTAACTGTTGCCGTTATCAATATCGAGCAAAAACGAGAGCCCTCTTAAATATTTATTTTATTATGGTTTTTAGTATTTGTTGTTATAGCGGCAACCGAAATAAATAATTTGGCTATACCATGACAAGATCGTGCGCGGCGCTCGGCGGAACCCTGTCGCAGTGAGCCTCTCAGGGGGGGCACACTTACATATATCATCACTTTTCATGCGACTACAGCGATCTCTGGTGTTAGCCGAAGAACTAAATTAGCGGCCATCTTGGTTGACTTGTCAAACTTGTCAGTTGTCATTCATCGGCCATGGCCATGGCGTACCAAATTGTACGGTCAAGGACTTTAATTGATAGGCCACTTGCCAATGTTCGTATTTTAGCCGTGTAATGCAAATCGGGTTTAGCCGCTTATACTTCGTATATGCTGATTTGAATTAGACGGCTAAAATACGAATAGTGGCAATTAGCCTATCAATTAAAATCCTTGACTATACATTGCTATAGGTACGCGTATCTATAGCTGTACATCACTACCAACATATACATATAGATAGGTATACATCTATAGAAACGTCACATTAGTTCTTGAGCATCCGTAGGGTGGCAGCACCTTCCATACATGCATATTTGACCATAGAGTTGCCACTCTTGTTCATATAATATTACAATACTCTTTGGAGCCTCTGCTGTCCTTAACAAGATTCTTTTAATAAGTGCGGCAAACGCTGACTGCGACAGGGTTCCGCGGAGGGTCTCGCACGAGCTTGTCGGACCATAGTGGCTTAAATCGGTGCCGTGTACCACGAATGCACATACTGTTGGCACGGCCTATTGAAATAATAATGCGTGATCTTAGCCAACCCATTACTATACTTAAGGATCACACACACTCACACACTCACACACATACATACGCACACACACTTGCATGCATGCACACACATTCGCACGCTTGTATGCACTCACACGTACGCGCGCAGGGCGCGCTACACGCCATACCGCTGGAATAAACTTAGGTTAAGTTAGTATATTATACTTGAATAAACTACTATTTTTAGATTAGTGGTATATTACATGTACTTTTTTTGGAAGAGCGAGACCTCCCAACACAGGTACTTATATACCTACTGGGAAGCCTCATTCTTTGCCTCTTTTTGTAACCACTGTTTTTGGAAAAATAAATTATTGTTTATTGTCCCAATCTTACATAATTATTTTTTTGGAATCCATTCCATTTCATAACACCTTTTATATGAGATGAGTATTCGCATAGTACTGCGGCACCACCCCAGGGGTGGCCAAGTCGCAGGTGGCTCATTACGGCCGGCCGCGGGCCGCAACTTTTTGCCAGGCCCACTTGGACCCACCCTGCCACCTTTATGATTATGAGGGTATGAAAACTTTTTACTGTACGTACATTTCGGTACGGCCCAGATATTTTAACGAAGGCAAAAGATTACCCAGTTTTATACAGAGAGGTAGGTGAAAACCTAAGGCCCTACCGAGCTTTTGGCGCATTTATTGTGGCTCGTCTACACAATGGCCCGTCAAAGTCAAAGTCAAAGTCAAAATTCTTTATTCAATTTAGGCATCAAATTGATGCTCCTATGAACGTCGAAAAATCTACCACCGGTTCGGAAAAAACCCTGTTGAGAAGAAACCGGCAAGAAACTCAACAAGGTATATTTTTTTCAAACAGATCTACATTGTTATTAAATGACATACATCTAAAGTATTTAATACAATTAAATTTTTTAACACAGTAGATACGCTATTTGAGACTAGGGATCGCCAATGCGGATCGGAATTATTTCCAAACATCCCTGTCCATGATATAGTCATTAATTTTATAGTACGCCTTAGATATTCCCCGTGACGGGCGAGTACGGGCATGCACGATTGTGAAGAGAGCATAATCGTCTGTGAGTGGCCATCGTTGCCTGTAATCGGGAATAATCAAAGAATTGTCGGTACATCAAAGGAATGCGTGCCAATGATCAACAGGCGACAGTGAGTAAATGAACAGTCACGATTGTGTAGAGAGCAACCCATAATCGCGGCGATGATGGCTACTTTTTTAATCGTCATCATAGGTCATTGTGTAGACGGGTATGTATTACAATACCGAAGTACGAAAGACCGAATGTATTAAAACATCGAATGGGTCAAAAGATCGACACGATTTTTTTCTGAAACCGTTAACTTCTCAGAATTTATTAAAACGGCATCATACAGAACCCATTAGGTTAGGTTAGGTTTGTTTTATAACAATCTTAAAAAGTTAACGGTTTCAGAAAAAAATCGTGTCGGTCTTTTGACCCATTCGATGTTTTAATACATTCGGTCTTTCGTACTTCGGTATTGTAATACATACCCGTGTAAACGAGCCATTACATTCATTTAAGACGCTGTCAACACCAACGTCGGCGCACACTGTCTATTTGTATCGGAGTAAACGAGATGCCGCTATTACTGGGCAGCCGGGTATATTGAAATTTATCGGGCAAATATTTAATTAAAAAAAAACTGTGGATTATTTGTGAAATATGACTCGTTAGCGGTTTAGGTATGAATATGTTGACTTCATGTTTTTAATTGCAGACGCATACGCCAAAAAAATAAAGACATAGAACCGTTTAATGATGATTTTAAGACCTATCTTTATTATGTTTCGAGTCCGTCCACGGTCTTTGAAATATGATGAATATTAACATATAATTTTTTTGATGTGCTAGAACAAGCAGTTTTTCTTAAAAAACTGTTTAAATGACATCAATTTCAACAAAATTAGGTTTTGTCAGCCTCTTAATCCCTTTCTGTATCATTACTAGCAAAGCTTTAGTTCTGAAATTCATGTGTAACATATTTGAGGTTTCACTCTAGTGACTAGTGTTTTCCGAAACACGATTACTTGTAGTTTGCTCTATAGAAAAAAAAAACCAAAGTTGTTTCTAAAAATAAAATTAATCCTTAGTACGGCGTAAATGCGCGGCATGTGGCACGCGGAGAGGACAACCGCTGGGCCGATAGAGTGCTGGTGTGGAGACCGCGGACCACAAGGAGACCGTTTACCTATGTATACATACTTATGTGACCCGCCTTCTTCCATAACCACACAAATCATTATAGTTACCTACCTAAATTTCACACAGAACAACCACAAAACCGGTTGTCTGTAAAGTCGATTTACGGACGATAGTTTATTTAAACTAGGTACCCGACTTACCCGAACTTACCCGAGCGCAAGTACTAAGATTGTACATCCTGGCTTCTTCACTGCTCTCTCCGGAACATGTCCGTACATGTACGTTACATTGCGTCATCCTTTTTCGTGCATGCAGCCGGCGTTCATCGATTTATTAGACGTTGTCACGTCAAAAATATCACCACTCGTACAGTCTCAGAAAATCCTCAAAAATTAAGAAACAAATGTTTCTTAAACCCTAACCCTACATTTATTGAGGCAACTTCGGCAATCTTCGGCTGTTTCTCTTAACTCTTAATCAATTAAGAGGGGAGAGGTTTTAATACGGCAAACAGTAACTTCGCTTGATTTACAAACTTTTCAATTACTTTTGTCTGAAGGATTGTAATATTGAATGTTTTACGGGTTATTAAATTATTTTTAAACCTTTAATGTGAAATTAATGTTTAAAAAATAATTAAAATCATATTACGAACCAGAGGGAGGGCCTTTGCCCAGCAGTGGGACATTATTCAGGCTAATAAAAAAAAAGTCAAACTTAACAAAAATTTAAATAATGGTGTGACCTCGCGAATTTTTTGAAATGGCACTAATATTCATAAGATTCTGTCTTTACTTTTTATTTGGTCTAAGACATGGTCTTGGCGGGCTTCAGATACATTAGTCAAATTTCCGTGTATCAAAATATGGTTACGAAATATAGAGCAACTTAGCGTTGTCAAATGCTAATAAAACAAAACAATAACACCAAAATGCCGCTCCAGTGCGTCAGGTGTCAATAATTGTCCCACCGCAGCCAAAGGGTTATTTCTTCCCCCGCAAAAGAGTCTATTTACCACCCTATTCCGCAACCAACACAACCCTTCACTTACTAACAATAAGGACAAATTTCCTGTATTTCGAGGGTATGTGACAGATTATATCCACCATAATACGGTGACCTTTGATTGGTCGTCAGTGCTAAGGAAAGACAGATCAGCTTAAGTTTGTAGTTGGCTTTCTTAATGCAAATTAAAGTTAATGGCTAGAAATTATAGCGCTGTAACAGCATCGCGATTTATGAAGATAATCCCGGTTTGTGATGCTTAATAAAAGCTTTAACAATGGAACATTTTTAATGGCTTCTTATCTCCACAGATAGCACCTAAGTATACATACCAATTTATCCTACTCCGAACCTTTCTCAGTGCCCGCTGTCAGTCTAGGAATCGGCATGGAAGTAATAAGTACTACGTACAACGGGGATGAGCTCTATCTGTGCATCTTGCAGCTAAAATAAAGAAAATAAAACCTTATGCTAAGGTCGTCCTTATCCGTATCCAACGCGTACCCGCAACCTTAACCAGACAGCGGCAGTTCTGATTTTCGTCCTTGACGAAACGAAAAAATGTCGTTCAACCGATATGAAATTTATCATCGACTATAAAAGCGGTCGTTAAGTCCCGAAACTGCTCCGACCACACAGTTTACGGGGCTGCCCTTTGTCGCAAAGGTCGGGCAAATGTCGCGGCCTTTAGCTCCCAAGGGACGACATACTGGGCCGTACACACTGTGCTGCTTGGGACGTCTAGACCAGCGATTCCTAAAAGGTGGTCCACGGAACCCTGGAGTTCCGTAGGAGGGTCACAGGTTCCGCGATTTTTCCGAGAGTTAAATAAAACGTTCGTGAAATAGACTCTTAACGGTGCCGCACCGTACCTAATTATTTTTCATTTAATTTTGTACAGGGTGGCCAAATAACAGGTATACATTATGAGTTGAAATAGGGTTTTGTTCCGCGTACCTTGATTTCAGAGAAGCCCGATATTTCGGCACAGTTGCATGCGCCATGATCACGAGATCGTCTCGTGATCATGGCGCATCGCATGCAACTGTGCCGAAATATCGGGCTTCTCTGAAATCAAGGTACGCGGAACAAAACCCGATTTCAACTCATAATATTAGTAATGACCGCGATAGTCTAAAATATTCTGTTAACAGGTATACACTTTAGTTTTTGTAATTTTATTTTATGAAACATAAAATTTAGTCAATATGTTTGTTAATTGACAACATTTCATTTTTTTAACACCTGAAAATTACTACAGGAATCGAAAGAGTTTCGCCTCCTGAACACGAAAAATATTTATTATAATTTATTTCTTCATATTTAAAAAAAATGCAACAAATTTATAAAACATATGTGTACTTACCTGTACCTCCACAGAATAGATATGTTTCCTTTACCCTTTTCACTAGAAAAAAGAGCTGTCATAATTTTAAATTTGATAACAACCTTAATGTCAAATTTACGTCATCACTTTTTTTTAATAGAGACTAGACAAAAGTAATGGATCTATTCTATCGTTGCACTCTTTTAGAATAAGCACATCTTTAAAAAATTGTAATAAATTAATTAATAATCCTAGTGAAATTTTAAAACTATCAGCGTCTTTCTCTTTCCAAACAGTATACAGAGAACCAATCAAATTATAGTCATAGAAATATGAAATGTTGTCAATTATACTTAGTATTAGGGCCGGCAATTAAATATGGAAAATAACGTCAGACACACATTTTCACACATTTCCTGGGTTATCTGTTATCTCAGTGACTGTATCTCGAACATTTTGTTTTAATTGCTGATGGTTCATTGGCCTGTTAGCATAGGCACGACCCTTTAGATAGCCCCACAGAAAAGAGTCGAGAGCTGTTAAATCAGGCGATTTTGGGGCCAATCAATGGCACCGTTCAATCAATTTTCTTAGAGTTTTAACACGTTATTCAGTCGTAAAACGCTCCATAACAAATTTGCCGTATCTAGGTACACAAAGTAATTTTCATGGTTTACATAATGTTTCGGCGAAAAACTTATCGCAAAATAAATAAAATAAATAAATAAATATTAGGGGACAATCTTACACAAATCGACCTAGTCCCAAACTAACCAAAGCTTGTACTATGGGTACTAGACGACGATAAACGATAAAATGATTCATTTGGCAAATGTTTCATTTCACAAATGTTTATTTTTTCTGAAACTTACTTTTCAGGATTGTTATAAAACAAACCTAACCTAACCTACAGGATAGTCATGAAATATATCCTGAATAGTTTACAGTTTCAGAAAAAAATAACAAATGGGAAATGAAACATTTGCCAAATGAATCAGTTTGCGAAAAATAATTCGCCGAAAAGGCAGTACATTTATTTTCATGCATCAACTGTCATATTTGCCGCCAAAACAAAATGGCGGCAAAAAAAAGTTGGATACCTCCAAGTTGGCCACCCTGTAATTTGTTCTTTCTTCGTCGTAGAGTCTAGCATAAATATATTCAAACTTCAAAGACTCAGTCCTAATAAAAAACTAAGTACTAACTTTCTATGTCTATGTCTATGTTTGTCCTCTTATTTTCGCCTGTGTACGTGTTATTGTTGTTATAAATAAATGTTTTTCTTTCTTTTCTTTCTTTCTTTCTTCTTAATAAAATTTTAACCTGGAAAAACAAATTACTTCAATCAAAAGTAAAATTTGATTTTTTACTATGATTTGAAATAGTCAATTGAGTTCAAATAAATACAGTCATACAGTTCAGTATTGCCATACAAGCCCTAGATAAATTACGTTTTGACAGTTCGTAAAAATTATATCATTTGATTGATGATATCAAATAGGTAGCTAATTTTTATCTTTTTTTTTTAGTACGTTGTCAGGCAAAATAAAATCTAGGTTTTTTTTAATATTGACTAATTACCTCTAGAATTATCAATCAACGACAATCGTTAGAAAAAAAAAGGTACCCACGTCTCAATTTTGTAAGTCCACCTCTGTTCTAATGAACAAACGTATTTTGAAAATGGATTGTGTTCGAAATTTAAACTGTCCGACCGCGTCCCCCGAGCTCCGATGACGTATGACACCCGCGAGGGTGATCAAGTTGCAACTTTGCGCCAAAATCCCTTACACGTGATTCAAGGGAATTTTCTCCCTATTCGGCGTACAAAAGGGTATCGGGGTAAAATTTCGCGGATAAAAATAAAGTTGTGTTGAAGAAAACATGACGAATTTGTTGTCATAGCATAGGGCTGTGGTATTTATGGCGTGTGTGGGTATTATGGAGTTTGTAATGGGAACACCATACCTGAGCCTGAGAAATGAGCGCTGTTCGGCAACTTTTAGTTAATACCGATTGCATTTAGAGAAACGTTACTTTATCAAGACGTGGTGGTGGTAAACGAGGTTTAGAGGTGTCAAAACATTTGTGACACCGACTACCTAAGACCAAACTTGAGGTCATATTGTGCAACGCGTGGATGCTCACTATCGCATCCACCGTCCTCTTTCTACACTCATCCTTTATCGTGTGACAGCAAGAAAATGTGCAAAAAGAAATCAAATTATATAATAGGGTAAGTGACACCGTAGAAAAATCCAAGACTGGACTCTAATAAAAAAACACTTTTACTTATCCCTGAAAATTAATTTAATTTTCCATTAACTGCTTAATTTTTGGTTGCTTTAAAACAAATAAATAGTTGGTCCACTAAGTTAGCTAAGAAGCGACGTTATAAGTAAATAGCTAAGTAGACGAAATCAATGGGAGAATTTTAATAGTTCATAAAAAGTACGTCAATTGACTGGTGGTGTCATCATCCCTATTCTAAGACCCTTCGTACAAAACGCTACGCAAATCTTCGATACCCAATTATTTTGGTCACTAAGCGACTACCGCAATAAATTCATAAAGATTCGTACACAGGTACTGAGTTGAAAATCGTCGGGTTTCGAAGATTTGCGTAGCCTATAGTCAAGTGTAAAAATATGGGTGCAAACAACTTGCTCATTAATATGTCCCATAGCTCTTATGTCGTTGAATTAAGGTATAGGTAAGGATACTTATTTTTGCACTTGACCGTACCCGGTCTTACGCTAAGAAACAAAACACGACGCAATAGTCGAGTCAGGCCACATGCCATAATTACAATTAGGGCAGTTGTCGGATGGGTCGGGGCCGGGGCACTAACGCAATAACGGTGATGGATCGCGACCCACCCCCGCCACCACCCCCCGTTACGGTATGTCAAAAATATGAAAAACAATAACATGAATACGTATTTGACACTGCAGACATTGGAATCATCGCACCGTTCGAAGAAGCCATTTCAGCCATTATTATTCCAAAAATTAAATTGAATCGACACCATAGAACACAATACTAACTAAACTGCTGTCACGTTAGTTTAGAAAGCCCTAAAGATTATCAATTAAGAGCAAAATTTAGGATCAACCCTAGCGAAGTCAGTTATAGATGAAAACTTAAGTTAATGAAATGAATGATGTAAGCGTGCTGTTATAAATAAACAAAAGTACCTGGGCGACCGAGCTCGGGCTGAAACTCGGTACCAAGCGTTTTCCCAGAGATAAGACCAAGTTAGATCAATTTTTGATCCCCGATGATCAGTAAATTCGCTCCAGTAATCAGGTATCTTGCTGAAGTAGAACTACTGAGTACCTAGCGACATGTATACAAAATTCAATCGAAAAATATTTTCCTAATGTTACCTACTCAAATTCTAAAACTGGCCAGGAAAAAAAAAGAAAAAGAATAAATTCTGAGTATTTTATCGTGACAACATCGGCTTCCGCAAATGTCAAATTTTAAAAACGATAAAGCGTTCGGATTCACGCACGGGGCCCCATTGTCGTGGCAACTAAAGGGTTTTTCGAGTGTACTTTTCAATTTGCCATCAGTGCCGACGTGTGGGCGTAGATGGAGTCGCCTCGATTATATAGGTAGGTACTTTTTGTTTGTAATGTGGAAATTAAAATGTCGAGCAGTCGGTGTCGTCTAGGTGATTGAAATGTTTATTATAAATACTTCGTTTAATTTAAGGTTTGAATTAACGGTCAAATTGTAACACACGTTTCTCGGTATTTCGAACACAAATGGACTAAAAATACCTACATGTACATTTATTATGTTTACAGTATAGAAGTTAACACAATTTTAAATAGTTTCGTTGTTTCATTTAAAAACGTGTACAAATTTTACCGTTAAGTTTCAAATGTTAACATAAATGGAGTATACATTTGCGTTACTTCTTCGATGGACTTGCATGCTTCATAATAAGTGAGTCACAAAAAAATCAAAATCTTAGAATTTTTACTTAAACCAGTTACCTAAGTAAATGGTAACTACGCATTAGTATCTAGAAATTGCGGTATCTGTCTGCGGAACATAACTTTTTCTTTAGCAGATAAGTAATTATTTCAATATACGATATGCTTAAGTAGGTACCTGTATTACTTTTGAGCAATCGGTAATAAACTCTGAGTCAGACTCAAATCATTCACTATTCGAAGAATAGCAGATTGTTCAACAAGGGACTAAAACAAGCCATAATGACACAAGATATTTAGCCACCCGAGCAGAGCGAGGGTGGCTATAATTCGCGTGTCATTATGGCAGTTTAGTCTCGCGCTAAACACTATGCGAGGAAAAAAACGATGTTTTAGGTATACTAATCTACAATATTACTTTTATACAACGTACGCTCAATACGAGCAATGGACGTCTGTTCTGAATTCAAATAGCAATTTAAATTTGTTCCAGGGTTTTTTTTTGTTGAGTGACGCTTTAAATGTTTGCATATTTAGCCAACAGATTCAAACTTGAAAATTATTTCATAGCTAATTGGACTAAGTATGCATAATAAAATGAATTCATCTTTAATATAATTAAATAGATTAATATTCGTAATTATTCATGGCATTTTACGAAATTATTATTTTTAAAAAAAATATTTTTTATACAGTTGTCATTTTGAAGTTATTTCCACGCCCTAAAGGCTTCCACAGACCGAAGCGCAGGGCGCTACGAAGCGCTACGGAGCGGGCGCTACGGAGCGCTGCGGTCTGTGGAAAGCTTTAAAATTCCCTATGCCCAGTCACTGAAAATGGCAATAATCCTCCTCCATCCACAAAAACCGTGATTTGCAGTTTAGGGGTTTCCAAAGTAAATTAAAAAGAAATTACTTTAATCCATAGAGATCAAAAAAGAGCTTTAGTCCCGATATGCAGAGACTAAAGTAACATTTTAAGAGCATGAGAAGTGAAAAAGTTATTTCCTACTTGAATAATACTACTCCAAAGTTTCCGCTGTCCTTGGTCAAATCAAGTTCGTGTAATAGTGGGACTTTTTTTTTCAATGGTCTGTTCAAAAACCGTACAGGGCGCAGCGGAAATGAAACCGAGCATGTTGCGATGGAATCGTCCGAACTATTGTGGCTGGCGAAACTACGTGAAACGAAACGCATCTGTCAAAGGAGGCGGGAATTTAGAAAAAAATAATCAGCGCCAGTCAAAAAAGGCCGCGTCGCACCTGTATGCTTATGCTTTGAAATTGAATTCGGAATTAAACGTGAATTAAATAAAAGTATTGATCGAATGTGTCCAAAATTTGTGGCAAATGTTTGACTATGCGACTATGCTGATGTGGTGATTGAAATTGAAGTGAAGGCTACGATAAATTATTATTTAAGACGTTAATCAAAGAAATGACATTACAATGTTTAGCTCTGTGCTTTTACTTAGAAGGAAAAACCTTAAAAAGCATACGATATTCATTTGCATCTGTGCTACGAATAATAGGGTATGTATTACAATACCGAAGTACGAATGACCGAATGTATTAAAACATCGAATGGGGTTATAAGACCGACACGATTTTTTCTGAAACCGTTAACTTTTTAAGATTGTTATAAAACAAACCTAACCTAACCTAATGCGTTCTGTATGATGCCGTTTTATTAAATTCTGAGAAGTTTACGGTTTCAGAAAAAAATCGTGTCGGTCTTTTGACCCATTCGATGTTTTAATACATTCGGTCTTTCGTACTTCGGTATTGTAATACATACCCGAATAATAACATTAAATTATTATGTGTAAGGCGCTACGGCTGCTCCTTCTACGAAACAAAACGTAGCAAGCACGAAAAATATTTTAGTTGCCTTTTATTTTGTATCATCTTACAAATACATTAAGTAGGTAGTTTCATAGTTAACTAAAATTAAATTACACATCCCAAATTCATACTCCTTTTGTATAAGTAAACTTGTTTTCTTCGCAGCTTTTTTTAATATAGTAGATACTTCATTTCCTTATAAAAATACCAAGACATCGCCTTTACTATTATTAACAAGGATTTGAATGGAACCCTCGGAACGCAGGGACACGCATCATAAAAATATGACACGTACACAGGACAAAATTGGTAAAAGGATTTCGCAGTTCCACAAGGGAGTGTATTGGGCCCATAACAATATGTGTAGTAAAGTAGGTAGTTGTGACAGCATAACTTTTTGTTGTTAGATTTGGAACTTTGTGTTAAGCGTTTTGGCTTGTTATTTGCATGGGAAGTTTTTCAATCAGTTTACGCTCACGTTTACATGTTAGTGTGAAATGAATAAATTTATAGACTAGATCGTTATTGCTTAAAGTTTGTAACAGTAGCTTTGTAAACGTAGGAGAAACTGCAAAAAAATGTGATGTAGTTATTAATGGTATATTCACACTAAGTTCCACTGACAGTTCTATTGATGGAAATAGTGGGAATAAAAAAGCGAAGAAACTAGTGTCTTAACTCTTACTATTTTTCAGATATTCAATAATTAAACTTAATGGCTTAACCAGTGTAAAAGATCCTTCATTATGTCCTATTATTATTTATCTTTTAAATTTCTCCAGTGAAGTGTTTTCCATTTATAGCTATTCGCTACAAGGAGATTATTGAGGCGAGTTCGTTTGACATTACATATTTTCTTTTATTATGTGTCACATCAATGTCATAATTGACACTAACTTTTGTATAACTTTAAGGGACCTTTTTAGTCGCTTTATATTAGCTTCACTAAGAATTTTTTAAAGCGTGTTTTTTAGTTTTTTTAAACTATTATTCACTGTAATATTGATTTATTTTATTATGTATGAAAAACAAACAATTTTTTTTTTATTTAAAAAATCTAAATACTTACGTACCAGGTAGTTTCTGTTAATGTACCTAGCAACTTGTCGAAATTAACGGAAATCAAAAAAACACTGTGTATACAGGGTAATTCACTAGCATCCTTTTAACCCTAAACTCCTACCACTTAAACGAATGTTTTTTGTTTTACGGCTTTTGTCATAACTTAATATTTTTGGTGTAATAACGTTTTCAAAATTTGAGATTTCCTCTTATTTTTACGATACTCTGTGTATTTGTATGGGAAAAAAGTGCTTCATTTTAAAAAGTCGTAAAACAAAAAACATTTGTTTGAGTGATAGGAATTCAGGGTTAAGAGGATGTCAGTGACTACCTACTAGTTATAGTGTGATGGATTATCAAAAGCCCGCAATGTATTGCTGCTAGGACGATTTAATCGAAACCCCGCTATACCGCCCCTGCGTTTTTCCACAACAAACATTTTATAATCCGATTAAAAAGCATAAAGTATTCTTGTTTCGTTGTAATTAAGGCCATTAGGTGCCGGAACATGGCCGCCCGGTTTCCGTTTCCTGGAACTTTTTAATTTTTCATTTACGGTCTGCGATTTCAATTTTTTCCTTTTAATTCGTCATTAAACTTGGTCACGGTCTGCTCCCGGCGTTTTAGGAAATAGGAAAAATTGCGACAATTATCATGCTGATTAATGATTGTGGGGAGTTTATTGTTGTGTGGAGTAAAACCATCATCATCATCTCAGCCTATAGGTACAGTCAACAAAACCGAGGCCTGCCCAGTTTCAAAACAAATTTGCTTGCAGCCGTTGAAGTTCATTGGTATGGATTGGTATGGACAGATGTCTAGCCACTGCAAGCAAAATGGTCATTTTAAGGTGTCAAGGCGACCTTTTTGTCAATGGTATATAAACGATCCACTCCAGGGTATCCTTGGGTATCCTGAAGGACCTTTCAGAGTGAGAAGACTTGGGCCATAGGGACCACCTGGCCCAGTGCGAATTGGGAACTTAATACACACCATTGAATGCTTCACAGTGTGTGCAACTGGGCAGGAAAAGCTCATGGTAAATTTTAAATGTAAATTCGCACATTAATTCCGAAAAAATTCAGAGGTGTGAGCCAGGCAGGGTCAAACCACTGAATGTACAACTTAACCAAATACACGCCTGATAACTCGTCACCCTAATTTAATTTGTGTACAGTGCACGAATTACTGGGGCGTGCATTATTAGAACGTACACTCCAAGCCGTAGATTCTGAGACGTACAATAACCACACTCCACGCACGCACACATGCACACTCATTTAGCCATTTTGAAGGACTAACGCCGCCTACACTATAGACCAAACAAAATTGGGGATGTTTATTTTTTTGCAATGTATAGAAAATCGAAAACCATTTCGAAATAAATGCTTTTTAAATCGTTTTCTGTAGTTATTTCATTTTAATATTATGTAATGAATTTATTATATAACAAATAAGCAATGACCTTCATTTGCCATTGGTGTAAATTGCGTGACCGGTCCAAGTCGTACTTTATTCTGTGTGGTTAGAATTCTTCACAATTTACGCGTGGATTATACTACGGAGTTTGATTTGGACCCGCTGTCTGACATCTAGCACTTTGTCAGTGCCAGTAAAGTGACACAGTGTATAGTGTACCACTACGCAAAGTAGAGAACTAAATGACAAAATATTGAAATTAGTTTCTTATAATTGACTTTTCTATACAAAAAAAATATAAAAACCACTGGTAATTTTTTTTAGACATTCCCAATTCTAGTAAAAAGGCCAAAATACTATCTTGCTCCGCTCACTTAAACTAGGTACATCAGAACTGTGATTGAAGGGTATGTATTACAATACCGAAGTACGAAAGACCGAATGTATTAAAACATCGAATGGGTCAAAATCCCGACACGATTTTTTTCTGAAACCGTTAACTTTTTAAGATTGTTATAAAACAAACCTAACCTAACCTAATGGGTTCTGTATGATGCCGTTTTAATAAATTCTGATAAGTTTACGGTTTCAGAAAAAAATCGTGTCGGTCTTTTGACCCATTCGATATTTTAATACATTCGGTCTTTCGTACTTCGGTATTGTAATACATACCCGTGATTGAACTGCTCGTTCAGTTCGCAGCAGTTGACTTGCAGTCGGCATGCAGTCCTGTGACATTTTAGTGGAACGTTTTGCAAAAGCTTTCGCAGTGTTCTCACTGTCTGACACTAAACGAGGCCCAGTTGCGATAGGGTTGCCACCTGCGAAATAACTATAAATATGAAATAATCATTTAAAAAAATTAGGTACAATAATTTTACGACCGCTTTAGCCTAGTTGGTGGAAAAAGACTCGGCAAATGTCGGCTTCGTAGAGCGTTGTCGCACGCTACTTCCAAGTAATGTGTGACAACGCTCTACGAAGCCGACATTTTGCCGAGTCTTGTTCCAAAAGCCGATGTGCAATCTTTATGGCTGGGTACTGTATACTTTCGCGTTGAAAATATGTTTTTTCATGCAATTTAACGACCGCTTTAGCCTAGTTGGTAGTGACCCTGCCTACGAAGCAAGAGGTCCTGGGTTCGAATCCTGGTAAGGGCATTTATTTGTGTGATGAGCACGAATATTTGTTCCTGAGTTATGGATGTTTTCTATGTATTTAAGTATTTATTTATCTATATAAGTATGTTTATCGTCGTCTAGTACCCATAATACAAGCTTTGCTTAGTTTGGGACTAGGTCGCATTGTGTAAGATTGTCCCTTAATATTTTTTTTATCTTATTTTAATTACGGTAGAAAATGCCCTCGTAGTAAAAAGTAACAATATAAAATACAATTCATAAAATGCTGTCAGTCAAACTAACCGCCCCGGATCGTACCCGGCGCAAAGGTGCCCTAGCTGCATTGCCACGTTGAACCGCGATGGACAACCAACCTTTGTAGCAGAAAAGACCCAGAGACACTTCACTTCTTTAAAACTATAAATTAAAAACTAAAAAAAACCCCAACTCAATTAAGGGTAGGTCTATATGTTTGAAAATAAAGTAGTCCATTATGCGTCTAAGATCCCTTCCGTAGCTTACAAAAGAGCTGATAACTTTGAAACAGCTGGACCAATTTTGATGAAACATGTCTAAGAACCATCGCCAAGAAACCTGCTTTCAAATAAAAAATGCGCATCCAAATCGGTTCAGGGTTATGATGGCATAGACAGACAAACAGACACATACACACACACATAGCGGTCAAACTTATAACACCCCTCTTTTTGTGTCGGTGGTTAAAAAATACTTTATCAAAGCATAAATCTCAGAACTGGAAAAAAGTTCCAAGTTTAATGAAGTTATTAAATGCATACATAAATAATAAACCTAGAGTCGACCCAGTAAGTACTTTAAGAATCATTTTTTGTGACAGTTCCTACGTCAGAAGTAAAACAATAAGGCTGATTGCCGCATAGACTTATAAGTAAAAATTATAGCCTTTGTTATTTTAAGCTGTAACAACTGATATTGAACCTTAGGGTGGTAAAGGATTTTTTTGGTCGACTATACACGGGTTCATAACTTCATAATATTTATTACTAGCTGATGCCCGCGGCTTCGCCCCCGTTGTGTGGCGCCATCTGTCGAAAATTGGTCGTACCAACTCAGAAACATCCTTTGTCTCATGCACAACGACTTTGCTAAAGATCATCACATGATCAAATGCATAGTTTACGATTCTATAAAGGACATACAGACAAACATTATTTTTTATATATTAAGATTACTGGTTGTTGTTCGCAACTTCGTCTTCATCTCGAGGAAACTTTACATTTTCCTGGGATAAAAAATTGCCTACGTTAATCGGAAATAGTGTCGCTTTCTATTAGTGAAAGAATATTCGATTCGTCATAAGAAAACAAGCCACAAGTAATTTTTATGGGGAGAAAAAACGGGTGAATCAACTTTTTTGTGTTGTTTGCTCTGTCCCCGGATGTCCAAGTGACATGTTCATAACGTCTCATAGAAAAATGCTTAGGTGGTCCATGAGACAAAATTTGTATAAACGTAGCAAAAAAAAAAGAGGGTGGCTCGAAAAAGTTAATTCACCCACAGACCAGGACAGAGCGTTATACTCTCATTTTGGCAATGTACCTATTCTAGATACAATATTCCTACAATTCACCCACATGCTCTTTTCGTCCACTCAAATGCGCTTTGACCGGTAGAAAGTTCGCTTTGGTAGGTACCTACAAGTATTTCCACGGCTGTCAATAGTGTTTTATTTTTTTATTTTTGTACAATAAAGGATTTACATTATATATATGCTTACAATATACACAAAATTTGCTCGTTTAAAGTAATAGAATAAAGTCAAACAAATATTCCATTCATGAAAACCTTGCCACACTGACGCACCCCTAAAACAAAGACATCATTATTGTAATGGATGTCACAGGCTGCAACTCAAGTGCTCTAGAAAGTAGTAGGCCTACTAGCTCACCAACCACCCAGCCATTGCAATATCAACCTTATATCAAAACGATTACGGTTTCCCACAAATGTCAACATAAGTTAGCGTTTGCAAAGACTAGATGGCGCGACTGTCGGGCACATTAGCGACATCTCTTGGGGGAGTGAGAAAATTGCTCTGGAATTATGTCGAGAAGTGTGACGCTTTTAACGCGTGCACTTGAGTTTATATGTCATGAATTATCTACGTGACAACCCTAGACGGTTAAGATTGTAAAATCCTTTTATTTTTCTTTTGACATGTAGTTGTGCTAATGTAAGTTTTATGATTATCTATTTAGAAGTTATTTGTCCGCCTCGAGGGACCGCTATTAAAAAAAGAAGTATAATTAGTTATATCTTAGTGGTACCCGATTTGGCGATACTCATCTTAAAAATATTAATAGGTTATTTTAATGAAGTTAAAAGACCAAGACAAAAATTGTTGTTTTTACATTTTAGAGTTTTTTTGTCTTGTGTACTTAAAATTTTTAATTTTCATCATCATCCACTGTTCGTCCACTGCTGGACATAGGCCTCTCCCATGGCACGCCACTGAGCACGATCCCCGGCCACTCTCATCCAGCTCTTGCCAGCCGCCCTGCGAAGTTCATCGCTCCACCGAGTCTGAGGACGTCCCACGCTACGTTTGCCGATCCGTGGTCTCCACTCAAGAACCAGTCTACCCCAACGGTTATCGGTTCTTCGGGTTATATGGCCGGCCCATTGCCACTAGCCGTTTTTTGTACGGTCAGCACCAAAAGTAGCTGGTCACTTTTGTACTTTGTCGTAATAACACAATTGTCAATCATGTAAGACGTTTTGCACCTAACTGTAGAGCGACAAGGTACAATAGAGACCAGCTACTTTTGATGCTGACTGTACACCACAAAGAAAACAATACAGGAAAACAGTACATGGAAAAATATATAAAAAAGCAATAGGTGACATTATTAGTATCTACTTCAACGGTTCTTGGAGGGCGCCCTCTAATCTTGTACCTATAGGTAGGTACTTAAAGTAAAAATATTAGCCCACGAAAACTCATCACCGTACCGAGATATTAAGTAGGTAGGTCCAGATCTTTGTCCATATATGCGCCAAGCTTCGTTCAAATCCGTTCAGCCGTTATATGTGATTGACCAAGCATGTTTGAAACATCTGAACATCCAAACATCATCACAAACTTTCTCATTTGTAATATTAGTAGTACAGGATAGGATCATATTTCAATGCCTAAAATTTCTCTGAACCCTAAAATCATGTCTCATTTTGTCACAAGTTGTTTGTGCGCTGATACGAAACATTGCATCAAATCCGAGTTCAAAACACTCCTATCAAAGTTTTATAAATAATTTATTACAAAACAACGTTTTAGATAAGAATGGAAAATAATTAACAAAACCTCTTATCTGTCGTTTTTTTAAGCTGTGTTACTTTGAACACCAGTTTGCAATTATCATCGTACGTGTCTGGTTTGTGACATTCAATTATACTTAATGCGAGCAATATTCTTTATTTGTCAGATATATACAAAATGCAATTCAAAATACAGTCAGGTGCCCAACTGATACACTTGTCGCATTGCCTTGCTGGTCAGCAATGGACAACCTTTGCACCAGAAACGACTCAGAGCGAGGGTCAAGACCTTATTTATTTATTCAATTGCAAAAAACTACTTTTTCTTTGTTTTCCTTCACTAAAAAGGTCTTGGTAAACTTCAGATGTAAGCTTTCACATTTTTGAAAAACTAAAAGATGACAGTCAGTGTTCAAAGTTCAAACCCACACCACTCCGCTTGAGAGGCCATAAGTCAAACCTATACTACATCTTCCTATTAAAAAAAAATCGCGAGGGAAACTACAATACGTTTACTGTTAGTTTACCACTGACAGATGGCTTGCCTTTATTTCATTTCCAACTTTAACACCATACAAATAAAGTAGCTATTACAAAATCTGCAAACGTGGGAACAGTATTCTAAAATTGGCTTTATTTGTAGGTCGTTAAAGTTGAATATGAAATGAAGGCAAACCATCTGTCAGTGGTAAACTTTATATAATTTTACTGTACTTGCGAAAGCGAAACAATTCGATGGTGTATAAGTAAGTTAGAAGTTCTCAATCCGTACCTAAGGTATCCGAACCACAGCCCAAGCCCTTTTAAACTGAGAAAGAAAGAAAAGGAAAAAACATTTAAGTATTCTTGATATTAAACCATTTCAAAAATAACAAAGGAATAAAAAAAAATGCGCATATCACGAAATGGTTCCAAATCAGTAAAGTGCCGATCTTGCGAACGGCGCTGATCTTCCTTTGGGACCATCACGTCATCCATCCATTGAATTGAAAAACAACAAACATAGAGTGAAACCGAACGCATCAATTTTAGGTTACAAATAAATAAAAAATAACAAACAAGAAACCATCATTCATATGATATGAATCATATCATCTAACACAAAAAAGAAAAAAAAAGAAAAAAAAAAGAAAAAGTATTTGCCGAAGATGATGAAAATAAAAAGCTCGTACAGTCAGCATCAAAAGTAGCTGGTCACTTTTGTACCTTGTCGCTCTACCTACAGTTACGTGCAAAACGTCATCCTTGATTGATTGTGTTATTACGACAAAGTACAAAAGTGACCAGCTACTTTTGATACCCGTACCTACATTGTAAAAAATAAAAGAAAAAACTTTTTTTAAGACAAGCTTTTATTAGGTAGATGTTAATAAAAATAACTAAAAAGTTAAAAATAATTCAATTCTGATAAAAAATACACCATTCAATTAAATCTTTGCGTTTTTATCACAGTCATAGTGTGAAAAAATTGAGACTGTGATAAATACGCAAAGATTTAATGCATAGTCTATTCTTTAAATTTATATATTTAATTGCATATAAGTTTCGAAAATGTCAGAGCCCATGACTCTCTCCATAAGGGGCCATAATATATGTCAAACCAATAAGCTACTACGGTTTGCCTAATAGGTAGGTAGTGCAGTTCCGTAATTAGAATAAAACATTGATAAACTAAGATCAACACCGATATCTTGAATGATTTCTTCATCGGTTTTCCTTAACATAGTGTAGGCATAATAGGTTGTTGTTTAGAAAACGAGATAATGAAATTAGTAACAAGGATTGATACGGTTATAAATATAGTTAATTAAAATCAATTCATACATACCTCCAACATTGTGTGTGGTATTATTATTATAGTAGGGGAGCCCAAGAGGGGATTTGTGTAGTTACTCGAGCGCAGCAGTTTAATATACGGGGGGATACCTTATACCCTCTAGAGTACCCCCATTGAATATGAGCACTTGGGGGGGTTTGCCTGCGGCACCCCGTCAAAGAACTTAGTAAAAAAAATAGTGCGTGGAGTCCCTCCGCGCGGAAGAAGTGAAACTTCATAATAAAAAATAAAAAACCAGGCGGTCACCCATCCAAGTACTGACCGCGCCCGACGTTGCTTAACTTCGGTGATCGGACGTTGTTTTAGTGTTTTAGTCAAATATCTGGAAAACGGTGCATCCTACGGCAAAATCAATGAAATATTTATCCCCCTTTGAAACCCCGCACCACCTCCCCTGCACCCCCCTCCACCCCCCCAGTGTTTTTGTCAAATATCTTGAAAACGGTGCATCATACGACGGCAAAATCAATGAAATTTTCATCCCCCCTTTGAAACCCGTGCACCCCCCCCTCACCCCCCCTCACCCCCCACCTCTCTCACCCCTAATAAAGTAAGACGGGGGGTAGTTTGATGGTGTATTTTATTACGGGGGGCTCCGCCCCCGAGCTCCCTTCCGGTGCCAAGGCTTCAATTTCCATTCTGAGGGACGCAAGTAAACTAACAAATCTAACCAAGTAAAATGGGGGTGGTTTGATGATGTTTTTAATTGCGGGGGGCTCCACCCCCTGAGCCCCCCTTCCGGTGCCAAGGCTTCAATTTCCACTCTGAGGGACGCAAAATAACTAACAAATCTAACCAAGTTAAACGTGGGGTGGTTTGATGGTGTTTTTTATTACGGGTGGTTGCGCCCCCCGAGCCCCCCTTCCGGTGCCAAGGCTGCAATTGCCACTCTGAGGGACGCAAGATAATATTAACGAATCTAACCAGGATAAACATTCTTGGCCAGAAAAATTTAGAACAATCAACTTTATGCGATAAAACAGGTACTCTTTGCTGACTGTACTTTTTGCCCCTGGTTACCAAAGTACTCGTCAGGACGAATCAAACAAGCCCAAACTTGATGGGGTTATGTTGTTTTATTACGGAGTTCTTATGATCATATTCCAACACCATCTTAAGACCCTAGTTACCATCTAGGAACAAAATACTCGTCAAGACAAATCAAATGAGCCCAAATCTTAATGCGGCCGTATCGTTTTATTACAGAGTTTCTATGGCCATCTTCCAGCTCCATCATCAGATCAGCTCCATGCCATAATAATATTGCATTGTCATCCAATTTACACATGCGTGCAAAATTTCAGTTCAATTGTAAACCGTGGGTCAAATTTAACTTGCAAGATTTGACCCGTTGAGGAGTTCCGTTGGCCATGTGCGGTCTTCTTCATCAGTTCCAGTTTACCAAATTATAATTTCTGAATGCAAATACTTCATTTGATGCTAGAGTTAGACCAAGATAAGTCTGCAACGATTTTGACAGCCCACGCAGTGCAAGTGTTACATTAAACGTCAAACTTCTAAGAAATTATGACGTATAAATAACACGTGCAATGTGCGTGCTATCAAAATCGTTGCAGACTTATCGTGGTCTAACTCTAAGGGGCTGTTTCACCACCCATTGATTAATTTTAACCGACGGATAAATGTGATGCCGTCTTCGTCTATTCGAACAAAACAAACAGAGACGGCAACACATTTATCCGTCAAATAAATTTGATCAATGGATGATGAAACAGGGGGTTAAAATGCTAAAATCACCATAGGTTTGCCTATAAAATTTGAAGGTTGCCCTCAATTTCTCTAGGATTCCAGGATCAGATCTTGACTTGGTGCCAATGGGACCACCTCAGGAGTATACTCTTTCAAACAAAAAAAGAATTTTGAGAATCGGTTCACAATTGAGGGAGTAATCGCGTAATAAACATACAAAAAAAAAAACATTCAGACGAATTGAGAACCTCCTCGTTTTTTTGAAGTCGGTTAAAAATAAAAGCTGAATGCAATTAACACATTTATTTCAATATACCGTTAACAAAAAGCCGTAATATATTTACTTCTCCGATTCATGCTCGTGAACGACTTGAGGCTTGAAATCCTGGTCCAACACCCTGCTCAAACTGTTGACGTACATGTCCAGTCGCTGCGTCATGTAGTAACAACGGCGGTCCTTTATCTGCCTGTTCTGATTCAAATCCATCACTCCAATGAGCAGACCGTCCCTGGTCCTCGACAGCCCGGGGCACCTCACACCATCAGGACCAGTAAAGTAGCTAGATCCATAGAACAACCCCATGTCCTTATGCGCTGGCTTACCGTCAGCAGAAGTAAACTCGTTAGGGAACTCCTCATACCCAACCCTGTTAATCGCAGCCGTGAAGTAGCAGTTCGTAATAGCGGCGTTCCTAGCTTCGATATTCCACATGTACTCGCTTCCGGCCTCAGCGGCGATGGTAGCAGAAGGGTTGAAGACGATTTCAGCGCCGTTCTGTCCGAACATCATCCAGTTCAAGACGTGGTGGCGGTCGAAGCAGATGTTGATGGCGATTTTGCCGTAACGCGTTGCAAAAACGGGGTGGCCAGAGTTACCTTCCATGTAATAGTTAGACTCGTTGAAGTCTCCGACTCTCGGGATGTGGTTCTTTCTTTGCTTGCCGATAACGTTGCCACTGTCGCTGATAACCACAGCGGTGTTCCAAAGAATGTCTGCATGCTTCTCGTCCCTTTCAAGGATACAAGAGATGATTACCATGGAGTATTTTATGGCCAGCTCTCGAAGGAATCTCGTTGTCTCTCCAGTTTCAGCTGACTCCGCGAATTCGCACCATGGCTGCTTCTCTCGAGTGCAGAAAGCGTATGGCATGTTCCATAGCTCTTGTAAACAGATGATATTGACGCTTTCCGCGCCGGCGACATCGATGATCTTCTTCACTTTATCAAAGATTGCTTTTTTCTGCTCGGTAATCGGACGGTCAGTTGGTACAGCGATAGAGTGTTGGATGACACCGACTTTGACGATCCTCGGGGGTCGTGTTTGTTCTTTCTTCGCTAGGAAGGCGTAGGCGGCGATTTCAAAGTCTGCTTCCTTGGCAGCGGCAAGAGAAGAATCCTTGATGTTTACTTCATGGTGGTCTTTTCTGCCGTAGTAGATCCGGTTGAACTCGTCAAGGTCACGACCGCTGAGGTTGTTGTTGATAATAGCTTCTAAGCTGGGAGTTTCGCCGTCCATGATGCCGTGGGTAATGATCAGTAGTCAGTGGGGAGTCGTCGCGCGGGCCTGCCTTTAAATAGGGTGTACCGGAGGTACTGAGACGTGTGCATAGAACGTATCTGTGTGGTCAGACTGTTTCTTGACGACCTTCGCCCTGATGTGATAAAGCTTGAGACAATATAACGGAACGAAAATATTTGAATATGGATAGCGTCGCTAGCCGGTATGTTAAACATAAACCTCCATTAAAATAAGACGAAACTTGTGAAGCATTATCAACCTTATTCTAAAACGTCTAAAGACATACAATCCAATAGAAACAGTCATGTTCCATACATAAATAAGCAAGCAGTTATTGTTGTTATAAAAAAAAGTTTTTCTTTCTTTCTTTCAGTTTACTGCGCAAACGATTAGTAATGTAACAAAGTTATCTTTGCCTTCTTTGCGGTCAAATATGGAACTAAAGTAGTCACATTTACTAGTCTATGTGCGTTGGCATCGTTTCAAACGAAGAGTTCGGCAATATGGTGTCAGTTATAAACATTGACTTACTAAATTGAAGATTTGTCTTCCTATCAATATAAATATGGAACCCGACCGCACCATTGACACTTTAATAAAGGATAATTTGCCGCCAGAACAGCTGAAGGAATTCAATAGAATCTACTATGGTAGGAAAGACCATTGTCAGCTGAGTTTAAAGGATTCAACTATTCGTGGTTGTCAAGAGAATGACTTTGAAATAGCTGCGTACAATTTTCATGCTACGAATGAAGAAATAAGACCACCGAGGTTAGTGAAATTAGCGTTGGTTCAACATTCTATTGTTTTATCCACTGATCAACCGATAAAACTACAACGAGAAGCTATTTTCCGTAAAGTAGAAAAGTTCATACAAACAGCGGCAGAAGAAGGAGTGCAAATTCTTTGCCTAGAAGAAACGTGGTCGATGCCATTCTTTTTGGGAACGAGAGAAAAGGATAGATGGTCTGAGTTTGCCGAATCTACTGAAAACGGACCAAGTGTCTCGTTTCTTTGCAAATTAGCCAGAAAGATTATTACTTTTTCCTAATTAGTTTTATTTATACAAAATTGACATTTAATCAAATTTTGACCATAAATTATTGTGAGTTAAAAAAGTAAGTAAATCTATGCATGATAGTCTAATTAGAATTGACAATTATTTAATTTATAAATATTTGTACGCCATACTATGGAAAAACAAGGATTGGAGCCTATGAAATATTATTTATTTTATTAGCAGTACGGCTGCTCACTGAATCTAAGATTATTTAAAAGCGAAAAAGTTTTTCGGGTGCGCCGGTGGGATTCGAACCCACGTCTCCTGGGTACTGTTGGCGTATGTAAGCGATTAAGAATTTCGGGGGAGTCGGTTGGATGCGACGTGGTTCAATTGGTAGAACACCCGTTGGGGCGCATACCCAGAAGACGTGGGTTCGAATCCCACCGGCGCACCCGAAAAACTTTTTCGCTTTTAAATAATCTTGGAGCCTATGATATTGTGTAACACTAATTTATACCCTTGTTTATGCAAATAAAGTATTTGAATTTGAAAGTAAGTATGGAATGGTTATCGTTTCGCCTTTATTAGGTCGACCTGTATGTAACTATGTAATGGAAACTTTGAACATGATTTTGACCCACTTCCCGGTTTCCGATTGAGCTGAAATTTTGCACGTATGTGTAAATTGGGTGACAATGCAATATTATGGTAACATGGAGCTGGATGGTGGCCATAGGAACTCTGTAATAAAATGACACAACCCCGTCGAATTTGGGCTTGTTTGATTTCTCTTGACGAGCACTTTGATCCCAGATGGTAACCAGGGTCTGATGAATGGAGCTGGAAGATGGCCAAAGGCACTCCACAATAAAACGACACAACCCCGTCGAGTTTGGGCTCGTTTGATAAAAATATTTCGTTATCAAAGACCAAAAAGTATAAATTAAATTAATAATTTAAAAAACACTACAAAAACACGCTTTTATAAATGCACATACAAACAAAAAAAAATTATGGACCGTTAAAGTTGTCTCTATTTCTGGGCTGAAGTGTAAACTATGTGCTTTTAATTATACTTAATATTAGATTGTAAAAGCGTGGGGTGCTGGAACAGGAAAGACGTTCTTGTTAACAAATACTAATACTAACTTCCTGGCGGAAGCTGCATGAGGTCGCACAAGAGCATAATTTATGCCGCCAAAGAGTTACCAAAGGGAACCAAAGATATCTCGTCCACGAACAAGAACTCTACATTTTGCCACTGTTGACGCATCCAAGAACACCTTTCCTGTTCCAGCGTCCCACGCTTTTACAATCAAATATTATAATTAAAAGCACATAGTTTACACTTCAGCCAATAGAGACAGACAACTTGAACGATCCATAATTTATTTTTTGTTTTTACGTGTATTTATAAAAGCGTGTTTTTCTAGTGTTTTTTTTTGAAAAATATATTTCAGAGCCCACGACCCTCTGCATAAGGGGCCAGGTCAAACCACTGTGCTACTACGGTTTGCCTAATAGGTATGTAAGTTCCGTAATTAGAATAAAACATTGATAAACTTCAGATCAACACCGATATCATAAATGATTTCTTCATCATTTTTCCTTAACCTAGTGTAGTGTAGGCATAATATAGGCTGTTGTTTAGAAATAGATATACCTAATGAAGTTAGTAGTAACGAGGTTTGATTCGGCCATAAATATAGTTAGTTAAAATCAAATCATACATACCTCCAACATTGTGTGTGGTATTAATATTGCTAGCTTTTGCCCGCGACTTCGTCCGCTCAACTCCACAACAACTCCCGTTCACTTTCACGCGGGAAATTCCAAAAATTCCTTCTCGCTACACCTTTATGATCCTAAAATATGATAGCCGCCTAGGGGCCGTCCATTAATCACGTGAGGCTTGAAAGGGGGGGGAGGGCTTTGACAAAAATCACGAAATATCACAAGGGGGGGGGGGGGGTCTAGTAAGATATCACGTATATTTTTGGTTAAAATGCCAATTAAAAACAACCTGCAACCTTTCTGTCTAGATATTTTTATCATGGTCCTTAATTTCAGAATAAAATAAGATTATACTTTATACCTGTATTTAAAAATAATATTCGAAAAATTTCAAGATTCTTTGTAGGTTCTAAAAATACACGTGATGTTGGATGGGGGAGGGGGGGTAGTCTTAAATCTCACCACATATCACTAAAGGGGAGAGGGGATAAAAAATGTTAAATAAAAGATCACGTGGTTAATGGACGGCCTCTAGTACTTATCAAGTCTCTAATACCGCCTACCTATCTGCCTAAACCTACCCGTGGCCTCTCAAACAGAGGGTCGTAGGTTCGATCTTGGATCTCGGAGGATTTAGATGAAAATCGAAATGATCTTGTTAGCTTTTAAAGCCTATTAAACTGTCATAGTTTTTTTTAAGTCTTTACTTTTTTACTAATCCCAAATATTGTTACTAATATTATAAACTAGCTTTTGCCCTCGACTTTGTCCGCGTGGAATGAGTAATTTGGGCAGCAGACGTAGTCTAGTCGAAATGTTCAAAATGGTGTTAATTCTTGATAAAGGTCCTAAAAATATGTGCGATAGCTCATTGGATTCGGAATGACGTCTAGAAAAATGTATTCGAAGGATTTTACTGCAGGATAAAAATTGCAAAAGTTATTAACAAATTAAGATGAAAAAAAAAGGTATTTCGTTTTTTGGCAATATCTCAAAAACTATTAATATTTAAGAAATTTAAAAAAAAGATTCTTAAAGAGGAGAAAATTTCCAAAAAAAAGGTTTACCTCCCGGAACTCTACCTCCATTATTTATAATTTTAATTTAGCGCTGAAAATAGGGCCCCGCGCGGCCGATACAGCATGGCCGCGCTGCCGCTCAACAGAGTCTATGACATAAAATAATTTTTTTATAGAATTAAATATCAATCGAAAAATTTAAAAAAATTATCGTGTCATCAGAACACTTCAAAGAAGAAAGTCCCGTTGGAAAAAAATTTTTTTGTTGATTTTTCAAAAAGTTATACTATTGTTAATTAAGTAATTTTTCGTGGGCTTTAATTTTTACAAAAGACAGTATAAAAGTTTAAATAATTGGCCTATAAATTTTTGGCTTCTTGGAGCTCTTCTTATATATATACTTAACAAGACCACGTTATAAAAAAATCTTAAATTTGTATATTTTGTTTATTATAATTTTTTAAAGTTAACAAAAAATGAAAATCATCAAAAATGTTGTTAAAAATTTTTTTTCAATTTAATGTTCAGTTATGGCTATTTTTGCATTGCATAGAGGCATTGTCTAACGTCGAAAAATATTTTTTTGCGGCATTTGTTAATAAATTGTTTATAAACAAATAGACAAGTTTAATATTTTTAAAAAAATTTTTTTTACCATATTGTTGTCATGGAAAAATAATGATTTATAAAATAAAAATTTTATCTTTAAAAAATTTTTCAATTGTTTAAAACCGTTTTTTACATATTTGCATTGTTTAAATAATTAGTTAAGAAATTATTTCCTCTTTAAAAATCATAATTACCAATTCTCAATAGACTGACCGAAAATTTTTTTTTTTTATAAATAATTTAATTGTTTATTAACTTTACAATTGTTTATAAACAAATTCAGATGACCGTTGTATTTTTTTCTAAAACTAAGAAACATTACAAAAACAACCATGTATAACAAAGTGGTAAAATATTTTTTTTTGTATTTTTTACAATCATTTCTAAAACTCCACGATACCAAAGTTAGATCGGTCACACAATTTGTCAAGTAACAAATTACCATAACTCATAAACTATTAGAGATAGGATAATCAACATTCAGGTAATTTTTATAGAGGATTAACTACTTGTTAAAATGAGCTCAAAACAAAGTTTGTAACTATTGTTAATTAACAATTACATGCTATTGTTTAAAAAAATTTAAGATTATCTTCAGATTAAAGCCAATATAAAAAAAATATAATATGTAGAATGTAAAGTCGTGGCAAACTATAAATAGCGGGGCCCTATTTTCAGCGCTAAATTAAAATTATAAATAATGGAGGTAGAGTTCCGGGAGGTAAACTTTTTTTTTGGAAATTTTCTCCTCTTTAAGAATCTTTTTTTTAAATTTCTTAAATATTAATAGTTTTTGAGATATTGCCAAAAAACGAAATACCTTTTTTTTTTCATCTTATTTTGTTAATAACTTTTGCAATTTTTATCCTGCAGTAAAATCCTTCGAATACATTTTTCTAGACGTCATTCCGAATCCAATGAGCTATCGCACATATTTTTAGGACCTTTATCAAGAATTAACACCATTTTGAACATTTCGACTAGACTAACGGTTCTGGCAGAAAATCAGCGCTGCAGGCGTCTAACGCCTCAGCATAATGCTGAGTCAGCGACCGTTTCACTTTTGCATGGACACACATGCAGATCTGTGTATGTATTACTTCATTGTTTTGTGAACTTTGTTTATTTGTATGAAATTGTGTGTACTTTCTTGTATTTGTGTGTCTTGTAAAAGTGAATAAATGTCTTCTTTCTTTCTTATTGTTTAACTAATCCTTTTTAATCAATCTTTTTATTAACTATTTTTTATCCTTCCTCACAACTCAGAATATCTCCATAGGTACCAATTTCATCTAAGGGCCTAAGCACACGGCGTATTTTTAACGCGCCGTCGACGCGCGTTTGTATCGAAACAAACGCGATACGCACGTGGGTTGGCTGTTCTATGTTCTATGTCTATGTAATATGGCTGTTCTATGGAATGCAAAACGCGCTGTAGACGCGCGTTCCTAAAGCGCGCGTCGACGGCGCGTTAAAAAAACGCCGTGTGCTTAGGCCCTTATAGATTCGTCATGTCTGTCTGTCCGTCCGTATGTCACAGCCACTCTTTTCCGAAACTATATGAACTATTCTGTTGAAACTGTGTAAGTAGATGTATTCTGTGAACCGCATCACACAAAAATAGAAAAAAAAACCAATAAATTTTGGGGGTTCCCCATAATTAGAACTGAAACTCAAAAATTTTTTTTCATCAAACCCATACGTGTGTGGTATCTATGAATAGGTCTTCAAAAATGATATTGAGGTTTCTAACATCATTTTTTTCTAAACTGAATAGTTTGCGCGAGAGACACTTCTAAAGTGGTAAAATGTGTGTCCCCCCTGTAACTTCTAAAATAAGAGAATGATATAACTAATAAAAAAAACACCTAAAAAATAAAAAATAAATTTTAGTATATTTGAATTCATTATTCTTATAGTGCAAAAAAAAATTCTTAGTAAGCAATTATTAAATTGATATATCCAGATCCAAATTTGTAAACAATACTAAATATTGATCAAATAAATAATAATAGTTTTAAATATTTTTCACCTCACTAGCTCGGAAAGCCCTTTTTGTTTGTTTGACATCTATTGAGAAAATCGCTTTTTATCCACATGTGAAGAAAGAGTTTTGACATTTGAGGGCAGCTTAAGTGATATTTGACAGCTAACAAAACGTAAAACGTTAAAAGTGCTGAATTTTTAAAATCACAATTAATGAATTGCATCGAGTAAAAAACACTAAATACAGTCTTACAACTTTATTTTAATTCATAAATATCAGCATTCAACATTAACTTTCATTCTTGTTGTAAAAACGGATAAAATGTTATGACAGTCCAAGTAAGTCGATGTGCGAACAAAACGCATCCGAAATAATAAAAAAAAACTTAAGTCAAAACTTTTCAATTAAATATTCGCATGTTTTTCTAATTACTTTCCTCGCTGTAGTGAGGTGAAAAGTTTTGTGTTATACACGGGTGAAAAGTTATTTTACTTCTCGTGTGTTGAAACACTCACTATCGAAAGGATTCTATTTTTGAATCACTCGCTTCGCTCGTGGTCAATCATAGAATCCTTTCGATAGCTCTTGTTTCAAATGAACACTCGCTGGTAAAATACAACTTTCCCCCCTTGTATAACAAATAACTATTATTGTAAAAAAAGCGTGGGGTGCATGTTGACAGATATGAGTAGAAGGATTATCAGTTTGATAACATCTTAAAAAGCACCCTACGCTTTTTTTATAATAAAATATTTTAAATTATTATTATTTATTTGATCAATATTTAGTATTGTTTACAAATTTGGATCTGGATATATTGTACCAAGTCAAGCCTTGACATTGGTCAAATTCACAAATATAATTATACTTTAAATATGAAATAAATTAAATATGAATATAATTATATTTCTATAAATTGATTAACTCATATGATTTGATTTAATTCAGCACGGACGAAGTCACGGGCAAAACCTTGTTACTAACATACAAATAAATCAACATATTTTATGCGTTTGTAAGTGTAAACTAATCTCATGCGGTGCCTTTTACTGTTTCGTTTCAAACAATTGGCTTATTGTCTATCTCGGATAACTACTGTGATGGATTGCGTTAGTTTAAGGTTTCAAGAATTGCTTTGAAGGATTGGATTTCGGGAATCGTAGCGTGGGATTTGAGAATAGGGCAGGAGGCATAGGGACAGAGGTCAGTCGTTCTCGATCGCTCGAATACGCGGGTTCTTTAAGCAGAAGTTTGGTGTAAATTAAGTGAGACCGGCTCACAGTTTATTTAGTCATTGTGAATTAATTAATTAACTCCGTAGTAACTTTGAAAACAGTGGTAGATTATTTCGTGTTCTGTGCTCATAAATTCACCTGATTTTCCCCTTTTTAACCTTTGGTTTGCCGAGGCTACTCTTCGGAACCAATCCTTCCTAGGCAGCTCGGGGCGACTCTCCGGTGTCTATCCTTACCTGTTACCTTTAACCTTTGGTTTGCCGAGGCTACTCTTTGGAACCAATCCTACCTAGGCAGCTCGGGGCGACTCTCCAGTGTCTATCCTTTTTCCTGTTGCCAATAATTAATCCTGAATTTGTGACTATAGAATACGCTACATTGTTAGATTTTTATCTGCTTAAAGTAGGGACCATACGAGTCGAGGTACTCGGTCTCCAAGTCCGGATCCTAACGGTGTCAACGACGATTTGGAGATTTAACGTCCGAAAGGACGGGATCAGGCGTTGAGGATCGACCTGGCGTTCGACTTCCTTTGCCTTAAGCAATTGGCTGTCGAGCTACTTCCTCCTAGCGTGTACCCAGACTTCACGTATCTGCTGGGTCAGTGCGTGTGAGACTGGTGGCGCTGGTCCCCTATTTACATATTTATATATTCCCCCCTCGTATGTCTCTGCTGAATCTCATAAGCATCCCTGACTTCAGCGAGTGAGATTCTTAGGGTGGCCTAGGTTAGGTAATTTAGTTAGACAGAGATTGCCGCCTCGATCCCTCAGGTTAATCTAGGAGTTTTCCATTGCACTTCGGAAAACTGTGAGGTTCGCCTCAAGGTAAGATTGGTATATGTATTAGAATAGTCTAGATTAGCTAGAAATTTAGGATTTGATAGGCCGTTTGATAGGGTTTACTCGTCGTAAATATTCGCTATTGTTTTAACTTAAAGCTAAACTTTAATTTTGATAATTGTTAGAAAAATAATCTAACTGCCCGATTTTCACTTAAAGGAGGGTCATTTTACTAACTATATTAAACCATAAATTGTTCCTATAAAGATTTGGAAACTGTCATTCGCTGAGATTGATTATTATTAGCAAATGTGTACTAATTAATTCCCAGATAATTAAATTAGGAGACGACAAAAGCGATCCGTAGTTGTCTTTACCTAACAAAGGAAGGATTAACTAAAACTTCATTTATTTAACAGAAATTGTTTAGTTTTTGGGTTGGATTTTACTTTATTTCCAATATCAGTGTCTCAGCTATTGACAGATTACTGAATCATTGACTGACATTAGTACTAGTGCTATTGAAATACCTATCATAAGAGATTATTGATACTTTATTACTTGACGTTTCATTTTGACTTTTATTGGGTGTAAATATTTTGTATTATTTAGGTCCCATTAAATTAGAAATCAGGGATTGATTTAAATATTTTTATAACTATCAAAACGAACAAAGAAACACCCAAATTAGAATTAAAGATTAAAGTAGTTTACCACCTGTACCTATATGAAAGGTCAGCTTAGGGCCAATAGAAATCTAGTAACACTATAAAACCTGATTTCATGTTCCCTCTTTTCCTTTTGTTATACTAATACCCAACTTACCGACTGATGACAAGTAAATTCTACTGTCTTTGTGTTGGAGTCTCATAGGGTCTATGGTACGTGAGACACAGCTGCTGGTAAATAGCCAGGGAGATTATCTCCGGGGCGGAGGACGGGGCCCCAGCTTTAACACATAATATAATTGCTATTTTACCAACTAATACTCATTTTGTTCATAGTTTCCACCGATAGTGTTTACTAGACACTAAATAATAAGTCATTCCTGTTCGAAGTTTTATAACTATTTTATTCCATTTTATTTAAGATAGTACTTAGGTTTAGGTCGTTAGAGTTAAAGGTTGATTGATAGGCATTCCTTATTTCTGCTAAACGGAGTTGGTTTACTATGACAACGTAGGGTACTAGACGATCACGTGGCCAAATTTATATTACTTGTCAGATTAATTATCCATAACTTGTCCAGGTTTTTAAGAAATATTAAGGGTGTTATTTTTAATATAGGTTAGTTAAATAAGGTGCCGTAAATAATAACTTTAGGTTGAGTTAGTATTACCGTTAGAGTAACAAGTAGGGTAACTCGTAGGTTAAGGGTTAGTATATAAGATTATATATTATATTAATATAATTCGGTTAGGTTAGAGCGGTACATAATTTGATGAAACCGTGACCAGGATCTATATGGGTTTATCTAACTGCGTTTTAGTCTAAAAACATCTATTATCATCATTTCAGTCTATTTGCGTCCCACTGCTGAGACCTGTGTTCATTTGCTTCGTAAGTGTGTGCAGGCTTCCTCACGATGTTTTCGTTCACTATTAGGCTCATGGTAGATTTCAAGTGTGTTCGTATCCGAACGACTTCGAGGTGCGAGTCCGGGTTAGAACCCGTGGGTTCTCTGCTTGATAGGGCATAGTTTGAATTGATAGGCTACTAAGGTTTTATCTCTAGCAATTGGTAATTTATTAGTCTATGGTTAGGTATGACAAGTTATGGTCGGACAAGTGTAGTTAAGTTAATGACTGTTTTACAGTCAATTTGTTGTCGTGAGAATGGAAAGTGGATAAGGAGTGTTGTCAATTAACTGTTCGCTAGATTTATGAATATGGAGATAAATAATTAAGACTAAATATAAGGCTTACGTTAATTATTGTAGGTTTCAGTTGTTTCTTTTATATCAAATCACTATTATTTAATTTTGAATTCTTTTTATTAAACCGAGAATCAGTTAAGATCACTGATTGATTCATTAGTATGTCAACAAGATTAGCTTGGTTGTAGAGTTTGAATAATTGATCATGATGATGATACTTTCACTTCATTCGGTTTATGTCTTAATTTAATTCACTTTGAGTCTGGTATATACGAATATATCTATCACGCTGTTGCCATGAAGTTATAATTACGTACGCTAACTAAATAGTTGTGATTCAGTACTTAGTACTTTCAATTATTTTAAAACGTTATCAAATTAATATTACTTTTAAAATTTCTGATCATTGAAGTACAAACCTTTCTTATGGTCAAATGCAATAAAGTTATTTCGAAACAGGATAGAGAATAAAAAAACAGTCCTTTGTCTTTGTACAACGTGCACTTTTTCACGCTATGGCGCCGGGTTTTTAGGTAGTCTTAAGGCACCTCTATTGTACGGAAAAAAAAAAAAAACTACAGCACAGATTGTTTTCTCACGCTTAAACAATTAGGAGCACGTGTCAAGTGGATAGTTAACTTCTCAGTTAGTGACACAAAAGTGATCTTTTTTGTTCATTGAACGCTTAATCATAGTTTTAAAATATATTACCCTTAGTTTCAAGTATTTAACTAATCTGTTTGCCCCTGTGCAGGAAAAAAAAGGTGGGTTTTGTTCCTTGCGTTTTACAAGTGCCACAAGGCTCACAAATGTCTTTATTATTCTGGGAAGATTGTTCCGTTTGCCTTTCTCGCTCTAACATATGCGTTAGGTAATAACATTACCTCACTTACGTTATAGATTCAAGTTCAACTTAAATCTATGTGTTTAGTTCAAGCTAACTGTTACAGTAACAATTACAATTAAATGATTGATGTACGATTCTAACTAAACAATATTACAGAACTACAGAAACAGGCATATAGGTACGTATTCAAACGGAAACTTAACTGTTTAGAGAAACATTAAATAGGTATTCTCAGGAAGATTTCAATAAAGTCTGGTTTTTAGGGTAATATTATTGGTGGAGCGAGTAAAGCTAGCTAAAACTTTTTTAGTTGGGGGAGAGGAATACTTTAAATTTATCTAGAGTTGCATAGTCGGGGGAGAGTACTTGTTGTATTAATTACCCAAGTGATCAGTGTGTATGTTGTTTGAGTCAGTCACCATGTCACCATTGAAAGTAGTGGCGTAGTACCTTAACAACTTGATCCCTAACGGATTACCTAAAATTTATTTGTGTTAACATCCATGTTTCTAAATATTCATGAATAATAAGACGCGTAGTATTAATCAGTTTAGCTTGCACAATGCACTTTAACCAATCGCAGATCGAGTGCATTTACTCCTGGAATAACCCGCTAGATTTCAGCCTTCTTGTTATTCACAAAACTAATATTTAGTGTAGGTATACTCTTAATATTTCGGATTTTGACTGATCGATTTGATTAGAACAAATAAAACTGACAATTAGATGTCTCGAAAAGCTAGAAGTTACATACACAATTATCTAACACTTTCAAACTTAAACAAACTGTTTTAAACTTTCTTGATTTTCACTCTAACACGTCGTATAAGTAAACGTCGAGGTAAATATTATTTTGCGTGATAAGTCCTGTTTAGTATAGTAATTATCAAACAAACTGTTATAAAACCTAGCGGTATTTGACAGAACTGAAAACTAGTCTATTTATATATCTCTCAAGGGGCCGGAAACGCATCAGTGTTATCCTTAGTGTTACGGGTATCCATGGGCGGCAGATGTTTACTTCCCACTACATTGAACCTTTGTAAGAGTATTTAGTTGCTATGTTTTCTATTATCTATAAACATGCGATTGATGCGAGCTAGTTATAGATTAGTGTCCAGATTACACTATTTAGTTTCGATCAAGCAATTAAGTTAAATATAAAAAAATTTAAATAACCTAACAATGATATTTTCGTAAAGAAAAAAAAAATACGATTTCATAAAACCTGAACTATTTGAAGTTTATATTTTAATGTTTAAGACAATACCTAGGAGGTGTAGCGCCCTAAGCGCAGCATTAGAATGTATACTTTAAAACTGCAATTTCAGTTTTTATATTGAACATTTATAAACATCCGTGCAAAATAAATCGTACCTAGTAATGATAGTCAAAATATTTGTAAGTATGTACGTATGTTTGTTAAAACTCTTTATTGTACATTAAAACACATGAAAATAGATGATTGATGATTATTACTTCATTGGTGTTTTTACATTCTAAGTTACGTCATTTAAAACGACTTAGTTAATATAAATAGCTAACAAGTAAATTAGGATGGGCAAATTATTAAGACATTGTTCTTGATAGCAATAACCTTTATGTAATGTAACCGTTCGTTATTAGGTAGTGGTGTTTTGTATTGACTAGATATTCCGGTGCAAGAATACAATAATAAATTGTACGTTCCTAGGTTTGATTAGTACTTATATAAAAAAAAAAAACTTTAACTGGATGGAAAAGAATACCAAATATTTTAAAGAAGTAATATGTTATATTTTTAATATTAGTTGTACGTTTTACATTTCAAACGTAACTTGTTGCATTATTTAAAGCAAGTATGGAAAAGAGAATGCGGAAGGACGTACAATGATGAATCAAGTTCTGTGAGATAAATAGAATGATGGATGAAATTAGAACAAATGGAATGTAGTATGATGTATAATGGAGTAGAAACTATGGTTACAAGAGCTTTAATGGTGTCACATTTTACAGATATGTAGACGGTTTATTGGCATTTTAACCTCTGAACAGCACACATCAAATGGTTTTTCTGTGCGAAAGGTGTTAGGGTAACACGCACTTGTATAGAACACCTATCAGTTCAAAATGTGACCTCAAAAACAAAAAAATTAATAAATAACAGAAATAAATGTTGAAAAAAAAATAACAACAAATATTTTTTATATTTACTTATTGCAAAGTTAATACAAAACAAAGGTTAATTTTGTATTTTTCATTGATAACGATAACCGTTATTGTCTGCAACAAGATTAATACTAAACCAAGGTTAATTTTGGTCAGAGCAGAAAATAATATCGTAACAGGATTAACACTAATCAAAGGTTAATTTTGTATTTAGTTAGTGTTCATTTTGAATTGATAACAAATGGGTTTTTGTCAAGTATGTGGCAGGTCAGATTGACATTCGGCGAAACTGCTGGGCACAGAGACTCCATACTACACACGCAGCTAACACAGCTGAAGCTAAAACGCATTACACTACACACTCTCCAAATTTATAATATTCATCATGTTGAGTGGAAATTTCAGGTGGGATTTCTGATTAATGGATGGTTATGACTCTGAGCTATTAACGTATTCTAGTTTGGGGAGAGGCGGATCGGAGATACCAGAATCTGGTCGCCAAGCGAAAAGCAAGACTGGTCTTGGTAGGGCTGACGAGTACCATTCGGGTAAACCGGATTCACAACCCGGTTCCTTTATTCTGAACTAGATTGCCTTGTGACGATTATGATTGTTCATGATTAGGATATCATAAGTCTGAAAAATTCCATTCTTCGTTTTGAGTGTTTAATTTTGGTTTAAATACACACCACACCACACTCACACTCACAGGAGAAAATGCTAAATAAATTTAACTAATATTTATTACTTATATTCATTGGTTCATATATTTGTGAATTAGTATGTTGTTAGAATATTTCCTCCAGTTAAAATTATTTATTTCGACCTTGCGTAAATATTCGGGGAGAGAAGCTGTACCAAGTCAAGCCTTGACATTGGTCAAATTCACAAATATAATTATACTTTAAATATGAAATAAATTAAATATGAATATAATTATATTTCTATAAATTGATTAACTCATATGATTTGATTTAATTCAGCACGGACGAAGTCACGGGCAAAACCTTGTTACTAACATACAAATAAATCAACATATTTTATGCGTTTGTAAGTGTAAACTAATCTCATGCGGTGCCTTTTACTGTTTCGTTTCAAACAATTGGCTTATTGTCTATCTCGGATAACTACTGTGATGGATTGCGTTAGTTTAAGGTTTCAAGAATTGCTTTGAAGGATTGGATTTCGGGAATCGTAGCGTGGGATTTGAGAATAGGGCAGGAGGCATAGGGACAGAGGTCAGTCGTTCTCGATCGCTCGAATACGCGGGTTCTTTAAGCAGAAGTTTGGTGTAAATTAAGTGAGACCGGCTCACAGTTTATTTAGTCATTGTGAATTAATTAATTAACTCCGTAGTAACTTTGAAAACAGTGGTAGATTATTTCGTGTTCTGTGCTCATAAATTCACCTGATTTTCCCCTTTTTAACCTTTGGTTTGCCGAGGCTACTCTTCGGAACCAATCCTTCCTAGGCAGCTCGGGGCGACTCTCCGGTGTCTATCCTTACCTGTTACCTTTAACCTTTGGTTTGCCGAGGCTACTCTTTGGAACCAATCCTACCTAGGCAGCTCGGGGCGACTCTCCAGTGTCTATCCTTTTTCCTGTTGCCAATAATTAATCCTGAATTTGTGACTATAGAATACGCTACATTGTTAGATTTTTATCTGCTTAAAGTAGGGACCATACGAGTCGAGGTACTCGGTCTCCAAGTCCGGATCCTAACGGTGTCAACGACGATTTGGAGATTTAACGTCCGAAAGGACGGGATCAGGCGTTGAGGATCGACCTGGCGTTCGACTTCCTTTGCCTTAAGCAATTGGCTGTCGAGCTACTTCCTCCTAGCGTGTACCCAGACTTCACGTATCTGCTGGGTCAGTGCGTGTGAGACTGGTGGCGCTGGTCCCCTATTTACATATTTATATATTCCCCCCTCGTATGTCTCTGCTGAATCTCATAAGCATCCCTGACTTCAGCGAGTGAGATTCTTAGGGTGGCCTAGGTTAGGTAATTTAGTTAGACAGAGGTTGCCGCCTCGATCCCTCAGGTTAATCTAGGAGTTTTCCATTGCACTTCGGAAAACTGTGAGGTTCGCCTCAAGGTAAGATTGGTATATGTATTAGAATAGTCTAGATTAGCTAGAAATTTAGGATTTGATAGGCCGTTTGATAGGGTTTACTCGTCGTAAATATTCGCTATTGTTTTAACTTAAAGCTAAACTTTAATTTTGATAATTGTTAGAAAAATAATCTAACTGCCCGATTTTCACTTAAAGGAGGGTCATTTTACTAACTATATTAAACCATAAATTGTTCCTATAAAGATTTGGAAACTGTCATTCGCTGAGATTGATTATTATTAGCAAATGTGTACTAATTAATTCCCAGATAATTAAATTAGGAGACGACAAAAGCGATCCGTAGTTGTCTTTACCTAACAAAGGGAGGATTAACTAAAACTTCATTTATTTAACAGAAATTGTTTAGTTTTTGGGTTGGATTTTACTTTATTTCCAATATCAGTGTCTCAGCTATTGACAGATTACTGAATCATTGACTGACATTAGTACTAGTGCTATTGAAATACCTATCATAAGAGATTATTGATACTTTATTACTTGACGTTTCATTTTGACTTTTATTGGGTGTAAATATTTTGTATTATTTAGGTCCCATTAAATTAGAAATCAGGGATTGATTTAAATATTTTTATAACTATCAAAACGAACAAAGAAACACCCAAATTAGAATTAAAGATTAAAGTAGTTTACCACCTGTACCTATATGAAAGGTCAGCTTAGGGCCAATAGAAATCTAGTAACACTATAAAACCTGATTTCATGTTCCCTCTTTTCCTTTTGTTATACTAATACCCAACTTACCGACTGATGACAAGTAAATTCTACTGTCTTTGTGTTGGAGTCTCATAGGGTCTATGGTACGTGAGACACAGCTGCTGGTAAATAGCCAGGGAGATTATCTCCGGGGCGGAGGACGGGGCCCCAGCTTTAACACATAATATAATTGCTATTTTACCAACTAATACTCATTTTGTTCATAGTTTCCACCGATAGTGTTTACTAGACACTAAATAATAAGTCATTCCTGTTCGAAGTTTTATAACTATTTTATTCCATTTTATTTAAGATAGTACTTAGGTTTAGGTCGTTAGAGTTAAAGGTTGATTGATAGGCATTCCTTATTTCTGCTAAACGGAGTTGGTTTACTATGACAACGTAGGGTACTAGACGATCACGTGGCCAAATTTATATTACTTGTCAGATTAATTATCCATAACTTGTCCAGGTTTTTAAGAAATATTAAGGGTGTTATTTTTAATATAGGTTAGTTAAATAAGGTGCCGTAAATAATAACTTTAGGTTGAGTTAGTATTACCGTTAGAGTAACAAGTAGGGTAACTCGTAGGTTAAGGGTTAGTATATAAGATTATATATTATATTAATATAATTCGGTTAGGTTAGAGCGGTACAATATCAATATAATAATTGCTTACTAAGAATTTTATTTGCACTATAAGAATAATGAATTTCTCTATTTTTTCTCTATTTCTCTATTTTTCTATTTTTTAGTTGCATTTTTTTCACAGTGAGAGTTTCCATGTGCTAAAAAGAGACATGACGGTTTTTTGCTCGTCTTAAATAGAATCGGTCCATCTTATACTTGATCTTTGGTGCGCGCGCACTGCTCTACACTACTAAACGTCAACCTCTCTCTTTTTAACTTTACCCCCTCACCTACAACCCCTCAACCCCCTAAACCCAACTCCCCCCCAACATCCCCCACCCCATTTCCCCGAACCCCTAACCCCAACCCCCACACCCTTACCCCCAACCCCCTAAACTCCCCTTACCCCCCTCCCCATTTCCCCAACCCCCAACCACCTAAACCCAACCCCCCTAACCCTAACCCTTAACCCTTATTGTGGAGTGCCTTTGGCCATCTTCCAGCTCCATCATCAGACCCTGGTTACCATCTGGGATCAAAGTGCTCGTCAAGACGAATCAAACGAGCCCAAACTCGACGGGGTTGTGTCGTTTTATTGTGGAGTGCCTTTGGCCATCTTCCAGCTCCATCATCAGACCTTGGTTACCATCCGGGATCAAAGTGCTCGTCAAGACGAATCAAACGAGCCCAAACTCAACGGGATTGTGTTGTTTTCTTACAGAGTTCCTATGGCCACCATCCAGCTCCATCATCAAATCAGCTCCATGTTACAATAATATTGCATTGTCATCCAATTTACACATACGTGCAAAATTTCAGCTCAATCGGAAACCGGGAAGTGGGTCAAAATCGCGCCCTAAGGAGTCGGTTACAAACAAACAAACAAACAAACAAACATACAAACAAACATACAAACAAACAAACATACAAGTGAAGCTAATATAAAGCGTGTAAAAAAAATATTTGATGTACTATTCCACCGAAAATTGGTTTCAACGAGATCTAGTTTGTCTAGTCTGTCTATATCAGCAACCAATCTACAATGATCCCACACTGCGCACATTTTGCTTAGGAGCAGGGGTCTGCTAAGACTGGATGTTCATAGATACATATAAATTTGTACGGAACCCTCGGTGCGCGAGTCCGACTCGCACTTGGCCGGTTTTTTACCGTTTTCAAAATTCCTCCCCCGTACAAAATTTAATTTAAATCTGTTCTGCGGCTATTTATTCCCCACACAAACTTTCAATTGTTGTTTAGTTGTGTTTATAACAGTTTTTGTGATAAATTTAATGAGTTATACTCCTTTCACTGTAGCATGGTGCGGGTGGCAGGTGTCAAAACCCACAGACTAGAGAAGTGAAAGCTTTAAAACTCGAATCGATAAAACTATAAATTTATAACTTTAATTAGGTATGTGTAATTTAATTAATAATATAAATTTACTATTATTTCATGAAATCAAGTAAAGTAAACTAAGTACCGGAGTTCTTTATAATGCAAAAAAAAGAAAAGTCGAGAGTTCCGTACATATTTTTAGGTATATCAAAAATAGACCGTAACATAAAGCAAAACTATAATTAAACAAAACTAAACCAGTAACCATAATGTGGTGGTTAATGATGTCTCTGTGATAGATAAGATGGAAGCCGGCAGTGATCACTTAATAATCAGAGGCATATGGATAATTTAATACTGCTTGTATTGAAGATGCGATAGAGCGGAATAAATGCCTCGAAAGTGTTCGTAAAAGATAGGTCTACATTTATGTCATTGCTAGCTGGTTGAAATGGCTACGAGCAGGACATAATAGCACGCAGAACAGGTGGCCGTTGGAGCTGAAAAGTTCTCGAGTGAGACCACGGAATGGCAAGCGCAGCGTGGGATGTCCACCAATGAGGTGGAAGGATGATTTAGTAAGAGCTACAGGTTCAAGGTGGACGCTATCCGCTTCCAACCGTAATGTTTGGGTATCAATAAGGGAGGCCTATGTCCAGCAGTGGACGTCCTATGGCTGAAATACTTGTATCTTTTATTTTAACAGAACCTTATTGAATAACATAAGTCATTATTTTTAAAGCATTTTATCACGTAGGTAAGGTAAGTGTCACTCATAAACTTAGGTACGTAATTGTCGGACATACTAACCTATTCTGTTACCACGGCATGGAATAATTTTTTTAAAGCGTATCGTTATTAACATTAAAAATTAATAAGTATCGATAAACTCGTGGTAGATTGTGTTCTATCATTAAATGTTTCGTCACACGCATATTACGTTTCTCAACTTAATCGTATTTTATTTTTCTTATTGATAATAAAAAATAATTAGGTTAAATTTCTTTTGTGCACGATAGTTTTTTCGAAGTATAAATGTTTAACTCCAGACAAATTCAGTCTGGAATTTAAATAATTCGCTATGAAATACACCGCAGCAATTTTGTCTAAGTGTAACGGAACGGTGTGTCAAGTATCGCCCGCACCATGCTACAGTGAAAGGAGTATAGTGTTAAGTCTAGTCTTTGGTTATGTTCGGTCGTGATTTTCTTCCTAAGTCCTTTGTGATCATTTTTCTCGAGCAACCATTTACAAAAATCATATTATTAATAGCTTGTTAGAAAGCTAGAAATACATACATGTTTTGCGTACAATTTGCACGCCCAATTTATTAGCACAATTTTCTGTTTTTGTGTCATTTATGTTGAGCGACCTGATAAAAAATCATATTTTTTTTTTTTACTTTTTGGTCTCGCATTCTTAAATGAGTACAGATAATTCTACTTTTAAGGAATTTTTCGCAGATGGAGTCGCGGTCAACAGCTAGTATTATAATGTGAAAGTAACTCTGTATGTCTGTCAGTTATCCCTTCACGCTTAAACCGATGAACTGTTTTAGATGAAGTTTAGAAGTGTACACATATTAGAGATAGTTTGAAACAATGGAAAGGACATAAACGAATTTATCGCAAACGGAATCCTGTCCAATAGCTAGTTCGTTACCTATAATACTTTCATTATATATGATTTTTTCACATTTTTTTAAGCTTACAGTTTATCTAGTAGAGAGATGACACTTGACTCTAAAAAAATGCATTTTAAAGGTTAATTATTCGGAAAATGAATCCTTAAATCTAACAATGGTTGTAGCTAACTCACAATATTTTTAAAAGACCAGAAGACAAAATAAAAGTAGAATGCGATTAACACATTTATTTCAATATAAGTACCGTTAACAAAAAGCCGTAATACATTTACTTCTCCGATTCATGCTCGTGAACGACTTGAGGCTTGAAATCCAGGTCCAACACCCTGCTCAAACTGTTGACGTACATGTCCAGTCGCTGCGTCATGTAGTAACAACGGCGGTCCTTTATCTGCCTGTTCTGATTCAAATCCATCACTCCAATGAGCAGACCGTCCCTGGTCCTCGACAGCCCGGGACACCTCACACCATCAGGACCAGTAAAGTAGCTAGATCCATAGAACAACCCCAAGTCCTTATGCGCTGGCTTACCGTCAGCAGAAGTAAACTCGTTAGGGAACTCCTCATACCCAACCCTGTTAATCGCAGCCGTGAAGTAGCAGTTCGTAATAGCGGCGTTCCTAGCTTCGATATTCCACATGTACTCACTTCCGGCCTCAGCGGCGATGGTAGCAGAAGGGTTGAAGACGATTTCAGCGCCGTTCTGTCCGAACATCATCCAGTTCAAGACGTGGTGGCGGTCGAAGCAGATGTTGATGGCGATTTTGCCGTAACGCGTTGCAAAAACGGGGTGGCCAGAGTTACCTTCCATGTAATAGTTAGACTCGTTGAAGTCTCCGACTCTCGGGATGTGGTTCTTTCTTTGCTTGCCGATAACGTTGCCACTGTCGCTGATAACCACAGCGGTGTTCCAAAGAATGTCTGCATGCTTCTCGTCCCTTTCAAGGATAGAAGAGATGATTACCATGGAGTATTTTATGGCCAGCTCTCGAAGAAATCTCGTTGTCTCTCCAGTTTCAGCTGACTCCGCGAATTCGCACCACGGCTGCTTCTCTCGAGTACAGAAAGCGAACGGCATGTTCCATAGCTCTTGGAAACAGATGATGTTGACACCTTCCGCGCCGGCAACATCGATGATCTTCTTCACTTTATCAAAGATTCCTTTTTTCTGCTCGGTAATCGGACGGTCAGTTGGTACAGCGATAGAGTGTTGGATGACACCGACTTTGACGATCCTCGGGGGTCGTGTTTGTTCTTTCTTCGCTGGGAAGGCGTAGGCAGCGATTTCAAAGTCTGCTTCCTTGGCAGCGGCAAGAGAAGAATCCTTGATGTTTACTTCATGGTGGTCTTTTCTGCCGTAGTAGATCCGGTTGAACTCGTCAAGGTCACGACCGCTGAGGTTGTTGTTGATAATAGCTTCTAAGCTGGGAGTTTCGCCGTCCATGATGCCGTGGGTAATGATCAGTAGTCAGTGGGGAGTCGTCGCGCGGGCCTGCCTTTAAATAGGGTGTACCGGAGGTACTGAGACGTGTGCATAGAACGTATCTGTGTGGTCCGACTGTTTCTTGACGACCTTCGACCTGATGTGATAAAGCTTGAGACAATAACGAAGGAAAATATTTGAGTTATCAATAGAGCTTGAATACGTGACTGGATGTTTTTAATCCCTATTTGTTATTCTATTTCTGTCTGAGGGACGGTTGATCGGAATATTTATATATTTAGAGGATAATTTCGTTTCTTTTATTCGGTCAGAGTACGGGTTTCGGATGGATGGATATGATGATATGGATAGTTAAAAATAATGTTAATTGATATTTTAATTGATTGATTCAGGCGTTATTTGGCGGAGGACATATCAATGAACAACGTACGATTTTTTACCTTACTACTTTGGTAGCCGAGTTTTAAGGCTGGTCTATTTCGAGCAAAAAGAAAGGTAAAAGGTAGTAGTTCATTCGTGGTAGTAGTACAATAGACGTTTTTCAATGTAAGTACTAGGTAAGAATAAGAACAGACAACTTTCATTCAGAACAGCATCAACAAAGACCAAAAATACGTAGTAATTTCCTCCGGAATAGCTAGAAAAGTACCTAGACACTTTTCAATTTATTTGCTTTAGTAACGATAAATGAGATCAAACCACCAAGGCATTAAGTAGATCAATCAAGTATCCAGTATATAATTATGGATATAGCGTCGCTAGCCGGTATACATGTTAAACATAAACCTCCATTAACATAAAGACGAAACTTGTGAAACATTATCAACCTTATTTCAAAACTTCTAAAAGCATACAATCCAATAGAAACTGTCGCGTTCCATACATAAATAAGCAATCAGTTTACTGCGCAAACGATTACGTAATGTAACAAAGTTATCTTTGCCTTCTTTGCAGTCAAATATGGTACTAAAGTAGTCACACTTACTAGTCTATGTGCGTTGGCATCGTCACAAATGAAGAGTGCGGCAATCTGGTGTCAGTTATAATTATTTATAAACATTGACTTACTAAATTAAAGATTTGTCTTCGTACTATATCAAATATGGAACCCGACCGGACCATCGACAGTTTAATAAAGGATAATTTGCCGCCAGAACAGCTGAAGGAATTCAATAGAATCTACTATGGTAGAAAAGACCATTGTCAGCTGAGTTTAAAGGAATCAACTATTCGTGGTTGTAAAGAGAATGACTTTGAAATAGCTGCGTACAATTTTCATGCTACGAATGAAGAAATAAGACCACCGAGGTTAGTGAAATTAGCGTTGGTTCAACATTCTATTGTTTTATCCACTGATCAACCGATAAAACTACAACGAGAAGCTATTTTCCGTAAAGTAGAAAAGTTCATACAAACAGCGGCAGAAGAAGGAGTGCAAATTCTTTGCCTAGAAGAAACGTGGTCGATGCCATTCTTTTTGGGAACGAGAGAAAAGGATAGATGGTCTGAGTTTGCCGAATCTACTGAAAACGGACCAAGTGTCTCGTTTCTTTGCAAATTAGCTAAAAAGTATGGAATGGTTATCGTTTCGCCAATTTTAGAAAAAGAAAGTAGCAGCGTATGGTGGAACACAGCAGTGGTTATCGATGAAAATGGTAAAGTAATGGGAAAACACCGCAAAAATCATTTGCCAAGTGTAGGAAGCTTTAGTGAGACGGCTTTTTACTCCCCAGGTAACACAGGTCACCCAGTTTTTGAGACAAAGTTTGGAAAAATTGCAATAAATATCTGTTACGGACGTCACCAAGCTTTGAACTGGTTGATGTTCGCGCTGAATGGCGCCGAAATCGTATTCAATCCAGCTGCAACTATATCAGAATTTGGTGAATCTTTTTGGGGAATTGAAGCCCGAAACGCTGCCATTGCCAATAGCTATTTCACTTGCAGCATAAATAGAGTCGGAACTGAAGAATTCACTCTTCAGAATGGAATTGATAAAATCACTAGGACCTACTACGGATCCAGTTACGTGACTGCTCCTAATGGATGCAGAACTCCTAGTCTTTCGAGAATAAAAGATGGTATTTTGATCGCAGAAGTAGATTTAAATTTGTGCAGGCAGATTAAAGATCAATGGGGTTTTAATATGACTGCCAGATTAGAAATGTATGCTGATGAGTTAAATAAAATAAAATAAAATTCGAGGTGACTTGGTTGTTTTTTTATAGTTATAAATTATAATAGTATACCTTCACAAAAAAATAAACAATATCAAATTATTATTTGTAATTTTTCGTTTTATTCATAAGAAATGAGCGCTGAAACCAAACGCAAAGCAAATACTCGCTAGTCAAATGGTTGATATCTGTGGTCGTTTGTTTCGCTGACGCTGACGGCCGAATGATATGTCATTTTTGATTCCCGTAATTCGCATAGTTTGAACAAAACAATTTATTACAAAAGCAAAAAGTAGCGTAGAAAACAGCATAAAATGGTAAGTGAACCTAATTTAACACAGCCTAATCATCGTACGTACAAAATGTTACCTTAATTATTGGACCGGTTGTGGTTATGTTAGCGTCATTACAGTGCAATATTGGGTCTAATATTTTACAAACTTTAACTAACTTAAGTTTAATATGAAACATTGATCATTTTACAGTTCTAAGCCCGGATTTATCTCGTTAATTCTTACCAAAAATTTACTCCTACTTTATACTTTTTAGGTGTTAATTTTTGAAGTCTAATTTTTCGTTCTTTCTAGTCGATTGTAGCGTACAACGGTGGTGCAGTGGTCGCGATGAAGGGTCAGGACTGCGTGGCGATCGCTACGGATAAGCGCTTCGGTATCCAAGCGCAGACAGTATCCACAAACTTTCCCAAGGTGTACCGAATGGGACCCTCGCTATACGTAGGCCTACCAGGTCTCGCCACTGACACACAGACTGTATTCCAGAGGCTCCAGTTCAGGTATTCAACTTGTCAACTAAATTTGTAGTAACAATATAGTTACACTTGCATATCTGGGTAAATCAAATAATTATATGGATATTATTTTTAAAATCATTTTTGGCCAAGGGGCCTCTTTTCCTTTTATGCTCTGAGGCGACCAGACCTCTATATCCGGCCCTGTTTGCGTCATATTGGTAATAAGTTTAACAAATGTGCACAAGAATGTGTATTCTCATCTTTGATCAATTATAACTGTAGATCCACAGTTGCACGCCCGAAAATGTCCGAGCCAAATGAGCGCCACTTTGATAAAAGTGGCCTTGTTTTTTCTCAGAACGTTGCGTGAAATTGTCAAGTTTAGCTGTCAAGTGGAGTTTTGCCGCTACCGAAATTCGACTGTAATGAAGTAAAGACTAGGTTCAAATTTCTGTGTAGGTGATGATTTTATTTGTTACGCAACCAAATAAAAAAGTTCGGACATTCTTTGAAGGGGATTTTGTTCGGCAATGTGTATCTACAGTTATAATTGATCAAAGATTCTCATCTTTCTTGTTTTGTTTGCCTAGCCTTTATGAGATAAAATATGCCTTTCATTTTTTTTTTCCTTTTATTAGTCCTTCAACAATCTGGTAAAAATTGTAGGAACCACTTGGATGCGGGCAGCACAGGATCAATATTTGCGGAACCATTTGGGGGGGAGGCTTTTGTCCAGCAGTGAACGTCCTTTGGCTGATATGATGATGATTAGTCCTTCTTTTTTATAATAATTAATTAATTAACATCAATCAAATCGAGTAACAATAATTCCCGTTTCTCATATTCATTAACCTTACAACTCCTGCCGGCTACCGGGGGAGTCAGCAAATAAAGTACTGTGCTGCCGTGCTCAAGCTAAAAGGCGGCTAAGTGACATTTGGTCAATTTCGACTTTTCAATACCATTCTGCTTAGAAAAAAAATCTCTATCGATCTGTCTAGGAACGGTTTTTCTATCTTTTACCGTTTCGAAAATAATTTTTCAAAAAAAGCGGCTAAATACATAGAAAATGGACTTTGCTATGCTTAAAGGCGACTAAACCACTTTACTTAACTAAAAAGCTACTAAAGTACTTTAACGTTTGGATTGTTTTTCCTTTTTTATTATAAATGCCAAGCTTAAAAGCGGTTATTATTTTTGGGTACACTAAAAGGCGGCTAAACGTCTTTAACCGCTATCTAACTAGGTTTCATTGAATAAAATACTTAGCTGATACCTGACTACAAGGCGATTATACGACAATGCATCACTAAAAAGCAGTTAAAATCACATTGCCGCCTTTTAGTCCTGTATTCATGCCACAATTCCAGTAAAAAACCTACGGTTGAAAGCGGCATTTGTCCGTGCGCAAAGTAAACGACATATTTTATTTAATAGTTTGCATAACTAAAAGGGGGCTATTCTACAATACATGACTAAAATGCAGCTAACTACGCCTGCCTCTTTCTTCTGTACCCTCGCTAAACCAGAAAACTTACCATAATAAAGAAGTAGATGTGTCAATGTGCAGTAACCTCTTAGTGTAGGAAGACGTTTCGCGGGCGGACGGCGACGCATTCCCACCAAATAACATTATGGCCAATAAACATATTATGAGGTCTGTAAGTTACATATTTTCTTTTTGTGTAATCGCAGAATTAGAATTAGTATTACAAGATTTGTAATGTACTCGGTTGACTAGTAGAGTATGTACATATATTACAATTAGCCACTCACGTGTCTTTTTTTCCAATTACTATCATTTATTGACAAGTGATTTCAAACAAGGTCATTACTGACTTAAGGAATAAATATGATTGAAATAAATAAATAAATTGGCAACCGTGGTTGCACAAAGCATGTGATTGGCTTTGTAGGTATGTATCTTGTACGTTAAATTTGACCCACTTCCTGGTTACCGATTGAGTTGACATTTTGCAACTTCGATCAACAATACGCATACTTAATATTCCGTCTTCCGTCTTCTAATTCCGTCTTCACCCGGATCTTTGTTGTTTTTAAGCTGCCCCAGGGCAATCCTAATCTCGCTCATTTCGACGTCCGGGATAATTATCTGTAGTGGCGTGTTAGTGAGGCTCTGATGTGACTTGGATCGGGAAGAGGCTGTGCAGCATGGGAAGCATACAGCTGTCCATAAAAGCTCTCAATCTCGGCGAGGATTTCCGGCTTAGAGGTGATGGTTTGGCCATTTGCAGTTTTTAGTTTCATTAGGTTGCTCCTTCCAAGTTGCTGTAGAAAGACTTTCGATCCCCGGTTGCGCTCTATTACCTCCATAATAGAGCGAGTATTGGAGCTACGGAGATCTCGCCTTATCAGCTTTCTAACATGCTTGGAGAGCTCTGTTTCACCTAACGAAACAGTCTGCGCCGCCATTTCTCGTCGCCGCCTCATGAGTTCCAGAGTCTCGCGAGAGAGTTTAGACTGCTGTACACTTCGCTGCTTTGGGAAACACGTTGTTCCCACATCCCGAATCGTCCTCACCAACTGGTCGGCCTCTTTATCAACATCGTCGGTGGTTTCCAACAAATCAACAAGAGTTGTGTTGGACGCAAAACAGATCTCACCATGCGGACTCTCTCCAGCTTATGACGTATATTCAGAGTGCCTCGAACAAGTCGATGATCACTGCCTGTGTTAAACCTGTTGATCACTGAGACATCCCTGAATATATGCTTTGTATCCGTCATGATAAAATCGATCTCATTTCGCGTCTTACCGTCGGGGCTTCTCCAAGTCCACTTACTGTAAGGCCCCTTCTTAAAGAAAGAATTCATTAGAAAAAGCTTTTGGCTTTCCAGGAAGCTGACCAACATGTGCCCCTGTGGTTTCTAACTCCAAATCCGTGCGGTCCGATAGTCGAATCGTCGCATGCCTGTACTCCCACCTTAGCGTTGAGGTCTCCCATAACAACGCTGTAATGTGTTCTAGTGGTGCTATGCATGGCTTTACTTATGTCCTCATACATAGCTTCCACTTCGTCGTCGGAGTATGCCGAGGTCGGCGCGTACACTTGTATAACTTTCAAGGAGCACCTATCAGTCAACTTAAGTACAAGGTATGCTACCCTTGCCGACACGCTACCGATCTCCACCACATTGTTACAGAGAGCTTTATTGATAAGGAAGCCGACTCCACCTTGGGACTACTGTTCGCCCTCCCGAAAGTAGAATAGGTTACCGGAGCTTAAGGTTATCGTATCCTCTCCGTCTCTACGGACCTCCGACAAACCCAAGATATGCCACCCCCCGCCCTACCGTTACCATGGCCGCTACCGTAACCAGGAATAGTAGGGCTGCCAAGAACTGGGGGCCGGGGTAATGGTTGTGCTACCATAAAAGGTTTTGCCCATAATCACCACGCTGGGCAGGCGGGTTGGTAATCGCAGAATTAGGCCACTTGCACCAGCAACGCTGCTGCCCGTTGCTGGCCGACTTAATTTTGCCTACTTGCTTTTGGATGGTTATTCCGCCATCTGTCGGTCACCAGAGCCTCGTCAGTTGCTAGCAGGGTGCACCACGGGCAGGTGAGGTTGACATTTGGAGATTGAGATTCTGGGTTCTCCTTTACACCCCTATGACCTTTTTTTAATACCATATTATTATTCAAATGGACATAATTCTAAATTACTGTGACTAAGTTGCTTTTTTTTGAGATTGTAACTATCCTTTTGATTTTTGCGCAGAGTGCCATATTTGTTCTATTTTAATATCACAATGAAGTATTAACTATGGTAGCAATGACGAGCTATTTGAATGTCGATTTTACATACATGGAAATAAACGAATAATTCACAGTAAAATGTTTATTTGAATTTGTAGTTACGGCCAATTTTGCAGGATTCTTAAAAAAATATTGGGACTCGTACAAGACTAAAAAGCAGTGACGCCAAAAGGTTTGTAAGTTAACCGCTTTTAAGCTATGTTCCAGTATATCGGGATGTAAACAAGAAACAGTGAATTAGTTTAAAAGGCGGCAATGTGCCCTTTGCCGCTTTATAGTTATGGACTGGGTTAACAATTATACTCACTAACCCAGATTAAAATGCCACTAAAACAGATAACTGCTTTCTAGTTACGTAATTGTAGTTAACTATCTATTTCAAAACAATTCCTATATCATTAACAAAAAATACATGTCTATAAAGCAGTTAAGATCCGTTAACCGCCTTTTTGTACTGCAATGTAAAAAGGATTTTATTTTATTTTCATAACTATAAAGGAAAAAATGACTTTTAGTGGCACAAAAACTATAATATTACAAGAGTAACTAAAATCAAATCATAAATTAAAAAAAGATCTACCGTTTGGTATATGACAACATAGCTAAAGATTTAAGGAAATTGACCAGCATCGATTTGAAATTTTAGTGACGTTTTTCGCCGTTTACTCAAAAGTTGGTTTTGTCACTTAGCCGCCTTTTAGCTTGAGCACGGCAGTGTGGTAGTTCTTTTGGTAGTGCTCGGGTTTTAAAGGTTAAATTGACAAAATGAACCATGCTGGATGCTATAAAATAAAATCACTTTCTTCGAACCCTGTCACTTAACCAACTACTTTTTTTGGGTCATTTTCTGTAAGTACCCTAGTTAAAAGGTGGTTGAAACTACATATTAACAAAAATTGGCAAATGCCGCTTAGTTATGCGCAACCGTGGCGCGGGGCGTCCTAGGGGTAATTAACTAAATAATTCTTTATCTTATGTTATCCAGAATGAACTTGTACGAGCTGAAAGAAAACCGCGTGATGAGCCCTAAAACATTCTCAGCAATGCTGTCCAACCTCCTGTATGAGAGGAGATTTGGGCCATACTTCATTGAGCCTGTCATTGCTGGGCTGGACCCATACACCTCAAAGCCTTATGTGTGCAATATGGATGTTGTAAGTTGACAAACATTATATTTAACACTTAATTTTATAGAGCAGTACTTTTCAATGTCTTGGTTGCAACTTATAAGTTTCTAGAATTCCATTTTTAACCTTTTGAACGCCAGCGACAACTAAGGTTGTCAAGAGTTGTCGTGCCTACAACGCCATCAACCCATATAGTTGTTCAAACTACAACGTGCCATAGCGACCTACGCGTGTGTACTTAAAGTTCTAATTCGCTTTTGGCATTATAGTGACATGGCGTGTAGTTGCTTCCTTTTGCAGGTTATAGTGGCGTTCAAAGGTTTAATGCAGTGTCAGACATCCTCAATTACTTACTGCTATATTTACATAGAGGCTGATATATAGCCCTGACCGGCGACCGGATAGCCTAGCCTAGTTGATAGAGAACAACCTGACTACAAACAAAGCTTGAGGTCCTGGGTTTGATTCCCGATTGGGCTGATATTTGTGTGAAAAATACAAATGTTTGTGCTCGAGTCTTGGATGTTTAATATGTATTTATCTATATAAGTAAGTTTATCCATTGCCTAGTACACATTGTACAAGCTTTGCTAAGTTTAGGACTAAGTAAATGGGTGTGAATTGTCCCATGATATTTATTATTTATCATATCGCATTCACTGCCAGGAACGCATATATGCGTTTTAGTGCCTTTCGCCTAGTGCCGCTGTCATAGTTTGGCAGTCATTTGAACGCACATGTGCGTTTGTGGCATCTGATAAAATCTCGAGTCCAACAGCCATCAACAAATGTGTTAACCTTTATTGGCATAAAAAAGATTAATGGCTCCAGCGTTGAGCCAGTCCCAAATAAGATTCTAATCAACAATAACTTCCCCTACCCAAGCTATATACCACATGAATTTCGTTTCCTGTTTCAGATTGGATGCCCGAATGAGCCAGAAGACTTTGCTGTATCCGGCACCTGTGCTGAACAGCTTTACGGCATGTGTGAAGCCCTGTGGGAGCCCAACCTGAAACCTGATGAGCTGTTTGAGACTATCTCACAGGTATGACTGCAAAATCGCATAAAACACTCATATGAAACATCTTATGTTCAGCAATGTTTAATGCCATTGATCATGCTGAAGTCCATAGGCAAAGCCCTTCTATTGCACTAGTCAAGTGTGACACTCAAGTACAGTAAAATTACATAAAGTAAATTTACCACTGACAGATGGTTTGCCTTCATTTCATATTCAACTTTAACGACCTACAAATAAAGCCAATTTTAGAATACTGTTACCCACGTTTGCAGATTTTGTAATAGTTACTTTATCTGTATGGTGTTAAAGTTGGAAATGAACTAAGTAAACTAAAAGTAAACGTATTGTAGAGCCTGTCTATTATAAAATGACGCGCCCCACCACCGCATTTACCCCGCATTTACGCACAGGATTTGAAAGTAGAATGGCCATAAATACAGCTTCAATAGGTTCACAATCCTGTGCGTAAATGCTGTGGTCGGGCGCGTCATTTTAAATTAGACAAGCTCTAGTGGTTTTCGAGTCCTTTGGTGAAGAAAACTAATTAAGGATTTTGGAATGTAATGCTTGGGCGTTATCCCAGTATTACTACTCATTAAAAAAAAAATTAAAATTTAATCTGTTTATTGCAAATTAAAGTTACAAAAAAAAATTCTTAAACTTAGTTACAATCATTGATAGTTATTTCATATTTTAAGGCTCATTGCCCATTGGCGATAGCTATAGACTGCATATCGGTCGCGAAGACTGGCCAGAGGACGTATTGTCTAACGCTTCTGACGCTTGCCTTGCCTTCGCTTTCACCATCTCTTTCTGTCATCAACTTATACCGTTTGACAGAAAGAAATAGTGATTGCGAAGGCAAGCGTCAGAAGCGTTAGACAATAAGCCTGCAGGTCAGGTGTATTGTAGGCTTCATGACGTTTTTCTTCGCCATAAAGCTCAAAAAAAAGAGCCCGAACTCGCGCCTCTGAGTTTTTCGAAATTTATGCGCGAAATTACATTTGAAACGCCCACAACGCATTGTTATCTCATTCCAGGCGTTAGTGAACGCAGCGGACCGCGACGCCATTTCCGGCTGGGGCGCCGTTGTCTACGTCATCGAGAAGGACAAGATCACCGAGAAACACGTCAAGACGAGGATGGACTAGTTAAGACCTTTTGGTATTCATTGCTTTTAATAAAATAAAATTAATCTCACCTGGTATTTCATTTCACTTCACAGAAGACATGAAGGAAGCATGGAAGTAACAAAATTGTTGATGTTATCTGTGCGAATGCGAAATGCTATTTTCTGAAAGCAAATGCTCAACTTTTCTGGTAAGAACGGGACCAACCTTAAAGCATATACTTTTACAACGAAAGATTTTCCAAACACATTAAAAAAGAACATACAACCGGATTCTCAGAACCTTCTCCTTTTTTTTTGAAGTTGGTTAATGACTTAACTTTCATGGGGTGCACTGTTAATTTACTATAGTTCGTGATACTACTCTCAACATTATTGTTGAACTTGTTTTCAAAAACTATCAGATTTCAAGAACACCATGTTTTATTGAAACTAGCGTTACTTTGTGGAAGTCAATAGATGCCATTGAACTAAAAAACTTTTTGTACTTTAAAATTATTGTATACGTATAAGGGAGAATCAACTTTTTTGTGATGTTTACCCTGTCTCTTGGCAGTCCAAGTGACACTTCAAACTATTTCATGGAATTTTTTAGCTTAGGTTGTCCAAGGGACAAAATTTGTGTAACCATAGCAGCGGGTAAGATAAGATAAGATAAGATAAGATATTCTTTATTTGCAGAAAAAGGGTTAGTTACATGTCTTATTATTATGTTAGTTATATTGTTCCATCTTTTTCGCTGCATTCATACAGCATGCAAATATAAAAATTAGGTACCTACTAAAATGTTTCATGCAATATTTTTATCTAAGTATAAATATGTCAAAATTATTATTCTTGGTTTCATTAATAATTCATTACATTATTCATTAAATTACATTATCTAGTGTCCATTATTGTTATTATTATTATTATTATCAAATCAAATCAATTATAAATGTTTTGTGGTTCAAGCATCGTAAATATATCAATATGGTCTAAACACTGCTGTGCACAGCTTGCTCTTTATCTGCTGTGTCTATATTTGCTATAATTTATAAATTCTTTAACACTGTAAAAACACTGTTCAAGGAGCCAACTTCTTAATGTTAGTCTGAATTCATTTTTTTCAAGCGTTTTAATTTGGTCAGGTAAGTTATTAAAAACCTGAATGCACATATTATAACTATTCCTTTTATAAATGCTGTTTCTACAGCGTGGCTGACATAATAGATATTTATATTGCCCTCTTAAACCTCTTGTATGCTGATCTGATCGCTTTTTAAAATATTTAGGGAATTTCTTAACAAAATTACAGATTTTATAAATATACATACAGGCTAGTGGCAAAATATTTAATTTTTTGAAAATGGGCCTACAGCTGCACCCTATCCAAGAGTTTGTAATTGCACGTACACATCTCTTCTGCAATAAGAAAACCCTACCAAAGTTCACAGAGTTACCCCATAAAATTAAGCCATAACTAATAATCGATGATACATGCCCATGGTAAGCTGTAAGTGCAGCCGCAATGGACACACATTGTCTAAGTTTTCGCAATGCGTAAACGAAACGATCCAATCTGAAACATATAGAGTCGATATGTCCCTTCCAGTTTAAGTGGGGGTCTATATTAAAACCCAAAAATCTGACACTACTAGCTTCCTTTAATGCGATCTCTTCAAATGTAATGTTCATCTCAGGGGGCTTGGACTTAGCTGAGTGAAATTGCATAAACTCAGTTTTGCTCAAATTTATTAAAAGATCATTACTATTTATCCAGCGACTCATGGCAGTCAATGCTTCATTAACATCTGCTTCATACGTTTGCGGATTGTCACCCCTAACAATGATGGTCGTGTCATCCGCGAAAAGTATTGACTTAGGCCCTGTAGCCGCTGGAAGGTCATTAATGAACAATAAAAATAACAACGGGCCTAAGTTACTACCCTGTGGAACTCCTGTAACAACAGTACTATCAGATGATCGATACACTACCTTATGAATTTGATTATTGTCTTCTTCAATTTTTGTTATTTCTGTACATTGCTTCCGGTTGGATAGATAAGATTTAAGCCAATAATTAGCTTGACCTCTGACTCCGCAAGAATCCAACTTATCCAGTAACTTAGAGTGGTCAACAAGGTCAAATGCTTTGGTCATGTCAAGAAAAATTGACATGACAGGTATTTTATTATTAACGGATTCAGTCACGTATTTTACGAAGTCAAAGCATGCCAACTCTGTATTGTATCCCTTCCGGAAGCCATACTGACTTGGGTGCAAGATATTATACTTGGTTAGGAAGTTAACTAATCGTGCATAAAATGCCTTCTCAAATATTTTGGACAAGATCGGAACATTGGCAATTGGTCTATAACTACTAGGATCGGCACGATCCCCTTTTTTAAATAACGGTTTTATTTTAGTCTGTTTTAACTGTTCTGGGAAACAGCTTTGACTAAAAGAGAGGTTTATTATATGTGCAAGCGGGCGGCTCAGAAATAATCCCGTTAACTTTATCATTTCAGTTGAAATATCATCGATTCCACAAGCTTTGGTATTATTTAGCGATTTTATAAGTTTATACACTTCATCATCAGCTATAGGGCTCAAAAACATTGTGCAGTGATTATTTTCAATATATTGTTTTGGTATATCGCTTTTATTTTTACTACGCACACTACATAATTCAATAAAATGATCATTTAAAATGGTACAAATGTCATGAGGATTCTCAAATGTCTTGTTATCAATGTTTAAATAATTTATGTCAGTCATATTTTCCAAATTTGATGTCCTAGAAGCAATTATATTCCAGGTGGCTTTACATTTATTCTTATTATTTGATATATACTTATTATTACTAGACTTTTGAGATTCTTGAATACATTTTTTTAATAATTTGCTATATTTTTTTAGAAATGCTCTATCTGATACTGACTGATGTCTAATACTTTTACTTCGAATAAGCATTTGACGTTTTACTTGACATGACTTACGAATACCCTTTGACATCCATTTTGCCTTTGCCTGTGTGTTCCTAACTTTAACCCTGATAATTGGGAAACAAAGATCATAAAAGAGTTTTAGTAGTTCATAGAAGGTAGTGAACGCTGCTTGGGCATCTTGCGAACTCAAAACGTCACAGAAAGAGAGTGCCATTATACTGTCATGAAACTTTCGAATATTGTCATGACTATAATCTCTTTTGTGCTCATACCAGGTCGTGTACGATTTAATCTTATTAATATTTAACATAATTGATTGGGCCCTATCATGATCAGACAAGTGCAATGTGTGGGTATCAGACTTAATTTGACGCATATTACTGGCAATCAGATCAATACATGCATTAATCCTAGTTGGTGTTTTTATGTGCATCGCAAAGTTGTAACTCCTCAAAGCACTGATAAGATCCTTTGTGACTGAATTTTCCTTCAAAATGTCGATGTTCCAGTCACCACAAAGTACAATTTTCTTTTTTTTATACTTTAAACTTAAATACTGAAGCAAAATTTCCATTCTATGCATAAATATACCAATATGCGATTGTGTTTGCTGAGGTATCCTGTAAATAGCAATCACTATCAAATTTATACCACTGACCTCAACTCCACAACATTCAAAATAAAAATCAGATGCCAGATTCGACACAAAATCAATCGGCTTTACCTCTAATGTTTTTCTAACCATAATTGCTGTACCACCTCTGCTTTTTTGTCTACAGTAAGATGTTGCTAATTTAAAGTTGGCCAATTTCATATTACATTCACAGCCTCTTTTAACAAAAGTTTCACTGAAGCAGAGCACATCAATGTTTTGACATCTACTTTGGAAGTCGCTGAGCTCTACCTCTAAAACATCTAGTTTACCTAATAGGCCACATATATTTTGATGCAAGATCATAAATTTGTCGGTATGAGGTTTAATGAGACTTTTTGGTATTTTAGGCCCGAAAAAACTCAGTGGAGTCCCTTTGGTCCGAAGTAGGTGCATTTGATGCTAACGTGTCAGATGTAGGGTCATTCTCCTCTGAAATTGATGCCAATAAAATAGAAAGATCACCAAATATGCTTCTCATACCGTTATTATTTAATCGTCCAGATTTTCGTGAGAACATAACATAATCATAAGACAAGTTACGATTACAATCAAGGAGATATGCGTACTGTTCAGTATTTACATCCAAATGCATAAGTTTGTTAAATACTTCTATCCTGTGATTGAATACATTAGAGTAATGGTTGCACTTAAAAGTTGGAGAACACAAAATAATATTTGTATGACTTAGGTTTTCTAAACATTCTTTCATGAACAAAACAAGGTTCTTATAGTTTTGTGACATTTTAAAATCTTCTTCTCCTATAAATATCACACAAAAGTCACGCTTAGTATAATTACTCAGTTTTTTATTTAAATTTTCCAAGAGTACCCTTAACCCGACTCCTGGAGTAAGATAATGACAAATTTCATAAAAGTTGCTTAAAAAATAATTAGAAATATTTAACATTTTATTAGAACTGTTAGTACTCAGTAAACAAATTTTATGCTTTCTAATTTTCTCGTCACTTTTATAATCACAGGTTTTTACCGCAATTTTTGAGAAAGTATTTTTTACAGGGGGGATTTTTCCCATATTGCTAATACTTGAGCCCATATGTTGCCCCGAAGATCCACCTCTTTCAGCGTATTTGGCGGCGGTCGTTGATGGCGACGATTTATTTAGCATAGGAAATTCTTGACCCATGCTGCTTGACCTATGTTCAGCTTGTCGTGTGGTAGGACTGTATTTATCAGAGTTCAGATTAAGATACCAGTTAGATCGAATTTGTTCAGTGTCGCTGAGATTAAATGAGGCACTTCTATTTCCACCGATTTTTTTTCTTTTTTTCACTGAGGTTACATTGGCATTTGATTGGCAAATATGTGTCAACTTATCTATTTTGTTAGTATATTCTGCGATTGTAGTACTTAAGGTTTTGTTTTCTAGCAGTAGGTTTTCAATTTCCTTTTCTGCACTTCCAAGTTTTTCTTGTAAATCATTTATTTTCTTGTTCATAGCTTCATACATATCGGATTCGCGATCAACATAATCCGGACAACTTTTATTTAAATTAATATTGCTGTCAACCGACGATGATGACAACAGTGAGGATTCCAAAACATCGTAACTTTCTTCCTGGCCAGAAATTTCATGTAGGGAATCAAAATAATTATGTACTGGTATATTTATTATGCTTTCCGTTCCATTCACGGCATCAGATTGGTTAGGTGTAGGTGCGGGCGACGCATTCTTCACATTGCTAGGTTTTTTCCTTAGAGTGATATTTTTTTCATCTGTGCTTTTCACTAAGACAGTAGGTTTTCCCACAGAAATTTGATTCGGCGAACTGGAGCTTAGGCGACACGGCAAGCATACCCATGCTTTTTTCCTTTCTGTTGTCATAAGGTTAAAAAGCTTAAAAGATCTCCCTGCACATTCAATGTCATAGCTTCGTTTGCACTTGGAGCACCTAAGTATGTCTTTATTTTGAAGATCAGCTTTGCATTTGCCACATACTGGTGCCATCTCGCTAATTTATCGGCAAATTAGTAGTGTCACTTACAAACGTACCTACACGATCGAAGTAATTTAAATCACTCAACGGAATTTGATATAAATGTTCAAGTTTACTTCACTTTACACACATACAGTTTTTAGTTTCTGTCGCTTATTATTGTTCCTGGTTTGGCAAACACACGTTTTATTGCACTAGTTAAGTTCAATTTACATTGGTTTTATGCAAAAAGTCACCGGTAACTGGGCTAAGGCGGCACACCTGTATTATCTATGTTGATAGTTTTATTTAGTAGATAACACTTCTAGCGCTTTATTACATTATAAACTGCATATTAGTTTGATTTTTAAACTTGCAAAAGTGGTTTTAACTATTTTCCGAAAAATAATACACAGAGATGATGTTTACCGTGGCAGTCTACCCACATTTTTTTGGGGTGGGAAGAAAAAGTTGATTCACAAATGATAGTTTAGGACATGCTAAAAATAGGTCTGTCTATACAGGATATGTGGAAAGCGGAATGATTCCAATAAAAATAAAGCTCGATTTTTGCAGAAACTTTATAAACCGAATAATTAAAAAATTAAGTTTTTAATTTTTCATACACATTTGTTTTTACAAGAGACTAGAGAATTAACATTTCAATCGTGTCGCTTACATGTCGATAACCGTACGGTAGAGAAGCTATCTTATAAATATAATGCCTTTGCGGGCATGGCGTCCGTCACCGTAACAAAATAAAACTTATGAGCGGGCGCACCAACCGCGTAGGTCGTGGCTCAGCCGAGGCGAGCGGTTGGTGTGGACGCTGTACTAAAACATTACCAACCTAAACAATGGCAACACATATGACATTAAATTTTCATCATTTCATGACTAACGCATTGTTCAGGAATCTACGTTCATAACAATGATATTATAAGAAAATGTTTTCGTTAATATTGAATAAGTAAACAAGTTATTACAACGTCCCGTTATTTTACAAACTGCATTAGAGTCATATCTCTTAACAGTCAAAATCTACATTACGTACAGTCGCTATCATAAATATTTGAGCTGTCTAAGTAATCAAAAACAACTGAACACGACCATATTGTCAATCGGATAAGTGCACGTTCAGACATAATTGTTCACCTAGACAGCTTTGATATTTATGATGGCGACTGTACCTTGAATTCATAGGCAGATTTAGATTAGGTACAAATGAAATTAGAGTACATATTCAATAATTTGACATGGGTGTCGCATTGCTTCAGCCAATTCAAAAATGAGTGTCAAAACCGTTGACAATTTTAATATTCAAAATTACGAGTTTTAGACTACCACGGGTACATTTTTATTTATCATTATCAATGATTATCAACAATCTATTGATACAGGAGTTACTTTGCGGAAGAAATCGAGAAATCAAGGCTTGAAGACTATTTTAGAGGTATATTTTCTTTTAATATCATTGATTCACAGAAAACACATCGTTCCATCACTAAATAGGAAAAAATCATTTACAATTATATTTGTAAATTATTAGAAACGGACAGTAACCTCCCGTTCGCGTGGATAACACTAAATCATATTTAAAACTATGTGTAAATTAAACGACGTCTATCACAAAGTATTTGACAACAAATCATTACAAATTTGACAGTCTAACCTAAAAGAAATACTGACTACGCGTTACAATTATGGTAGTTAAGTAGTAAAAAGTTTAAAAAATGTGAAAAACAATTTGTAGGCGACGTAACGGCTAGTGCCACAGACATCGCCACTACTTTAAAAAAAGACTTCGCATCCAATCCTTATACTATGTAATTCTATTTTCGAACTTCGTATCGCGTCGTTCCGTACACGCTCATAGTATTAAACAGGAGTGATAGGGACGGCACTATATGAACTTCGTAGTAGACCCCCTGGTAATTAAGTTCTTTGTGAAATCGAAAAATATTTTTTTTAGTTCACAGTCATTGTGAAACCTTCCTTCGTCCATTAGAGTCACAAAAAGTTAGTGTCATTTAACATCGAGGTCATAAATTAAAAACCTTTTACACTGATTTACCGCGAATTAATTAAAATTAATCTTCTTAAAGATTTAGGATATAATAACATCATTAGACCTTTTCAATGTGCCCTTGGAAGTTAAACGAAATAAAAAAACATGGTGTATACCTACGTCCTACAGCTGGGCACCAGGCGTCTCAGAATGAGGTTCGGGCTATAGTGCCACGCGGACCCAGTGCAGATTGGGAACTTCACACACACCACTAATTTTCTTTGCTTCACTAGTGGGGTATAACTCTTGAGATGCGAACATTTTGAAAAGTAGCGAAGACATACCAGCGTAATAGACTTAGCTACGAATATTATTTCGCTGCAGACCTCTCAGCACGCAAGATAATTCAGTTGCGCTGTCTATATCTATGGTATGGTATGTCTGTGAACGCAACGTTCAGAATATAAAAAGTCGTGATCATTATCCTGAATAAATCACAATTTTCCGTAACAATCCAAGTATTTAGAATAATAAATAACAAAAACTTACACCATAATATTAAATACTACGCTAGACAGAAACTAAGCGATCTAAGTATTGGCAAAGTGACAAACGTTTATTTTATCTTGCTTAGCAAAACTTTCAATTTCAGATATTAGTCGGTTAATATGTTTCGTTACAATTTTTTACATCCTTATTATCAATATTACAAAATACAGGCAACATCGGAGCCGACAATGTATAGTACATGTGTGAAAACAAGAAACCCTACTGAAAGAGTACGTATGTATACTCCATTTAATTTAGAATTATAAACCACAACAACATTATATTGCGGCTCATGAACTGGAATCTCTGTACAATTTGTACTAGAGTAACAATTGACGACACGCAAATAAAGTGACATTAAAACAATTTTATTTTGCGGCTCCCAGACTATTGTACTGTACTATTTGCTAGGTAAGAAATAGTTGACGAGCCGCAATGATGTTGTGGTTTTCAATTCTAAATTAAATGAAGTATACATTTACTACCAACAACGCATATATGCGTCTTCAAGACTTTCACCCAGTGCCGCTGTCACAATTTTGCAGCCATTTGAAACGCATATGTGCGTTCGCGGCATCTTAAGAAACCGACAGCGAACGCGTTAAATCTCACTCAACTGGACTAATTAATCATTAAACAATTCTTTAGACGTTTCTAATAAGGTAACCGAGAGAACCGAGTTACGCGTGTTTAGTTTTATTTTTTTAATATTTTGTACACAATATGGTTACGTCAAGACCACCAAGGGCCGTCATTTAAATTTTTATTCTATGGAAGGATTATTATCGACGCTTGGAAGGTGAAATTATGTATGCGACATTTTGCGATAAATAGAGTAAAACATTATGTAAATTCATTTTGAGTTAGAACTCCATTTGTTCCAAAATGTCGCTTAGATAATTTCTCCTTTAAGCGTCGATATGTTTATATTATATCACATTCCACGCTGCAAGTACGTAAATAAACAAATGAAATTCACATTATACCAACACTATCCGCTCAGACATATTTAATACCGACTGTTGAGCAGGTCAGTTTACGTATATTCCTAGAGACAGTCGACTATAAAAAGATAACGTTTCCACCTCACCACAATGCAATAGAGGTGGTGTACAATGTACCACAAAAATAACCTGAAACATTTCTTCCAGTGGTTCAGGAACTCCATATAAACACCTGCAATTGGGGATGTCTATTTTTTTGCAATGTATAGTAAATCAAAAACCATTTCGAGATAAATGCTTTTTAACTCGTTTTCTGTAGTTATTTAATTTTAATATAATGTAATGAATTTATAACGTAGCAAATAAGCAATGACCTTCATTTGACATTGGTGTAAATTGCGTGACGGTCTAAGTCGTACTTTATTCTGTGTGGTTAGAATTCTTCGCAATTTACGCGTGGATTATACTACGGAGTTTGATTTGGACCCGCTGCCTGACATTTAGCACATGTTTAGCACTTTGACAGCGCCAGTAAAGTGACACTAGTTACAGTGTACCACTACGCAACAAAAAAATAAAGGGGTTGCCTTATCGTACGCATTTAGATAGATTTGGAAATTTGGCAGTGTGGGAGCCCTCAATTACAATGTGACGTCATCAACCACAATAGTATCAATAATTAATTTTGAAAAAAGTAGTGAACTACGATACTGAAATGAGTTCCTTATAATTGACTTTTCTATACAAAAAAAATATAAAAAACACTGGTAATTTTTTTTTAGACATTCCCAATTGTTTTTACCAGAATTTTTTACTAAAGATGACAGCCTTGACACTCTACACTTAGAAGGGTGCAGACTTGTAACTGCCGTCACGGAATGAATGGCTAATATATGTCGTGGTAAAACAGCGTTTGAATTATTAGTTATTAGGTCGTACATTAATTTCTTTCATTCCTGGAAGACTTGTTACTGCACCCTACTTAACATCGACTATTTAGTCGACTGTAGTATAGTCGGGGTAAGAAATGGTTCGTCGCTTTTCGACTCTATCTCAACGAATTAAGGTCGAAAAGTGACGAACCTTTTTTTAACCCGACTATACATTTGTACTGAAACGTTTCGCAATATCAATAAATAAAATCTGGAAAAACTTTTATTATACATTCTTATTCAGTTGGCCGATATATTCCGAATTCATTTTGTGATAATGTATGTATCTCTTTGTATATGAGCATAAGCTTTTTGTTGTAACAAGCTTTTGTAATTCTCAAATACTTACAATGGGACCATTTTGTTAGCAATAAGCGACATAGTAGCTAAATAGTCACTTAGCCAGCGTAAACTGACCCAACCCTCCACATACCAACGGCCGAGGCGGCCTTTCATATCCTTACCTATTCAAATTTGAGATTAAAACTTTACTCAGCCAATTTCAACACGAGAACATTTCTAATTTCAACTCCAATGATATTTTTTTTAACAATATACTTTAATAATTTGTCAGTTCTAAACTACGCGATAGCGGAACATTATAAAAGCTAATAACGAGTCACACGAAATATTATTGCAATATGTGCTAAGGCCAGTTGATCGTGAAGACGTATTGCCAACTTTATAGCACAGTTTAAACCCAGTAGCTAATCTACAATGCGTAGACATTTCACTCGTCCAAGCACGCTGACCCAGTTCTCGAGAAATTTTGTGGTGTGTTGATAACTTACTGGATTTATACTGTAATTACGGTCATTAACCTCATTCGGGATTGCGCCGGGTAGGTGTAGAATATAAAAAGAGAAGTCTTAAATGTTCCATTTCGAAGCTGTCGAGATGGCGGGTTAGCATCTGTCCTCTTTTAACGACTCAAGAATGAAAGCGACGGAATGTCACTGATACACAGTCAATATAAAAACCGAATTTTTCGTGGCACTTTTTAGGAATCATAGCGTCTTCTGATCGACTTTCATTGTGCAAATTGATAGGTCAAAATAGATAGTAACTTATAAGCTCCAAATGCACACACGGCGGAGGCGTGGCGGTGACGGTTGTAATTAAAACCTGACCATTAATATATGACTATTCGCCATGTTGCGGAATTTCATTGGAACTAATTTCTTACACTGGCAATAATTGTAATGATTGTCAGTGTCACTGTCAGTGTGTCAGTGTTCTTTGAACAATAACAAAAATGCCCAAAACGATTTGTAGTCAACAACGGATCATTGTAAATAATGTTTATAATAAACTACTGGAAAAAAAACGCTTGGGGAATGAAACTATTTCGCTACAAAACCTTTCCAAATTAACATCAGAGCTAACAGGTAGGTAAACATTGTAAAATCGCTGTCAATTGAAATTGCGAACAATGTAAATAAACCATTTAATGAAATATCCATATTCTAGCACTTGTTTATTGTATTAATGGTTTAGGATAGTGTTGTGGTAAGTATTGATTAAATAACACACAGATTTAGCAGTATTTGATGAGGGAAAATGGAAATTAAAGACATTTTAAATACAAGGTTTGTTTACATTGCTTGCAATTTCAATTGACTGACAGTTTAGACAAGTCAAGATGTCATTGCTCCGACTATACTGAACTCTTGCCATATAAATAAGAATAATAGCGCCCTCTTGACAATAGTCATATATTTTTGGTTTACCTTTAGTTGTAATATTCTTACTTGTAAGAAAGAGTTCGCGGTACGGTACCGCACAACCGTTCATACAATAAGGATTACGACTGGGTTATACAGGGTTATTTGTAATTCACTAGCATCCTTTTAACCCTAAACTCCTACCACTTAAACAAATGTTTTTTGTTTTACGGCTTTTGTCATAACTTAATATTTTTGGTGTAATAACGTTTTGAAAATTTGAGTTTACCTATTATTTTTACGATACTCTGTGTATTTGTATGGGAAAAAAAGTGCTTCATTTTAAAAAGTCGTAAAACAAAAAACATTTGTTTGAGTGATAGGAATTCAGGGTTAAGAGGATGTCAGTGAATTACAAATAACCCTGTAAATACATATTGTCATTCTATTTAGTCCGTCAGTTAGATAATGGAAAAATATAGGACACGTATTTTATGGTTTATCAAATTATTAAAAATCGATAAAGGCAAAGATCATCAAACTTCCGGAGTGGGGGCTTGTGACGTCACTCTTAGGTAAAAATTGTACCATATAGTGACGTCACTCGAAACTTCTGAGTACTGTATCCTCGTCATTTTTTGTTTGTCAAACAAAAGAAAAAATACGTGTACAATATTTTTTAATAATCTAACTGACGTACTAAACAGTTTTTTTTAGTCGTCTAGCCTATTTAGAATATTACAAACGTCACCGCCACCCCACCACCACGCCTCAGCTGTGCGTTTGGAGCTTTAATGTCATATAGGTGATGTCACGACATGCAAAATTCGTCTGTTTTTTTTACAGTCAGTTTGAAAAACTGCATTTTGCAATAATTATTGGATTGAAGCAAGAAAACCGATGCCATCCGACTCTCTCTGACTTTTCTTTCCTTAGTATAGCCTTGACTTTACAAAGGATACAGATACAGTTAAAATATCATGTTTTTTTTTTTAATTTAGAACTGACTTGGGCCGAAGATGTAGCAAACTGGTTTTAATATCAGCCTATTAACAGTTTTTCAAAGTCAAGCTTTTATTAAGGAAACAAAACTGCTCGAGATCATGTGATTAAAAAATTGAAGTGAATATCAAACTTTAACGCTAGGGTATCGTAATAATTAACTTTGCATTAACATTCGTTTAACTTAGCGTTAGGACTCGATGCTTCCTTTAGTACTACGAACTAAACATACTCTATGTCACCCTGTAAATTCCATAGTAAAATTAAATAGATATAATTTAATATGTAATGTTTTATAGTTTTGCGATTCTCATTCATAAACATAATAAATATTACCCAGGACTTTCTTTAAGTGACCACGGCCGCTGCAATGTAGTCGAAACGTCGTGGTAATGTTTTAACCCTTTCGTTCCGGCAAATTCGTACACAAAGTCTACATTGTATGCCAGGTTCAGTGAAATAATATCTGCTCCACAGTCCTGTAGGCAAGTTAACTCGTTAACAGAAATGATGTTCTTTCTTACGTCCGAAATACGACGTACTAGACAGCGTATGAACTCAAAAGACTATAACCATTTTAATTTAGATCTTCTAGAAATTGCATAAAGTCTAAATTAAAATGGTACATTAATTTGAGTTGATGCTCTGTTGATCTGGGAGTGCGATGTATAAACAGATGAACGGGAATAATCAACAGTAGCAGGTAATTAACCTACTATAGGCGAAGTAATGAGATGTCATCCATCCAAAATGGACAAAATGCTATTCTTAATTTTAGATAAATCTGCAAGAAATATTCACTTGTGTTATAAACTTTGATCAATTATAACTGAAGATACACATTGCCGAACAAAATCCCCTTCAAAAAGTGTCCGAACTTTTTTATTTGTTTGCATAACAATTAAAATCATCACCTACACAGAAATTTGAACCTAGTCTTTACTTCATTACAGTCGAATTTCGGTTGACACTTGACAGCTAAACTTGACAATTTCACGCAACGTACTGAGAAAAAAGAAGGCCACTTTTATCAAAGTGGCGCTCATTTGGCTCGGACATTTTCGGGCGCGCGACTGTGGATCTACAGTTATAATTGATCAAAGGTTATAAAGGCTTTATTTTTGAAGTTGAATTTAATTTTGTCAACATAAATAGTCGTGTTAAGTCCTGAGTGATATTAATTACTGATGTCATCTGTCTCCGTCGTTATAGACCAGTCAGAAAGGGACGTATTCAAGTCAGATTAACAATTGAAGAGTGTATTAAAAATTGACTTTGATATGAGTTATATAAAAGCGAAAATGTAGAGTAAGGAATTGACGTAAATTACCGAAACGTTAAAATTTGATTTCACATTTTTTTGAGCACTACTCGCATTGGAAAGACAAGTGAAATTCAAATGTAGACGCGGTGTTAAGCCCTTTCTAAGGGACTGATTAAAGGTTTTCTGACAGGCAAAATATGCTATTCCCTTTTGGTAACCAGAATTTCGTAACCACACAATACGCCAGCTGCGGTTGCCAAACCAAATTTTGGTTACCAAACGATAACTAAACCTGTTTTGCGATTTTTTTTAAGTTAGAGTGTTGGAACTTAATGGTACAATACGTTTACTTTTAGTTTACCACTGACATGGCTTGCCTTCATTTCATTTCCAACTTTAAAACCATACAAATAGAGTAGCTATTACAAAATCTGCAAACGTGGATAACAGTATTCTAAAATTGGCTTTATTTGTAGGTCGTTAAAGTTGAATATGAAATGAAGGCAAACCATCTGTCAGTGGTAAACTTTATGTAATTTTACTGTAAGACGGTACTAAAAGAAGCATCGGGCTGGGCGCTTAGTTGCCCTCGATGGCCTTGGCCACGAACTCTATGAACCGCTTCCCGTACTGTTCGGGGTCGCACGTCGATATGCCGTCCACGTTGCTGCCGTATTTGACGGTTTTCGCCGCTTTCGCCGCCTGAAAGACGAAGTATTTAATTCAGTTTAGGTTTCAATTGATTGGTTGAGTCGAAACGCGTCAGTGTAGCTTGGTGGTGGTGATGGTTGGGTTTGTGTGATTTGTGTGTGTTCGTACAGTGTGGAGGTGGAGGAACTGCATGAACACGCATTTCTTGCATAAACGTAACTATCGTAAGGTCGCGGGTGAGCAAAGTAATTGTTTCAGTTCATTAATATGGACCCCCGCAAAGTAACGCCTGATTCAATAAATTTCAATTGAAACTCTCATGAACGTCGAAGAATCTATCACCGGTTCGGAAAACTCTGTTGAGAAGAATCCGGCAAGAAACTCAACACGGTATACTTTTTGCAAACAGATGTACAATGTTTAAATTACATACATCTCAAGTATTGAATACAACTAAATTTTTTAACACAGTTGAGTTGAGTTGCGGACATATTGGAGTTTGATATTTGAGACTAGGGATCGCCAATGCGGATCGCAATTATTTCCAAACATCCCTGCCCATAATATAGTCATTAATTTTATAGTACGCGTACGCCTTAGAATTAATGTTTTCTTGACAATGGATTTGAATTTTTTTATCCGTTTAGTCCGTTTTCGGAATTGTATTATAAAACGTATAGTCGGGGGTAGTGCAATTCCGCGTAACTAACACTGGTAAATACTGCGTATCTGCACAGTGGCGTGCCTAGGGTATCAAGCTATGGCAAGCCGAGAGATATGTTTTATTATTTTTTTATAATTTAATGTAGGTAAATCCATCTTGTTGCCGCTTTACTCATCAGTTTGGACAAGCTTACCAAAGCACACTTCATTCTATTTTTTTTTAAGTTCACTCATTATATTGTGCCGTTTTTTGCCCAAATAAACATTAATCATTAAACATTCTATTACTAGACAGAATTTTACAGACTCATTCTCACACGCACCGCACTGTACACCGCACTAAAACAAGAATACCTATTTATTTTGTAATTGCATCAAATCACGCATTTTACAACGCCTTGCATGGCCCACGATTCGATATAAACAATCATGAAGTTATTCATCTCGCCCGCGCACTCGCGTTCAAACCAAACGCAACAAACTTCACACCGTAAGCCAGATTCAAAATTGCAAAGAAAGTGCTATATATGCAGCTATACATAGATATTTGCAAAACTAACGTTTTCCTAAGTATGAAGAGAGCGCTTGGAAGCCCCGTAAAAGCCCACAAGAGCGAGCGAGATGTCATGCTATTTATAACGTCGCTACTATCGCCGTTCAGCGCCGCCGGGCCGCGCAGCGGATTTGTTATGCAATTCTTGGTATTTTACGTAAAATAAAGCGCGTTATTATGAAAGTGATTTTATTAGAACTTTTTTCGTTTGGACGATGTTTGGTTGTTATTTTTAATCTTGATTTGAGATTTATAAGGCAAGCCCGGCTTTTGGGCTTCTATGTAAGGATCGCCACTGTATCTGCACAACACCCATAGGGAAAATCCGCGTAACTGTCATTGGTTAATACCGCGTATCTAACAAATGTAGCCAAATTAAGATTTCCCGCCAACGAACGTAAAATCCTGATTAGAATATCTTTGGCGGGAAATCTTAATTTGGCTACATTTGTTAGATACGCGGTAATAACTAATCACAGTTCGCACATTTCCCTATGGGTGTTGTGCAGATACGCAGTATTTACCAGTGTTAGTTACGCGGTATTGCACTATCCCCGACGGTATGCAATTTCCCATAACGTCGGTGAGCGTGCAATACCGCGCAACTAGCTTTTCCATAAGGTCTATTTTGTCTAATTTTCACTGTTATTTTATTTCAAGTTAATTCTTATTGAAATAGCTAGTTACGCGGTATTGCACGCTCTCCGACGATAAATTACTTTGTTTCCCGGTATTAATCACAAAGTACAGAAAAAGTATAACCAAAAATTTACAATTTCTAGTTGTTAAAATGTGCTGACTGTAGCTAATTTCTTTGATAAATGCGACAGGAAAGTGATAGCGGTTGAAACGCCAGTAGAACAACCATTAAATTGCACTGTATTTACCTGTTTTTTAACACCATAATGCGTCAGTACATCGATGAGTGCCACGAAGTAAATCTCCTTCTTCGGCGCACCTGAAAATACGAAGGCGGTGTTAAATTAGTTATTTATGTGGCTGGTGCATACTGAGGCAATAAAGACGAGACGAGATAAGATCACACAAGTGTTTTAATCCTAATTATGCACATTCGCTCGCATACATAACTTTATGCATATAATAAGATAAGTCTCCGTTATTTTTTCACCAGATATTTCATATCACAAAATACGGTAACTTCGTTTTCTGTTCTTTAACAGTTCGAAATCGAAACAAACGACTGACATTTCAAAAATATTTAAATCCATAAACAATTACTTGAGTCGATTCTGATCCTCAAATCGATTGAGATATTCGAGATTCAAAAAATGTTTTACAAAAGAATTTCACATTGAATGAAATTACGGATCAACACAATTCTATAATCACAATCAAATAATGATTATTTTGTTTAACAAATTATACTATCACGTGCCGACCGAACGTTGAATAGAAATCTACCTTCAAATTACTAATTATTTTTATTCTATGTTTACCCTTTTTGTATAGCTTTTAGTTCAATTACTCGCATGTACAAATATTACTTTTCTACAATGTATTTCTCACATAAGTGAATGTATAATTCTTATTTGAAATAAATGACTTAAACCTTAAGCCTTGATGTTCGAAATTTGAATTAATTAAAGTATCGATTTCTACAAATGGCGTTAATCGCTTCTGAACACATTATAGGAAAGCTATAACATAGATGTAGATAAACGAAATTATATTTAAACATGTCATGAAACATATTTATTGTCAACCAAGAAATTTATTTACCACCTTAAGATTCAAGCTTAAGGTGGAACGGCACGCTCTAGGCGCGAAATTCAAAATTTTTACAAGTTTTAATTTATTGTGGGTAAACGGTGTTACTGTTTAACTTCATGTGGTATTTGCGCTTGTAAAACAGTGTTCTTTATTTTATTGTGTAAAGCTTTTTAAGAATAAAACTGTTAGCTTGATATAAAAGTTGTCAAACATAGAAATTCGGACTTTCAACGTTTTGACAACTTTTATTTCAAGCTAATAGTTTCATTCTTAAAAAAAATTACACAATAATATAAAGAACACTGTTTTACAAGCGCAAGTACCATATGAAGTTAATCAGTTACACCGTTTACCCACAATAAATTAAAACCTGTAAAAATTTTGAATTTCGCGCCTAGAGCGTGCCGTTCCACCTTAAACCATCAAAGGCTACTTTAACTCACAAGTGAATGTGACAATCGGCCTTATTGCTTTTATTCCGATGTAGGAACTGTCATTAAAAATGGTAAGGCTACTTGTCGACTACATAAAATCACGCCTGTATTTCCAAAGGTGGTAGGTAGGCAGAGCACACGAAACTTACATTTACTTTTCGAGGTCAATTTTAGGTTAGATTTTTTCGACTATACATGCTGTAAGGTTATCGTATCGTATCGAGTGCTTACCGTCCTGGCTGGGTATGGCATAGATGTCGAGTTCTGGGATGATGCCTTCGTAGCGCATATCGCGCCGCGCCGCGCCGCGCGGACTGTCCGGCGGCGTGTTGTAGCCCCATCTGTTGACAACACAATAGCTGAGACCGCGTAATGGACGCCAACGGGCAGAGGCGCGGCGAGCGTTTTCTCAGTTCATTGCAGGTGAAAAACTACCTTTCTAAAAGCGTCATCCTTTTCGAGAAATTTCGATTTTTCTGATTTTTAGAAAAATGTATATACGCGCTAAGATTTTCAGTTGTAATAATCGGGAAAATTATTTTTTGTGAAAAAAAAACTTGAATAATTGTGTTATCATTTTCAGGTGCAAAAAAACTATTTAAAAAAACTATTGCCGATTTTTATATTACTTTAAGTATAAATAAAAAAAAATATTTTTAAATTTCGAATTACAATTTAGCGGCTTCCGAAGTCTTTACTGGTCAGTATTTATTTAAATTAAGAGTTGCTGCCCACGCTCCGGTGTGTCGTTTGGAAACCAATCGGTGACGATTTTTTGCCCAGCGATCCGGACCAATACGGATTTTGACACCCACCAATCAACTGACGTACTTTTTATGAGATGTCAAAACACAATTTTATCCTCCCATAGAGTTTGAATGGCAATAGCAACTTATGGCGTCACTTGTTCGCCAACTCAATCAACTAACGACCGCTTTAGCCTAGTTGGTAGTGACCCTGCCTACGAAGCAAGAGGTCCTGGGTTCAAAACCCGGTAAGGGCATTTATTTGTGTGATGAGCACGAATATTTGTTCCTGAGTTATGGATGTTTTCTATGTACTTAAGTATTTATTTATATAAGTATGTTTATCGTCGTCTAGTACCCATAGTACAAGCTTTGCTTAGTTTGGTACTAGGTCGATTTGTGTAAGATTGTCCCTTAATATTTATTTATTTTATTTATTTAACTATTTATTTGTTTTAAAGCAATAAAAAATCTAATTTTACAGTAAATCGAAAATTAATCTGGTTTTCAGGTCTAAAATAAAGCGTTTTTTTTTTACTGGAGTCTTCGAATTAGTTTTTTAATGGCGTCAAAATCCTTATTAGAAACATAAAAAAAAAAATAGTTTTTATTTTAGCTATAACAAGCACGTCTGAACATCGAAATATCAACCAGTGATCCGGACAACCCCTGTTGAGTGACCGTTATCGTTATCAGTACCTGTCGCCGTGGTGGCGGTTGTCGGTGTCGCTGTCGGAGTCGCTGTCGGCCTCGCTGTCGGCCTCGGCCTGCGCGCGCGCCGCCTCCGCCTCCGCCTCGCCGCGCCCGCACTCGTGCATGCCCAGCAACAGCGAGTAGTCCATCAGGTGGAGCTTCGTTAGGAACTGGAACATAAAAAACACAAATTCAAACTTTTTATTGCGTTAACCTGTCGCAACGCACGGACACAAATTTGTGCCAAAAATAAAATTCCCGAAGCTCCCACGACCTTGAGCGCTTTTTGTTCCGTCGATTCCCACCGGCACAAATTTGTGCCGCGGATTTCGTACCCCGTCTGCTCCCAGCGGCTCAAATTTGTGCCCAAATTCCTTACTCAGTTTTAAACGCTATTAGTGAGTGCATACGATTTATATTCAATTGGGCTTACTTTCATTCGATTGCTTTTAAAAATCTGTGGGCAACACGGAGTTCAGCTGTCGCAAAGGGCCTGGGTACTGCGCGTATCGCCATTTTGGGCACACATTTGTGCCGCTGGGAGTCAAGGGGGGTAATGAGTGCGCGGGTCGTGGGTTAGGACAGGTTAAATGTCGAGATGAAGATCAAAAACCGGTCAAGTGCGAGTAGGACTCGTTAGGGCCGGCGCTCACTGCCGGCGCACGGCGTGTCACGGCAAAGGATTTTATTACTAATCAAGTTATTTTGAATCTTATTTCGATGAGTTTAGAATTCATGTTACTTTATTTCGATACCACGATGCCGCGACGTGCCGAGGGATGCTGCGGTATGACGCAACGCATAACCTGCCGTGCCATGCCGTGCCATGCCGTCAGTGAGCGCCGCCCCTTAATAAATAGCACTGATTTTTTTTATTACTACTTCTGACTTGACTTGTAATATTAAACTACTAACACCTGCTAACTACTAAGTTAATTGTTACTAACACTATGAATCTAAGTTATTCGAAATAAATTATATTATTATTATAATTATTCAAATCATCCTTTACTATCGCGATAGTTAGATTTATTTCAGCAGAAATATAACTATTTAAAAACTCATTATATTCATACTGCCGTTCTCAAAACTAAAACGCCGCTGAAGTATTCTATTAGCGGCAATTTTTACTACACGGAGTTTTAATTTTTTTTTTTAAACTTGGCAATTGGATTCATGAAAAAAATATATATTTATGGTCTGCTGGATGTGCTCGACCTGATTTATTAGCATTTTATACACTTTCGCAGTTTTTATACTTATAAAATCTATAATCTATGTCTCTATAATGGTGTGTAACGAGACTGGCTTTATATAATTTGCTACAAAATGTATGAAAAGTTTTATAAGCATAAAAACTGCGATAGTATATAAAATGCTAATAAGCCATCGGCATAACCATGTATGATTCATTGTAAATAACAAAAAAAAATCAAGCTTTTATTTTTCATGCTTTGCAATTTTTTAGCCCCCGACGCTTACCCCCACGCAAAAACACCGGTTATAAAAAAAAAAACAAGAAACTTACTTTATAAGTTTATATTGGTCGTGGCTGTTTGCGCCCGATTGCCTTGGTCTTAGACGAAGATTTTACTTTATGCACTAGGGCATGATAAGCCATTTTAAAGAACAACTTTACGAGCATGAGAAGTGAAATAGTACATTATTGTCGTGGCCTGGAAGTAGGCAATTGCTGGCTGAGTATGAGTATTAAACGGACGAGCTTGCGAGTCCGTTTAACTAATACGAAGCCAGCAATTGCTATTCCATCCGAGACTAATATAAAGCTTTTCTCAAAAATGGTGAAGGAAAAAAAATAGAATAAACTTTTTTTAACTTAAATAGGGACAAAGAATTGCAAATCACTTGAAATTAAATGTCATTAAAACCTTTTCCGCCTTTTTCATTAAAAAAAAAACTGCAGGTGTATTTTTCTACCGTAAACGTCACAAGCTGTTTAAAAAAGTCTGAACTTCCAACAAAACAACTGATACCGGTAATTTGAATTGGCTGTATACGAATAGTGCCAACTTATTACCATGACCGTTTTAACTTTTTAAAAAGTTTGAGACTCGACAATAATGGAATTTGTATGCGACATTGTTGTCGAGTTTATCGAGCCTGCAATGTTTTTAACTTTTTAATTTTTTTACTGACCATAAACTATGCACTTCACGTTCTGATATGTAAAGAATAATGTTAACTTTTACGGATATTTTTGAGAAAAAGTATTTGATTAGGGCTCTTACCTCGACATCGGCCGTTAGGGTCTCGAGCAGCTTGTCTTTGGCGGCGTCCCCGATGTCGATGCGGACGCCCTGCTTGATGAAGTCGTTGTCTTTGAGCGTGGGCAGCTCCTTCTCGAGCTCTTTATCAGACGCCTCGCGGTCCACCGTCGACCCTTTGAGATCATACTTTCTGGAAAACAAAAGGATACATTTTAAGAGGATACGATGGCTGAGAGACTTTTGAGAAATAGGTATTTTAATGAAATGTCGCTGTCTCGCCCGGACCCCTCCGTGTCAGTACAGCGAGAGCGGGACAACTGCAGCTCAGACCGTAAATAGGCGCCTAAAATTGATCAAAACAGCATTTCGTAGTCCCCTATTTTCCTCTCGAAAACTGGAGCAATAACATTATTTTTTCAAAAATAATTAGAGGAAAGATTTAGCTATGCCCCTATGTTTTCCTTTTTTTGTTTATATGAGGGATTCTTTTCTGATGAGTGTCTGAAAATGACATTGAAATTGGGCAATTTTTTCAGTTTTTAAAAGCTCATATTTCTTTTTTATTGAAATATGGAAAAAAAACGAAACATAGGGGCATAGTTTGTTGTGGTAGATACAGATTACACAGTAAAAAAAACTTGGCTCTAAAGCCATTATCCACGGAGGAAAACGGGGACTACGTTTGTATGGAGAAATGGTGCGCATCGTATCCTCTTAACGCTTGTTTAGAAATCAGAGTCAATCAATCATCATCTATTCAGACTTGACTCCATTCTACGAAATTCATTTTTCGAACTCCTACTTTGTGACTGTTGAAAAAAGTTTTTGACATATTTTTCCATAAGTCTGTAAAATAAGCCAGTGGGGCATATTGTAACAATATCACGGGGTAAGATGTAACATGAGCGGTCATAATTATAGTCTTAAATAGTAAAATGTGTTATTTTCGGCTATATTAGTTACTGTGTTTTTTTAATTGTTACAACTTACCCCTAAAGGGGTGAGGGGTAGGGTCGCGGGTGAGCAAAGTAATTGTTTCAGTAGACTAATTTTTCAATTGAATTACTCAAATAACTATTGTGTAAATTAGTAAAATCACAATTACGAAAAAGTGAATACATTTGAAACCAAGAAGTTTTTGCTGAAAAATGTTACAAAAAGCTCCCCGCTCCCCTACTCCGCTCCTCTAATTCAGTGTGGTTGCTCGCTCTCGAATAATTGTACTACATGTACTAAGAGCAGAAAGGAGATGGGAATAGTTCGTTGTAGTACAGTGTGAGGAGCTAGTTCTTTTTAGTACTTTTAGAACTAGAGCGTGACAACGAAAGAGAGAGAGAGAGAGAGAGAGAGAGAGAGAGAGAGAGAGAGAGAGAGAGAGAGAGAGAGAGAGAGAGAGAGAGAGAGCGAGAGCGAGAGAAAGAGATTTATTTACACATATTTGATACACAGGATAAAGAAATACTTTTGGTAAGAAAAGATACACTAGGCATAAGGCTGCGTATCCACCGGAGCTGTGCGAGGATGCGTTGCGAGGGATGTGTTTGTCATGAACCAATAGAGACACTTCATTTAAAAGGTCCTAAGTGAATGAAGTGTTTCTATTGGCTCATGACAAACACATCGCTCGCAACGCATCCTCGCACAGCTCCGGTGGATACGCAGCCTAAGCCGCAACGCTGCTTGCTTTTCAGTGGGACCCATATGGGCCGTAGGTATGAAACTATTCTAGAAGACTGACCTGTGTATATTGAGGTGGTTGGAGAACACGTTTCGTGTGGCGACGAGGTAGTGCTCTATCCCGTCTACCGTTAGTCGGTACATGCCCAGGTACTGTGGCAGCAGAGTCTTGCCGTGCCTCTCCACTATGTACTGAAAACAGAAGAATTGTTGCACTTACACTAATATTATAAAGCGGAAAGATATTTTTGTATGTAACAAATTAAACTTAAAAACTACGTACTGGACCGAATTCAAAAACTCTTTGGTCGTTAGAAAGCTACCTCTACATTACATGTTACTCAGTAGTGACATAGGCTACTTTTTACGGCGGTAAAATACCTTTTACTACGGGATAATTAATTTATCGCGGGCGAAGCTGCAGACGGAAGGCTGGTCTTAGATATTTTTGCACTTACCAGATGTTAGACTGATGTGATGTGAGTCTAACATCTGGTAGCATGGCGAACGGTTGCGTTGCTCTGAGGATGAGCTCTGGTTGAGTTCGAAAAGCGTCAACTAGTGTGGTGGTAGTAATAGATGGGTTTGTGTGTGTTCGTACAGTGTGGAGGTGGAGGAACTGCATGAACAGACTTTTCATGAATAAACGTAGCTATCATGAGTTCGCGGGTGAGCAAAGCAATTGTTTCAGTTCATTAAATAAATTGAAATCATGTATAGTCGACCAAGTAAGTGCTTTACCCTTTTTAATGACAGTTCCTACGTCAGAATGAAAACCAAAAGCTGATTGTCACATTGACTTGCGAGTGGAAATAGCCTTTAATGTTTTAAGCCGTACAACTGACACTGGACCTTAGGATGGTAATTTTTTTTATGGTAGGTATTTAGAGGTGTGCGCCGATGGCGGCGGCGCGTAATCGGCGTGATCGGCGTAAATAAAACAAAATCAATTATTAAAGAAAATAACAGTTTATTTTCACTTGTAAAATTGTTATAAAACTAACTACAGACATCTGGTGACGTAAGCAGCGGTTTGGCCGAACCTTAAAGTTGTTGTAATTGTATTGCGCCGATTTCACGCCGTTGCAATGACCGACGGCGGCGGCGTGCGCCACGCCGATCGGCGCACACGTCTTTTAGGTATAGGGGGCAAACGATTAAACAGATCGCCTGATGGTAAACGATTACCGTCCCCTATGGACACCCGCGACACCAGAAGAGTCACAAGTACGTGGTAATAGTACATTATTGTCGTGGCCTGGAAGTAGGCAATTGCTGGCTGAGTATGAGTGTTAACTAATACGAAGCCAGCAATCGCTATTCCAGCTGATACTTACTAATATAATTATTACCATGGCCGTTTTAACTTTTTAAAAAGTTTGAGACTCGACAATAATGGAATTTGTATGCGACGTTGTTGTCGAGTTTATCGAGTCTGCAATGTTTTTAACTTTTTAATTTTTTACTGACCATAAACTATACACTTCGCGTTCTGATATGTAAAGAATAATGTCAACTTTTACGGATATTTTTGAGAAAAGAAATATCTTGGTCGACCCAACAAGTCCCGAGTGGAAAATACACGGATAAGGGCCTTAAAATATTCCACCCTAGCACGATTTGCTTCAAGAGTACCAAGAAGCGGACGTCAATGGATTAAATGCAATAGATTATCCATGTTACACTCGCATCACGAGATTAGATAGCTTAAAAGTATCAATTTATCGTGCATTTACATGGAAAGCGATAACTATCATGTCATTTACACCATTTATGAAGAAACATTCGGTTTCGGAATTATGAAACTGGAATATTTTTGAGGATAAAAGATAGTACAATAGTTTATAAAGTACAGCTTTGCCTGTAATTTTTAAACAGTACTTGTCCCTTTTTCAAAGACTGCTCGCGACGATGGCCCACCAGAGGCCGTATTGTCTAACGCTTCTGACGCTTGCCTTCGCTTTCACCATCTCTTTCTGTCATCATTTTATACCGTTTGACAGAAAGAAATAGTGATTGCGAAGGTAAGCGTCAGAAGCGTTAGATAATAAGCCTGCGGGCCCGTCAAACTTACCTACTTAAATCCAAGTAGCGTAAACTAGGAGCCTGTTGCATAACAAAGTACAACTTATATTACAAGCGGAACTCCCTTTCTAGTTAATATAACTGAAGCGAGAGTTCCGCTTGTAATATTAGATGTAATTTGTTATGCAATTGGGCCCAGGTCGTGAAATGCACAAGTAGGCAGAATGACTCTATTGTGTAAGGTCTTGATTGTATTAAATAGATTTACATGACCAGACCAGACCATTTACCTACTAAAACATTATGACATTTGTATTAAATAGATTTACATGACCAGACCAGACCATTTACCTACTAAAACATTATGACATTAAGTCGTTTTACAGCCAAGTCATTCCGTCTACTATGGCTTATAGCAGTGAGGGCGTTTTACAGACCAAGACATTTTGCTACCCGGACAAAATACAACTAAGGTGCTCTGCTCGCCAAGGCTAAATGCAAGTAAGGCCAACGGGACCCGACCCATTCAGCAGATTCATAGAAACAGGCTTTATTTTGCAGAGGTCCATAATTCTACTCTACATCCATGAACAAACCAATGAACGACAGCAACTTCGCAAACCATAATGTGTAAGATATGTATCTAGTTAGTGATATCAGGATTTAGTTCATGAATTCAGTAATAACATTGATAAATCTCTTACCGGATGATAATGCTTAAGGAATGAGTGCATCCGTTCCACCTCTTCCGAAGTCAGGGTCTTGAGGATGAATAACCGGTCATAGCTCTGGTAGAACTTTGCCCCGGATTTACCGGATGAGTCATCTGGTATAGGTTGTGACCTGGGGACAAAAATAACTTTTTTTCTTTAAAGGGGATCATCAAGGATGTTACGTTACGAGTGTTATCGTAACAAATAGTTGCGTCACATAATGGAATTGAATGGATGATGCCAAAAAATAAAGAAAATCAATATAGCAAAGGGTGTTAAAGTGTTTCAACGCTGTGTTTAAAATGTATCTGGAACACGACAGATGGTGGAGCGAGTTTAACTGAAAACCCTTGTAAAACTTTTTTATGAATTATCATTTGGGTGGGGCCGCGTAGCGTTTCAACAGCCGTGTCCCGTGTGTTACCAAAATCTAAGGAAGTCCATGAACTAAAACCAGTTGCAATTTCTGCGAGCGCACACCACACCACGCGTGGTGGTGGGCACAAGGATTGGACGTACTATTAGTCGATTTTGGTAACACACGGGAAACGGCGGTCGAAACCCTTCGCGCCCCATTTTATCACATGTTTCTACACAAAGTGCGTGCACTTTCTTAAAACGTAATCAAATGACATCAATCAGTGCGGCATTGACTAGTATATGAAATATGCGAAGTGAAGGTTTACTCCAGTGTATCGATCGATTTGGCCAGGACCGGATTTAAAGGAGGGCATCCGGGGCTACCTACAGCCCCTGAGGTTTCCACAAAGGGGCCACCACAAAAGAAAAAAAAAAAATCGACGGATCAGCTCCATTACCATTTTATTTAAGTATCCACTCCTTCAGACTTCTAAATATAGCCCTGGATTTGGCATTACGATTACCATTTATGACGTTGTCATAATATTTTGCTACGCGTCATATTAACTTGAATTTCTCAGGGGAAATAATTAAGTCAATGAGAACTTATGTGAATTACGAAATCCAGTAGATTTCCTCGTGTATAGTATAAATCTTCCCAGGTGAACTTTTCGCTTCGAGCCCTTATCTTTCAAAACAAACGGTATCGTCATAGTATTAAGGTTCAAATTTAATGTAATGGCTCGAAGCGAAAAATTCACCTGGGAAGATTTATACTAATAATAATTAAGCGGGTAGGTACTTATACCGTTTTGTCACTGAAGGATTACGTCAACTGCCAAGTTGCCTTGGGGACATTTGGATCCTTCTCTTCATAAGAATCTGTGATGTTTGACGATAATGTTGTATTGCTATTTATTATGTGATATTTGTTGAGACTCCTCTCTCCCTCACGTGGGATTGAACAAGATCCCAGTCCCCCCCCCCCCCAAAATAATTTATAGACGATTGAATATATATCGATCAATTGGTTGACAACACCCTAAGGATATCGTGACCTAAATCTAAATTAGACTAGACATTCATTTTGTCCATTACAAGTAGTCTCAGTCAACGGTTATTTTAAGGACATTTTATAACAATCGCGCAATCTGACTCACCTAATTAATTAAACAAATCAACGTGGATGACATAACGTTTTACTGGCATTATATGACCGTGGAAACTTTTTGGTGGTGATAAAACGAATCACCATGACGATGTTAATTCAATTAAAACTGGAAATATGCGGCCAAGTTAGGAAAATCTCTGTTGCTTTATAGTAGACAATTCAGCAACAAAGAAGTCTTAAAATTAATCCGTAAGAATGTGAATGCCGAATGTGAATCCCGTGTTTGGTTACTTTGTTTGAGCACCCCTGTGGTAACGGTATAATGTTATTTGACACTAAGGATCGCCTATGCGGATCGGAATTTCCAAACATCCCTATCGTGATACACTCACAGTCAAAAAATTCGGCCCACAGTTCACCTTTCATACAAACGAGGTCACTTTGATGTCTTAGTTCTCCACTAGGAGGTGCTTTGGCTGTGATCTGATTGATGATGGCTACTCCGACCATTATAAATATACCCACCTGATTGAATCTGCGTTTAACACGGAAATTATACATGTTCAGAAAAACATCTCAAATGGCAATAAAATTAATGAAAATCTAAGTGCTGATACAAATTCTCTCGCTGTGGTGTTAACTGCTTGTTGAATCAGTTGTGTATGTTGGGAACTTTGGACCTCCATTATCGATGCTCTGGATATTCATCATTAGATCTCAACCGGGGCACCGCCCTGGTGGAGAACTAAGGCATCAAAGTGGCCTCGTTTGTATGAAAAGTGGACTGTGTGCATTATTTGACCGTGAGCGTATAATCATTAATATTAAATATAATACGCCTTAGATATTAGTGATTTTTTGACAATAGATTTGGTTTTTGTATCCGTTTGATCGGCAATCGTTTTTGGAATTTTGCTACAATCATCATCAAGACGTCCAATTTTGAACAAAGGTCTCTCCAAGTGGATCCTGCTACCTTTGCCAGATCATCGGTCCACCTTGTTGCGGGTCTTACTACTCTACGTCTTCCGGTTCGCGGTCAACTCTCTAGAACTTTACTGCCCCATCAGCCATCGGCCGTTTACTATAAAAACTTATGCAATTCCCCAGAAGCGACCTTTTGCTCTTGGCAGTTTTTAAGACGGAACGTTAAGCTTTACTGTTTCTAGTCGCTTGCTTTGCATTATCGCTTGCTCCCACAGGCATTTCCAGTTCAAAGCTTCATTCGTTAGTTCAGTTGGTAGGTAGTTGCCATCTCAAAATATGTAAGAATTCCATACTTCAGTTACCACATGACATATATTTAAATAGCAAGTGCATTTAAATATTTGCTCTGACTCACGAGCGACATATCTTCCGTCGGCAACAATGCGATTTCTCTACAAACAATGACAACTCGTATTTGCCAAGTGCTTCGAGTGCAAACTATTACTTATCATTATCAGCCGACATTTTTACTTTTCAAAATTAAAGTCTTCTCGATCGATTTCATCTGGGAAGCTGTGAATAACATAAATATACAGGGCACTCCTACAGATTTTTACAGATACACCTACAGATTTTTAAATACGGTTCTCGGACTCGCTCCATATAAGACTTGAGGTTACTTCAAACGCCGCAAACGCTCATGTACGTTCAATGCTCGCAAAAATGTAACATTAGTATGAAATTTGGTTATGCAGACAGCTGCAAACACACTTACCCCCTATTTCACCAGCCATTGAACAAATTTATTTGACGGATAAATGTGATGCCGTCTCTGTTTGTTTTGTTTGAATAGACGGAGACGGCATCACATTTATCCGTCAGTTAAAATTAATCAATGGGTGGTGAAACAGCCCCTTAGTCTACTTTTTAACCCGATATTTCCACGACATCACTTAGGCCGCTTCTATCTTTAACACCTGCGCAAACAGAAAGCGATTTGAAGTTTAGAATCCTGCGTTCACTTGCGAGTCGTGATCTCACAATGGAACTCCTGTGACAATTTCGACAGACAAGTATAGTCGACCAAGTAAGTGCTGTACCATTTTTATGACGGTTCCTACGTCAGCATGAAAACAACAAGGCTGACTGTCACATTGACTTGTAAGTGAAAAAAGCCTTGATGTTTTAAAAACAACTAACATTGAACTTTAGGGTGGTAAACGAAATTCTTGATCGATTATACACTGTTTGGCCTAAAAAAATTCAAAACTTTAAATCAATATATTTTAGTAGGCTGAAATCTTATATTTTTGATATCGAAAACAATTTAAAACGGTTTGTATTATTAAAATAGTCTAAAGTACATCGCGTATTATAATACGTCTATTGTTGCCGCCTAGTTTAGTGCCGTTGCTGACATTCATTGGAAAAACAATACGTACTTACCTTTGTCCAATTCTACGTGCATTTTATATGGTCTAAGTGTTTTGAATCGAATATCCCGCTGTATCTGACGTGGTTTGATCGCTATTTCTCATAAGAAATGGATATTTGAATGATAGGTATTTGTGATTGTTTTGTGTTAATTGTGAACAATGCATAGCTTGCGATAGTGCCATTGTGTTGCAAAATAATTTTTTGCAATAAATAAATTTCGCTGCATTTTATAATGTGTTGACAAAAAATAGCCTTTAAAAGAAATATATATAGAAGTCTCAAAAAATAAATACTTGACCAGGACCAGGAACATTTCTTTATAGCTTGCAATATAAGAAAACATAAGAGATTGGGAATCGTAATAAAACTTCAAAACATCCAATGCGAATCAACGTTACAATCATCCTTACTAATATTATAAATGCGAAAGTAACTCTGTCTGTCTGTCGCGCTTTCACGCCAAAACTACTGAACCGATTTAAATGAAATTTGGTACACAGGTAGTCTAGAGCCTGAGAAAGGACATAGGCTACTTTTTAACCTTCCCACCCAAAGTCACTATTCCACGCGGACGAAGTCGCGGGCACAGCTAGTATGTCATATGTAAAGTAATATGACTTTGACGACCGGATGACCTAGTGGTTATAGAATAGAATAGAATAAATAGAATAATTTTATTTCAGGCTGCATAGGCCCATATAAAAATACCTTAAAGACTAACATACATATTTATATTACACTTAATTAACAACCTAATTACAAGCACGTGAAGTCTGTGACGTGGGCACTTTTGCAGTGTCACTTAACCGGCCACGAAACCGCCACGACACCTTTCGGCCAAAACTCCTCTCTTGTGAAGGTCGACAGTTGATCAGTCGGAACCCTCACCACAAATGAATTGAAATTCACATCATGGCGGGACTCCAACCGCTCAACCCTCAGAGTGAGCTTGGTCTTCACACGCACATATTCCACGATGTCCGTGACCTTCGTGGAGTGATGCAGGCGGGACACGTACAGCTGCGTCGTCGGTGTCGCGGGACGCAGCAGATGGTTCGGTCCGGTCAGGGCGGTGCCGCACTGATTGCGACAAGCGGGCTTCTTCTTCCTTTCCACCTTGATGAAGCCATCCTTGTCGCAACGGCGACTGTCCCTCTTTGAAATCGGCTGTGGCGGATCTATGTGAGCAGGTTCACAGCGACTCTGCTTCACCTTCGGCTTCTGGACAACAGCGGCGTACGCGCGACGAGGAGTCGACGTATCCACAGGAACAGAAGCGGCGGCGGCGGGGCGGGGGGCATCAGGTGTTATGACGGTAGCCGGTGACGTCAAACTACCGACGAATGCACTTATAAAACCTGACTACGAAGCTTGAGTTCCCGGTTTTGATTCCCGCTCGGGGCAGACATTTGTGTGAAAAATACGAATGTGCTCGAGTCTTGGATGTTTAATATCTATTTAAGTATGTTTATCCGTTGCCTTATATCCATAACACAAGCTTTTCTTACTTTGGGGCTAGGACAATTGGTGTGAATTGTCCCGTGATATTTTTTTTATTAATAATCAGCTGAAATTAATATTACAGCGAAAAAAAATTGTAACGATATAACCAAAATTAAAGCGAATCCCTTTATTTTATCTAAATTTATCTACTGAATACCTAGCTAATCATACATAAACGTCCACGATAAATCAGTTGCCAATAATTTCCTTTAATAGAATTGTGTCCCAATCTGTTGGTAACGTGTAGGGAAGTTGGGTCGTTATGGACGGGCCGCATTCTGGCTGTGATGTGGCTGCGGCGGCCGTCTGCCCGTGCACGTAAGTCGAGGATAGCTTGCAGGCTGCGTTACTATGATCGACTGCAATGCAGTTGCGATGTATGGGCGGTCAGCAGTTGCAGTTGCCTTGCAGTTGTAGTGCGGTCCGTCTGTATCGGCCCTCACACACGAGTCCTTCACAGGTCCGTTATTGTATCCGTGTGCACCCCCATTATAGCTTACCACAATCTTAAAATATAAAGATTTTTTAGCTGTGGGTTTTTGTGATGTATTTGTTTCTTTTATTGAATTAAACAGTTTTTAATTTTTTTTTTTTATTATACAATATAGGTAGGCTTGCGTTTGACCACAATCACGCCTGATGGAAAAGGACACTAGTAGGTAATGAATGAATTTAATTCAACCGGCGGGATTGCACCGCATGAACTAGTATCAATGCATATTATAATTATAACGTAACCAGATGATCCACGATCTCACTACAAATATATTTTTATTTTTGTAATGTCACTGTACCTACTGCTTTTGGTGTTCAATAAAGAATAGTTGTATTGTATTGTATTGTACAAACATTTAAAATGGCGACTCTCCTAAATATACTCAATAGGGTGGGCCACTCTTGTATGGAGAAAAAAAACTTTGTTTTTTTAATCGGGCACAGGTTTAAAAAGATGCTAAATAATGTTGATAATTAGTGTGCAAAATATCATTGGAATCTGAATAGATCTTTTGCCTCCGGATCCATGTTGAAATATCGTAAAATATCATTGAATGGCTAATTATACGAGCGTCTCAACCGCCATCGTTTCCGGTCCTATATAGTGAAGAAATAAGTCGCACCAAACGGAAGGTTTTTGTAAAACGATACAGTGCGCTCGCTGTAAAATAAAAATTCATTGAAATCCCATGCAAACAATAGCTCATTTCTTTGATATATGGGTCCTGGTAATGATAGCGGTAGAAACGCTCGATAATTAGCCGGGATTGCACCGCATGAACTAGTATCAATGCATATTATAATTATAACGTAACGAGACGGTCCACGATCTCACTACAAATATATTTTTATTTTTGTAATGTCACTGTACTGCTTTTGGTGTTCAATAAAGAATATTTGTATTGTATTGTATTGTAAAAACAATTAAATGGCGACAGTCCTAAATATACTTAAGCTCAATTCTGGGCTGGGGCGTGATGACATAAATAGAGGTTAAAATACACAAATTGGGGTCACGGACAGAGTAGATTGACGCAAGATGATCATTACTGTTTAATAGACTGCTCAAATATGATCTAGAGAACTTAAGTTTTTTTTTATTATATCCTTGCACTGCACATCCTCTGGTACAAAGACACTAAAGGAATTCCAGGGCCGGATTTAAGGGCCTACCGAGCTTTTCGCGCTAATCGATTTTGGGTGGGCGATTTCGGGTGTGGGGGAGGCGCGATGGCTCAAGATAGGTTGGTTGGACTGCGCGTGTTTTTGGGTATTTTCATCTTATTACTAAAACAAATACATATTTTAAAAATGCAGCGACACTACGCCCTAGAAAACATCTTGTTTTATTAACATTCAAAATGCAGTATTTACGTCGTAATACGAATTTATTTTATTTTTTAGAGACGTCATTGGATTTTTTTTCTATCGAGCGAACTATAAGTAATCGTGTTTCGATAAACACTTGTCATTAGAGTGAATCCTCAAATATCTTACACATGAACTAGCTTTTGCCCGCGGCTTCGCTCGCGTGTACCATGAGAATTCCAAAGAACCAAGATATCAAGCAAGCAAGCATGCAAGCAAGATTGCTTGCGTGACAATGGGACCATCTCAGGAGTATAAAAAAATAATTTTTAAAATCGGTCCACAATTGACCGAGAAATCGGTGAACATACCTACATAAAAAAATACATAAAATGGAATGCATAACCTCCTCCTTTTTTTGAAGTCGGTTAAAGAGCCCTTTGCGGCCTACTTACAGTATAAACTTATGAATTTTGAAATTTTAGCTTACAACCAGTAAAACGCAAAATCCCGTTTTTTCCCGTTCCCGTAAGAATTTCGGAAAATACTTTCTTAATACGGGGAAAGTTCTCTCTCAATGCTCCTACACTCCCCAAGCAACTCATGCCGAATTTCAGCTTTCTACGACCAGTAAAACGAAAAATCCCGTTTTTTCCCGTTCCCGTGGGAATTTCGGAAAGTCCTCTCTCAATGCTCCTCTACACTCCCCAAGCAACCTCATGCCGAATTTCAGCTTTCTACGACCAGTAAAACGAAAAATCCCGTTTTTCCCGTTCCCGTGGGAATTTTGGAAAGTCCTATTTTAATGCTCTTCTACACTCCCCAAGGAACCTACCTACTTGCCAAATTTCAGCTTTCTACGACCAGTAAAACGAAAAATCCCGTTTTTTCCCATTCCCGTGGGAAATTTGGAAAGTCCTCTCTCAATGCTCCTCTACACTCCCCAAGCAACCTCATGCCGAATTTAAGCTTTCTACGACCAGAAAAACGAAAAATCCCGTTTTTTCCGTTCCAGTGGGAATTTTGGATAGTCCTTTCTTAATGCTCTTCTACACTCCCCAAGGAACCCACTTGCCAAATTTCAGCTTTCTACGACCAGTAAAACGAAAAATCCCGTTTATTCCCGTTCCCGTGGGAATTTTGGAAAGTCCTCTCTCAATACTTCTCTACACTCCCCAAGCAACATCATGTCTAATTTCAGCTTTCTACTACCAGTATAACGAAAAATCCCGTTTTTTCACGTTCCCGTGGGAATTTCGGAAAGCCCTCTCTCAATGCTCCTCTGCACTCCCCAAGCAACCTATATGCCGAATTTCAGCTTTCTACGACCAGTAAAACGATAAATCCCGTTTTTTCTTTATCCCGTGGGAATTTCTGAAAATCCTTAAAACTGTTTTTCACTATTATGATTATCTACTTCTATGCCAAATTTGAAGAGTCTAGTAATTATAGTTCATAAGATTCTGTTGAACTGAATATATAAATCTCGTTTTTTTCTTATCCCGTGGGAATTTTGAAAAATCCTGAAATTAATATTTTAACTAATGTAATACCTATTTGTGTATCAAATTTGAAGAGTCTCGGAACTCGGAATCGAATATATAAATCCCGTTTTATCCCGTTCCCGTGGGAATTTTAGAAATTCCTCTCACAATGCTCCTCTACACTCCCCAAGCAACCTTCATGCCGAATTTCAGCTTTCTACGACCAGTAAAACGAAAAATCCCGTTTTTTCCTTATCCCGTGGGAATTTCCAAAAATCCTTAAAACTGTTTTTTACTATTATAATTACCTACTTCTATGCTAAATTTGAAGAGTCTAGTAATTATAGTTCATAGGATTCCGTTGAACTGAATATATAAATCCCGTTTATTCCTTATCCCGTGGGAATTTTGAAAAATCCTGAGTTTGATGTTTTCATTATTGTAATACCTACTTGTGTATCAAATTTGAAGAGTCTAGTTATTATAGTTACTGAGATACGGTCACTCGGAATCGAATCTATAAATCCCGTTTTTTCCCGTTCCCGTGGGAATTCCCAAAAATCCTTCCTTAGTGGATGCCTACATTGTATGTGCAAAATTTCAAGTCTCTAGGTCAAGTGGTTTGGGCTGTGCGTTGATATATCAACAGTCAGTCAGTTTAGAATTTTATATATATAGATTTCAAGACTATAGCTTTACTTGTAATGATACAGCACGAGATTTAATGAATGCTATAAATGCGCCAAAAACACGGTAGGCCCTTCTTGGGACAACGAAGAAGCGGAAGCCCATACGACCAAAAGACCGTTTGAAAAAATTGCATATTTTTTAAACTTCTATTGTGAGGGGGTCTCCCTTGGGGAGGCTCCAGGTTTATGGCACCGGATAGTAATAAATCGATTTAGTGTTATGCTCTGTTTTGTAGTGATAGAATGGGATGAGGTTAAAACACGGTCCCGTATTTGTCAACCCGGAATAAAATGACAATAATGCACGACCTCATAATTCAAGTCTTAATGTTAATGCCATAAGCGTTTGGATTCTCAGGTCGTATATACCGGGTTGAAAAATACGATACTGTGTTTTAACGGCACCCTTTTTTATGAAACAGTCTAGCATAAACAAGGTGTAATAGTAAATAGATTTTATTTTCTTGCAAGACTGTCTTAAATGTGTACCTTTTTTTAACCGACGAACACCGACACTATCCGTGTAGTTAAAATTTAAATACTGTAGGTACTTAAGTTCACTATTCTAACACACTTGGATGCAGACTATTAATTGACAACAATTCAAATGTACTAAGTAAGTAAAATAAAAAAACCGTTTGTAGATTTTTCACTGCTGATTACAGGAAAAATATTTTGGGATTTTTTTATGCAGTAGTTTTTTTTATATCTAGGAAAAAGAGTAAAAAAAGTTGGATTGTGAATGTTAGGCATACACTTAGCGGCTCATAGTCCATTTATTACCATAAAATGAAAAAAAAAACAACTGTCAGTTCATTTTTTATCTGTCTTGTCTGACTGATAACTTAAATTCTAGCGACTCGCTTTCGGTTCTCTTAATATCATTGTTTTGAATTACGCTTTGATAATATTTTGAAATAGTAGTGACTGGCAGATTCGTAAAAGCTGATAGTCCCAATCTGCCCAACGTCGACGAATGGATGTTGTTACAGTTCATGCGAAAAAATGACTGATTTAATGTGGCGGTAACTTAAGGAGCGAAGGTTCTCATGTCCTCTAGCACATTCTACACGCTACGCTCGTAACCAGTAAACCAGTAGCAGTACAAAATACAAATGCACGCTACAGGAAAAAGTAAGACATGATCTCGTGTGGTTGATCCCAGTTTAGAGAGAACAAAAGTAATCAAGCATTATTGGCTTTCATAACATCAATCATACGTTAACTGGTGCAGAAGAATCTCGGAGTTCAGAATATTTATACTAGAAAAGTGTGATTCTACTACATTGTAAAAGTGTTACTTTTATATTACAATACTAACCCACAAATTCAAGTTTTTTATTACAATTACATCAAGTCATGAACCCTTATGTTTACATTATCAGTACATTATCCATTAAAAAATATCATACCTATCTAAGGAAACTTATCCTGTACCTGTACACTTTATAATTATTTCAGAAAATTCAAGTTCACAACATTAGGTACCTGCTTATACTGTTTTAGTTGAATATTTTCCCCAGTTACCTGTTTAAAGTTACTGACTAAGTATAGTCAGTGGTAGGTTATGTCAACTTTGAAATACCGGTAGGTCTGAAGGATAAACAAAAATAAAGATTACAGTGTTTTATTTACTATGTATTTAGAAGCAAAAAGTAACAATACATGTAAAAAATATTTATATTTTATTTGGTTACAGTTCAAAGTTCTTCAATTTTCAATTCCATCCAATTCCATTAAATTCCATTAATGCCGTGTTTTTGCAACTTCGGACGAAACAAATGGTCAAGGCATCTTGATGCTACTTTTTTCCGGTCGTCATTATAAAGAAATATTTGAAAACTCAAAGCAACAAACGCAGAAAATAACAAAGTCGGGAATTTGCAACGGATTGTTGACAAAATTATGTGACGCGAATTGACATAATGACATGACAGTTATGTTTTTTTTTTAATTTTATATCATGCTAAGACTGCGACATTATTATTCCTATCTTTGTATATACGGACTTTTTAATGATCATTTCTTTAATTAATTATTAACAACCAATTTAAGCAAAATAAAGAAAAACCGAGAAACACGGGTAGTCTGATTTTTAACCAGCTATTATAAAAGCAAAATAACAAGAATGTTTTTTTTTTGAAATGTTGTCAATTAATACAGTTTTAAGCTAGATGCTTTTTTCGTCAGTAGGTTCCCGACTTTTTGGAACAATTAATTTTATATCGCACATTCTTAAATTACCGTGAAGTATGGCCAATTGATTAAAGATATTAATTTACTGCGTTTATAAAAACTTAGGTATCTTGTTTAATTGACAAGATTTCATATTTCTATTTCTAAGACTATAATTGTATTCGTTCTCTGTATTCTATTTGGAAAGAGAAAGACTCTGATAGTTTTAATTTTTCACTAGGATTATTACTTAATTTATTACAATTTTTTAAGATGTGCTTATTCTAAAAGGTCATAACTCCAAAACTCTTTCTTTCTTCTTGAACATTTTCTTCGATTCCTGTAGTAATTTTCAGGTGTCAAAAAAATTAAATCTCGTCAATAATTATGTTATGGATAATGTGTGCCGTCATTTTTTTCGTTACGCAAGTTTGTATGAGTGAGAGCTCATCCTGAGTCATAAACATAATAAACGATACTAACGTATGAAAGCGACACATCGCCATGATGAGTTGGCTGTTTTTTTATTTGTAATACTTTCGGTCTTTTATAAATCGTGAGCAACTAATTAGTCCACTATAGCCACAGCTACAAGTTGCAGTCACTGTCGGCTACAAGTGTGCACGGCCGATTGGCAGCCGACTACACACAATTTGAACCAACGAACGCTGACCACTCTCATTTCATAGCTCTAATGCAGCCACTCCAGTAAACATTTGCGCCGAAACCAAAGAAATGTATGGATATATACATACGCCACTTATAGCAGGTACTAGTTGCTTAGCTATAGCACCATGTGCAGCAACGACGTCAAAAAAGCGATAGAACTCAGGGCGTATATTCTGCGGGTAGTGTAATTTTCTACACGATTGCATAATTTACTCGCCGCAGATCAATTATGTCGAAAGGTTCAATCAAACCACGCAAATTATCAACAACATGGAAACTTAAGAAAAACAACTCTATGCCCAAAATGATTCTAAAGCTCCTGTAATGAGAATAAGAATAATAAAGAATAATATATTAGTAGTCAACTTCCATTCCATTATTAATTATAGTGGAAGTAACAGAATTGCTCGTGAATAATGATCGCTAGTTCGTTATAATGACCTCTCTTGATTGCTTCACAACTGGAGAGTGAATAAATAAATGATTTATTAACAAAATGAAATACTTAAACATGATAAGGAAAGAGGATCAGGGTAACTTCCACACGTCAAAAATTTCAAAAACAATAAAACGGTTTCTCCAATCAAAAATCACGTCCATTGATCTGTCAAGCGGTTAGGATGACGATATAGATGTCCGTTTGCGTGCGAGTAACGCCGTGCCACATTGAGGCGAGGGCCGCATGCCACATTATGCGGGGTATTATTTTAGTCGTTAATAGATTCACTTTTTATCGTAGCTATACACTATTTTTACGAGATGTATTGGCAATCTAAATCAGTAATTCTTTAGTGGTATTTTTTCGTTGTATCTTCGTCAAAAGTGCCTCCTTAAGTGATACGACGTTTCAAATTGTTGTGATTAAGAAATCAGTTTTGTCCACGATTGTACATAGAAAATTATAATTTCGATTACAATGCAAGAGGGCTAAAACAAATGCTGTAGAATTACTTTTCATATCAGATTTTATCTGAATGAATATGTTTACAGAGTAAAGCAAGGCTTTTTTAAAATATATTTTTACCTTTACCTAAAACATTTCCATAAATTCTTCAAAATTGAATGTATTCTAACTCAAAAACTGTAGAGTTAAAGTCAACTATCTAGAGTCTAGATTCTAGACTACTAAGAAAATTTACGAAACGTAGGAATTACAGATTTAGTTTGCCAAAGCTACTCCGCTCTAAAATGGCACGCCGTCGCCCCGCAACCAAACCATTAGGTACAGGTGTCGCTAGTGAACGCTTTACCGTGTCAGTACAGCACACTAAATACTGTTAGAGAAAAAATAAATGAAAAAATCGTACGGTTGCTTAGCAATCCGCTGACCTCAGGCGTTTTATAGTCAGGCCGCGTTTGACAAAGGCAGTGGCATCTTGGAGGATACTGTCGTGGTCGGAGATGTCCGCGACGCCAGAGGGCGCCGTCGCGGACCGTCGCAGCTTACTGACCGGTTTCCGCTGCCCGCGAGGACAGAGGTAGTTATCTGGCTTTCTAAACCTAGGGAGGAGCGGGACGGGGGCGCCAGTAAAAATTAAGGGGAAAAATAAATAAATAAATATCATGAAATCAGCTTTATAAGTAAGATAGAAATGATAGAGAGTTCGCACACGTGCTGTCTAGCTCATGGGATATATTGTAGTGAGGGATGAGTTAAAAGTATTTTCAATGTAGACAGCAATTAAGTAACATAGTTAGTTGGACGCCTATCAGACCCACCATACCCTGACTCCTGGTGGTATGGCAGGTCTTTTGAAGTTAAAAGATATCACCGAGTGTAGTGACCCTGGCAATGACATGATAACTTGTCTTATTCACTAGGGTCACTTGGTGGTATTGTTTAACTTGAAAAGACCCACCATACCACCAGGCCAATGGCATAAGAATAAATAATAACAGAGTAGAAGGGAATCTCTTTTGACCGCGTCCAAAACGCCGCCATTTATATACCTACTTCCCCCTCACGTCGTTACACCCCTCTGTCGTCAAGGCGTGTTGCTAGGGTTGCTTACTGTTAAATATTACTTACGTCTAAAGATAATATCGCTAAAATATTAAGTTTTTATTTACTTTAAAATCATTATTTTATTCTAGTTTTACAAAATATGAGATTTATAAATCATTAGGTACTTACAGTCAAGGATTTTAATTGTTAGGCCACTTGCCACTGTTCGTATTTTAGCCGTGTAATGCAAAAAATCGGGTGAAGCTGCTTATACTCGTATATGCGAATAATATACGAACAGTGGCAAGTGGCCTAACAATTAAAATCCTTGACTGTACGTACCTACATATTATAAGTAGTTATTACAAGTGCCATACCAAATGAAGCCTTTTAAGGTGATTTGGCATCGTTTTTTAATTGTTTATACACCCAAATACACTACATTAACTTGACGTCATTGTTATTTGTTTCCAATAAAACGAACGCGCAAACAGTTAACAGCCAAGCGCGCGTGCGGCGACGCCGGCCGTGACAACCTGACTGAGTTCTCGCTTAGCGAGTACTCTAATATCGTGACCTTGAGTCCGGCCGGAGCGGGAGTTTCCCTTCTACTCTGTTATTATTTATTCTTATGCCAATGGCCAGAGGCGTGGTGGGTGTGAAGGGGTTAGACACCAAATACATTAATATTATATACTTAATTATATTCACTTTCGGCTTAGCACAGATTACTCAGTAAGTATGTAATCTATAAACAATACATCAAATTTCCATGCTCACAAGCGCACTATCATCAGTTCCTTTAATGAAATTAGTTAGAATTTATTGTTTCGAAATTATATTGGACCACAGTTTTTAATCAATTGAACATTGACTGTTTATTCATTTTACATTTGTTCCATGAAATTAAACCCACAGTTTTAATGTAACTAGGTACTGGGACAAAAAATTCCAACCAATTCCACCAATGGAACTATTGGCGGTCGGGAATTTTAGTAGCGACTGCCGCATGCGCTTGTGCGAGGGTGAATTCCTTGCATTGTTTTAAGATACCTTACTGATTTTTGCTGTGTTCTTAGCATTCTTTTAACTCGTCCTTAATTTGGTATAAGCTTTGCTGGAGTACTTACCTCGTGAGTGACTCTTTGTAGTCTAAGTCGTCGATTCCGAATCTCTCTCTCAAGTTCCTGAACACTAAGGGACAGTACTCTTTAACCTTGAAGTGAGACGGCATATTTTCCCTGAGAAAAAAAAGACATATTTAGCCAAAAATCATAAAAAAATAACATACTTCAAAGAAGGATAAGGATTAGTTAACATTCTTTGTAATAAACCTGCCAAAGGAAAAAAGACATGAAATCACAAAAAACAAAACTTTTGTAAATATTGAGGCAATTTTATTGTTTTCATAGTTGACGCTGTTTGTTGCATTTGATATCAAAACTGTAAAATATATATAATAATAATAAATAATAATAAATATCACGGGACAATCCACACCAATTGACCTAGTCCCAAAGTAAGCTAACCATAGCTTGTGTTATGGGTACAAGGCAACGGATAAACATACTTATATAGATAGATACATACTTAAATACATATTAAACACCCAAGACCCGAGAACAAATATTCATATTATTCATACAAATATCTGCCCCGACGCGGGAATCAAACCCGGGACTTCAAGCTTCGTAGTCAGGTTCTCGACCTACTAGGCCATCTGGTCGTCTAAGACTAGTCTGGTAGTCTAATGCCTGGTTGTGGTGATGGTTCCATATGTTGTAGATTGTGAACAGAAATTGCTGCCAAATTAAACTTTGCCAAATAATACATTAGTGTAACATTTACTGATTCACAGTCCATTAATGACATGATAATTAATTGTTAGTGGTGTTTGTGTGTTGTAGTATACTGATTAGACACTAGTTTTTATAAGATAACTAGCTGTTGCCCGCGACTCCGTCTGCGAATAATATATAGCCTACAACCTATTCTCAGACCTACCAAACACAGAGAAAAAAGTTTCATAAAAATCGGTCAAGCCGTCTCGGAGGAGTTCGGTAACAAACACCGTGACACAAGATTTTTATATATTAGAAGAATATTGTATGAAAAATATGGATGATCATGCTCGAGTCTTGGCTATTTAATGTGTATTTAAGTAGGTATGTATTTATTATTTATCCATTGTCTAGTACTTGTAGTAGTCTTAGTTTAGGACTAGTTCATTAGTCCCAAGATTTATTTATTTTATTTAACCCTCAGGAAAAGTGCACTTTCCCAAGAAAAAATAGGCTAATATAAATATAATATAAATATACCTTTTTAAAGGTAAAGGAATTTAATTTTTTTTTTAAGTATATCCATTACAAAATACCTAAATCAAATACCTACACAATGTAATATTTTCTCTTTAAAATATTAGTGTAGATGTAGACATGTTAATAGCATTATTATTCACAACATTTAACTCTAGAATTTAAACAACATCAACAATGATAAATTATCCCTATGTTGACATTTTCTCATAATGACAGCAAGTTAGTTTCCCTTTAATGATTACAGCAATTATGACTGCCGGCAACCATTGTTTTACACTAGAACAAGTCTGAACTAGTAAAAAACTTGACTTGATTACTTTAATGTTCACTAATTTGTGGGGTTAAGATCATTGGAAACAGATCCGCCATACTGGGGGAGAAGTGTGTAATAGTTCAAAAAGTTAGACACCTTAACAACAATAGTCAAAATTTGTATAAGAGTTTCCATTGTGACACAAAAATGACCCATACATAGTGTTTCCAGCCGTCATTTTGTATGGCTAACTACGATTCACATTTGCTGCAGACTGTTAGACTCGAGATTTCTTCAAGTGCCACAAACGCATGTGTTTTCAAATTACTGCCAAACTATAACCTCCTCAGGTCCCATATCCCATATATTTAGGACATATTGTAATGTTGACATTGATGAACTCACTCATAAGTGACTTTAAAGTTTAAATTTCATTGAAACAAAATTTGACACAAATAACTACAAATATGAACAGTGTGTAGTCACATAAATACATACATACAGAAGGTCACTCAGCAAATAACTTAACCATTTGGAACCAGAAGAAGACTTCCCTTTCAGAAGATATGATGGTGTTGTGTTAGTAATGCGATATAAGTTTAATACTTACTTGTTAAATAAATGATTATCAACTTTGAGCTTTGAGTATGCTCTGAAGTCATCTGGGAGCAGCATAACCGGTATTGAGACATGGCTCAGTTCATTAATCTGAAAAAAAGACTACTTTTATTCTTTGCTGCTGCAAGCTGCATACATAAAGTTATGGACGAATGGACAATAAACATGAAATTAATGGCATGCAAAACTTTGGCAGCTACAAAAATGACCATGAATCGTCACATAAAACATGTTATCATCTATTTATAGAGGCCTAAATGCAACCGTAATGCCGCAACAAAAACATTTTAGATATTGATCAAGTGCCAGAAATAAAACCAGTATAACCTAAGCAGCGCGTCAATATAAAAGTAAACAGTTCTAAACCATAACAATCCGGTCACGAAGGAAATGACATAATGCTATTGCGAGACCGAGAACCCCAACATAATCTACTTAAATCAGATTAGGCGTACATTGCCTTATATTAATTAGCACTGAACACATGAATATAGTTACTCACCGTATGGTTCACGCCCCACATAAACACCGACAGCAAAGGCTCATTAGCACGAAACAATTTAACTTTCTGATGTTTAACACGAATGTGTTTCTTCTTCAACTTGCTCAAACCAGTGCTTGGAACGGACATTTTGGATTTGTTTACACTAAAACAGTCAAACACCTAGACTTATTTTCAACACGGCCCTGCCTAAACCATTTTTAATTAACGGGGAGGATATCCAAATGTAAACGAAGAAGATTAATTTGGAAATTATTTCAGAAATACGACACCCATCAATAAAGAGCAAACGGCTTTTTGACAGACAGACAGACGACGGCGGGCCGCGGGCGGACAAAAAAATAATCATAGACAAAAGACGATTAAAGGTTTATAGGTGACCATAACCTTCGTAAGTACATCGTGACATAAAAGTTAATCTCAATTACAGTCTTTTAAATTAGCAGAAACAATAATCTAGCCATTGATTTATGTTTTATGTTTAATTTATTTGGGGAGCGCTAAACGGTTACCAGGAGATCGATTTATATTGCATGCAAAATTTCCAAAACTAATTCAATTATTTTTCTACATGAGTATCCGAACACACCTTTAAATGTCAAAGTGACAAAACAGAAATGTGACAGGTGTCAAGTCCAGTCAATTGACGGATTTTATTTTAACTAATCGAACCGGAATCGTGTCGGTCGGAGTTGTCCTAGATTGTTAGTAGGAATTTAAGAAAATTCTTATTATCTTATAGCACTTCTCCTCAATGTATTACTGCTAGCTCTTTTAGTAAAAAAATTGTTACGATACTTACAACATGGTTATCCCGAGTCCATTCGTTTATTGGGCGCAGACAGAAAAAGAAGTTTCATTGAAGATTGATTTGAAAAATGTTATTAAACCCGATGTTAATGTTCTGGAAAGCAAGATTAAGTTCTCCGCCGAGGGCATAGGCGCTCACGGCAAGACACAGTACGAGTTTACCTTGGACTTGTTTTCGTCTATCAAATCCGTAAGTAACTTTTTTTGATTCTATGAATAACTTATTTTGTGCCGGTACTTTTTTGATGAAACGAATACGCTTACAATACAACACAGGTGACATAGGGTCGTATTAACATATTTATGAGCATTTCGTGTGCTCTGATTTCTATGTAAACGCTTTATCGGATGACTTACTATGTTACTTAGCTCTTTATCTTTGAATTTGATAAAGGCAAGCTTAAACCTTGATAAATAAATTTTGAATAATTTATTTCATAATCAGAGTTTGGAGGTAAAGAAGCCCTTGCTTGACAATGACATTCAATTATAGGATAAGGTATACTTCAGTTTTTAAGCAATAGAAATGAGGCTAACAATTTTGACCTGTCTTTTTATTAGAAAACACATAAAAAATAATTACGGATGCATAATAATATTTATGCATTATAAATAAATAAATAAATAAATATCATGGGACAATTCACACTAATTGACCTAGTCCTAAAGTAAGCTAAGCAAAGCTTGTGTTATAAGTACTAGGCAACGGATAAACATACTTATATAGATAGATACATACTTAAATACATATTAAACACCCAAGACCCGAGAACAAACATTTGTACTTTTGATACCAATATCTGTCCCGACACGGGAATCAAACCCGGGACCTCAAGCTTCGTAGTCAGGTTCTCTAACCACTAGGCTATCTGGTCCATTATAAAATTTATTTATTTTTAATTATATTTTATTTTAATATTTATAACGGGATCTCAGGGAAATCGAGGGCAACCCTCAAATTTTGTAGGCACACATTACGTTTTTCTTATATTTTCTCAAGCTATAAGTGTTTGCGTCTGGTAGACATCATCTCATGTTGATGAGCTGATGATGGAAGGTAAAACTCCTTAACAGTTAGGAGTTGAGGATATTTTTTCAAATATTATAGGTATGTATAGACCGATAGTTGTATTCTTTCAGGTTATCCAGGTGAGCTGATGATGGAAGGTTAAACTCCTTAAAGGTTAGGAGTTATAGGAAGTTTCTTTAAATATCATATGCACATATACCTTTAGTTGTATTCTTTCTGGTTATTCAGATGAGCTGATGATGGAAGGTATAACTCCTTAACGGTTAGGTTAGGTCACACAACACCTTAACAAGATACTATAATATGTATAATATCAATGCTAAGTAGGTACACAGCGCTTCCAGTTACTAAAGTTTCCGTAGAAGGTACGAAAACATTGAATTATACCTAATGCAGGACAGGGGAAAGTAATAATAGGTTTTATATTATTAACAAGCCTGGTTATTTTAGTGCCCGCTTCCGAATTAGTGAAAAACATTGTATATAAAGAAATACTGTAAAGGACCGTATCTACCTGAAATTTAGTCGGGCTTGCTTGCACACTTGTTTGCACGCTTACTTGCACGCTTTCTTGCACGCTTGCTTGCTTGCGTGCATGCATTGTTGCTTGCATCTTGCTTGCATGCTTGCTTGCCTGTATGCTTGCTTGCTTGATATCTTGGTTCTTTGGAATACTCATGGTACACGCGAGCGAAGCCGCGGGCAAAAGCTAGTGCTATTTAAGGCTAGGGATCGCTAATGTGGATCAAAATTATTTCTAAACATCCCTCGTCCAAGATAAAAAGATAATAATAGAATAGATTTGTCCTGTTCATGACAAAATTTAATAGATGTCACATAAAAATTCAATTTTTACTTGCTGTTGTTTATTTTAAAAAAATATGAAAAATGTCATGTTTTCAATAAATAACAAGCTCTGTATCAATTGTAGTTGTTTATTCACCATGTTACAAAATCCGACTGAAATACAGGGTGGAAAGTTGAGATGGGGCAGCAAGGGCAGCTACTAGATCCCTTGCTGCTACGCGAAAATGCTCTTAGGAGACCTTTACTAACTTTTTGAGTGATGACAATCGACATTCACAGATTTTTGATAAAATGTACAGTCAGCGAGAAAATCGACAGATTTGACTTATTTTTTTTTTAATGCCAATCGGTCCCATTTCTATCAAGGATTAAAATACTCTTTGAGACAAACTGAGGTTAGAGTACTAGAACACCCACAATTCAAAGAAAACTTTTTCCATACATTTCGTAGGGTAATTAATTACATTGTGAAATTTTCTTTAGCTTAAAGTTCATTAAATTGTAGACAACTACAATTAGGATATTAGAAATGAGAAAATCAGTATCATTGTGAAAAACAACTAGTCTGTGTTTCATTCTTTTAGGCGGACTTGCACCTAAAATTGAATATTGGGTTAAGACACTAACTTTAGTTAAAATGTTCAGTTTTTAGTTGTCTACAAACTGTTTAATTGTCTTTAAGCATAAAGGATTCATATTCGTAAAAAACAACATGCGAAAGTTTCACTTTCCAAATTACCCTACAAATTGTATGGAAAAAGTTTTCTTTGAATTGTGGGTGTTCTAGTACTCTAACCTCAGTTGGTCTCAAAGAGTGTTTTAATCCTTGATAGAAATGGGACCGATTGGCATTAAAAAAAAAAAAAGTCAAATCTGTCGATTTTCTCGCTGACTGTACATTTTATCAAAAATCTGTAAATGTCGATTGTCATCACTCAAAAAGTTAGTAAAGGTCTCCTAAGAGCATTTTCGCGTAGCAGCAAGTCAGCTGCCCTTCAGATCAGATCTAGTAGCTGCCCTTGCTGCCCCATCTCAACTTTCCACCCTGTATATGGGTAGAAGTACAACCTGTCACGTGATCAGTCCTTAAATCTACCTACATAATAAAAAATATTATTTAACAACCAAATGGCCTAGTGGTTAGAAAATCTGACTATGAAGCTTGAGGTACCGGGTTTAATTGATTCCCGCGTTGAGGCAGATATCAGAGTTATGGGTGTTTAACATGTATTTATGTATGTATCTAATCTATATAAGAATGTTTGTCCGTTGCCTAGTACCCATAACACAAGCTGTGCTTAATTTGGGACTAGGTCAATTGGTGTGAATTGTCCCTTGATATTTATTTACTTATTTATTTTAGTAATAACTTACTATTGTAAAACACCTAAATATAGTCTGGTATAGAAAAAAAACAGTATTTGTTAATGTCTTAATTTCAGAATGAATCTGACAGCGTGTACCCAACGACGGTGCGCATATTCGAAAACCGAGTAGATGTGATACTGGTGAAGGAGACACCGTCATGGTGGCCGCGACTCACTGCCCAGCCACAGAAGCCAGCGTGGGTGAAGGTACGTAGTATGTTCACAGACTTATTCATAAGCCACTGCCACTATTCGTATTTTAGCCGTGTAATACAAATCGGGTTTAGCCGCTTATACTTGTACTAGCCTTCCGTCCGCAGCTTCGCCCGCGATAAAATTAATTTTCCCGTAGGAAAAGGTATTTTCCCGCGATATAAAGTATCAAACATTCTGCAATAGAAACAGCACTTCATAATCAGAACATTAACCCAACGTATATAAATATGTTGATGTTAATTTATAATAACAGCACAGCCAATATAAAGCTCAACCATTTATCAGGTCAGTCATTCAAAATAGAAAAAGGAGTAAAACAGGGCGACCCGCTATCTCCCAAATTGTTTACAAGCTCACTAGAAGAGATATTCAAGAGCCTGACGGAGGCTTGGAGGGAGAAGGGCATTGTGGTTGACGGCAGAAGACTAACGAATCTTCGCTTCGCTGACGACATAGTCCTTTTCTCTTCCTCAGCATCAGAACTCGAAGTGATGCTTCAAGATCTCAGCTCTGCAAGCCTTCAGGTTGGACTTCTGATGAACAGAACCAAAACAAAAGTCATGACCAATAGCACGAAACGTAGGGTCGAGGTAGATGGGCACGTCATGCATTATGTCGACGAGTATATTTACTTGGGCCAGATAGTTTCTTTTAACAACAGGCAAGACAAAGAGGTCGAAAGACGAATTGATAACGCCTGGAAGAGCTTCTGGTCCATGAAGGAGCTGTTGAAGGGTAACCTTCCATTGTCACTCAAGCGGAAACTCGTCGACACATGCATACTGCCTATCCTAACCTACGGTGCTCAAACGTGGTCCCTGACTGAAATTCAGAAGTCCAAATTGAAGGTCTGCCAGCTATGGAGCGCAGCATTTTAGATGTAAAAAGAACCGATCGAGTCCGGAACACTGTACTGCGTTCCAAAACATGCATTGTAGATGTAGGCAAAGCAACCGCCAGGCTGAAATGGGACTGGGCTGGCCATGTCTGCTGCATGCACCCAGAGAGATGGGCGCGGGTTACCACTCAATGGGTGCCCTAGGACGGTTGCCGGCGCCGCGGCAGGCCAAGGCGAAGATGGCGGGATGACCTAGACACGTTCTCGAGCGACTGGTCAAACACAAGTGCAGACATGGCGAGTTGGAAGTCTAGGAGAGAGGCCTTTGCCCAGCAGTGGGACACTGAAACAGGCTATTAAAAAAAAAAAAAGTAGCCTATGTTACTCTGTGGTAATGTAGCTTTCTAACGGCAAAAGAATTTTTGAAATCGGTCCGGTAGTTTCGGAGCCTAATCAATGCAAACAAACAAACATACAAACAAACAATCAAATCTTTCCTCTTTATAATATTAGTATAGATATCCTGACATTACTCACTGGCATTACACGGCTGAAATACGAACAGAGGCTAGTGGCCTAACAATTAACTCTTAAATCAATACCGGCAATATATTTGCCGTCAAACAAAAATCAAAGCCAATTCAAATTAGTAACATTTATGGTCCAAAATCGAATGTCTTGACAGGGTTGTCAAATGGTTTAATTAAGGGTTAAAATCCGTGACTGTACATTCAAATTTAAAAATACATAGCCATTTCTAAGATTTTTAAAAACGGATTGTTTTTCTGGTGCACTGGACCGTATAAAAATGGTTGTGACAAAAAAAAATTAACCATTTGTTAGCCGCTGCAAATGCGTTCGAAACGTCGAGGTAGTTTTAGCAAGAAATATTAAGTTCATGATTAGGTAAGTGCCGCGAAATATTAGACATAATGTTTATGTTGCAAATTTCAGATAAACTTTGATCTCTGGAAGTCTGAAGATGGGCAGGACAGCGAAGAAGAGACTCGTAACGTCATGAAGGATTACCCAGGGATGTACGACAAACTGCAGAAAGAGGAAATGGGCTACAGGAAAGGTAAGTTAGATTGTTATTTATAACCACAGATATAGATACACGGGCCAATCAACTTTTAAACCGACGTTTTTGGCGTCTCCTGCGTTACCAAAATTGTCTCTGGCGTTACCAAAAAATCGTACTTCCAACAAGATATTTCACGGTTTAATAGGTTAAACTTACGTAGGATGGCATGTATTCATGCTATTCATCTATTAAATTACAGAAAAAACATGTTTACTTACAAAAATCTGCAATTGTTTGAAAAATGTCGCGGACAGATTATAGTCGGTTTAAAAGTTGATTGGCCCACACGCAATAACGCATTGCTCACGATTTGTATTGAAACCAAGCGTGTCGACTTTTTAGCACTTCTGTGACGTCACAGCCGAAATTTAGTGATGGGAAATTCAAACCACAGACATAATTACACTTAATTACAACGCAACGAGGCATTTTCCTAGTTTTCGCGGACGTCCGGCTGCAACAACTGACGCACGCGAACTGTCAGTAGTAGTGGCGGCCAACCCGACGCTTTGTCGGGGTTCGGACACGCGAAGTAGATGCATTTGCGTTATCTATGTGTATCTATATCTGTGTTTATCATCATTCATCATCATTTCAGCCGAAAGACGTCCACTGCTGAACATAGGCCTCCCCCAAGGCTCGCCAAACAGATCGGCCCTGCGCCATCCGCATCCAATGCGTTCCCGCTACCTTAACCAACTCTGTGTTTATAACAGCACATTAATTCTCTAAATACAGCTTTTTCTCTGTGTAACAAGTGTCGTTTTTGCTGAAACTTGAGGTCCTGAGTTCGATTTCTGGTGGGGGCAGATATAATACGGATGTTCCATGATTTATTTATTACTAGCTGATGCCCGCGGTTTCGCCCCCACTGAAGTAGATTTCAAACATGTTTTCCTGTGGGAATGAGATATTTTCCCGTGGTAAAAAGTAGCCTATGTCACTCTCCAGCCCTTCAACTATGACCATACAAAAAATCAAGGCAATCCGTCGCTCAGTTTCTACGTGAAAGAAGGACAAACAAACAAACAAACACACTTTCACATTTATAATATTATGTTTCACACAAATTACAAACTGAAACATGGATGGATGCACAGAAAAACTCAGAAAAAAAGAGCAGCGCTGGGAATCAAACCCAGGCCCTCAGCATTCCGTGCTGCGTGTTAAACCCCTACACCACCACTGGTCGGGTGTTTTAGACACAAATTTCTCCTATACATCCATCTCAGCTTTTAGTAGCTTAAGCAGCGACACTAGCGACATCTATGTTAGCTCTCATCGAGAGACCTCAACACTCCTTCGGAACTAACCGCTCACCCGGACCAAGAGATGTCGCTTTGTTGAAAAAATACAAAAAGACTCCAAAAAACCAATCTTGATTAGATTGCTTAAATAGTGAGTCTCTTGGTCCGGGTGATGAGAGCTAACATAGATGTCGCTAGTGTCGCTGCTTAAGTGACTAAAAGCTGAGATGGATGTATTGGTGAAATTTGTGTCTAAAACTCCTGACCAGTGGTGATGTAGGGGTTTAGCACGCAGCACGGAATGCTGAGGTCGAACTCGGTTCGATTCCCAGCGCTGGTCTCTTTTTCTGAGTTTTTCTGTGCATTCATGTTTCAGTTCATATTTCGTGTGAAATATATGGATTTCACGGGATAACCGTAAAAGTAACAAATTTGGAGTTGAAAAAATAAAAAATACAAAAAGACTCCAAAAAACCAATCTTGATTTATAATATTAGTATGGACAAGTATGATATAGACTGGATTAGCAATCGCCATAGTACAGATCGGCCGCGGAAAAATAGTTCGATTATTAAATCTAGATGGCGCTGACATAATAGCCTGAGGGTTTGAAAGCAAAACAATAAGACTACAGATATTTTATATTAGGTACTGCAAATGTATTATTATGCAATATTTTTGAAAAATAATACATTTGTAGTAATATGAAACATCTGTAGTCTTATTGTTTTGCTTTCAAAGCCTCGGGCTATATTTCAGCGCCATCTGGATTTAATTATCGAACTATTTTTCTGCGGTCGAACTGTACTATGGCGATTGCTAATCCAGGATGATATAGACTATCCTTGGTATGGATTAATATTCCAGAAGACTACAAAAAGGTGTACCTCATAATCTACAACCTGTTCCAATTCGTGGGCTTTGCGTACGTGCTGGCCGTTATGATGGTCCGCTACATCAAGCTGGAGGAGCAGTCCATCGCAGACACTTACGAGCACGTCGGCTCCGCCATGAAGTTCCTGCAGCTGATGCAGTATCTCGAAGTCATGCATCCTATGTTCGGGTACACTAAGGTAAGAATTTGGTGACGCAAGTTCTATTACGTCTAGGGATCAATAAGGAGAAAAGAAAATCAATAAAGTAACCAAAACAGATTAAAAGTGTATGTACTTTCTCTGAACATTACAATCTGGCCGTTTTCAAGTCAATGCTGAATGAGCATTTGGGTGAAGCATCTTTTTCGTGTCCTCAATTCAATTCAATTTTTAAAAATATAGGTCCATCGATACTATCGATGATTCTGCCAATGTCGAGGTTGAGAAAGACACTATCGGTTGGCCGTTGTTCGGTGACTTTGGTGTGCAGTAATCGGATGAGAACCTAAAATAGACAACGCAAACATAAATTTTGTTAATCATACAAATATAAAGTTAGTTAATCTACCTACAAATACAATTTGTTAATTTTTATGAACTTACATAATACATCTATAAGGCGGGTATGAGTTAGTGTAAGAAGGAAGTTTATGTTAACAGGACGAGGAAATTTGGAAGGGAGGAGGTCGTATAAGGGAGTAATAATTTTGGGACAATTAAGATACATGTGTTCCAAGGTGCCTTCGTCCATGCCACATTCGCATAGGGAATGGTCTCGGACCCGTGTTTTGGCAAGAAATACTGGAGAGCATACGTGTCCTAATCGTAGGCGTATAATGGTGGACGTGATATTTTTGGGAATCGATCTGGAAATGAAGAACCATGGCTTAGTGGGCAGATCTGGCTGTAGCCTTCCATAATGTTTGCCAACACGAACTCGAGCAGCTTCCAACTATCATGCATTTGCGGTAATGCGAGGGCTCTCGCATCACGGGGGAAACAATGCTTGTACTTGTCACAACCTAATTCAATGGCCTCCTTAGCACACATGTCTGCGGTTTTGTTACCTTTTATCCCGCTGTGACTGGGAATCCAAGCCAAAACTATCTCTTGGTTTTGGAGGTGACTTTTGTGGAGGAGTTCTTTTATCTTTTTTTTTTTTTTTGAAAATTACAATTATATTCAGCATTCGAAATATCACAAATATAAAGAATTCACAAAAAGATCGTCAACAGAATTTGAAAAACATAAATGGATAATATATTAATTTAAAATGTCACAAAGATAATAATATTAAAAACAATAAAAGTGAGATAAAACAAAAATATCAATAAAATATTAAATCACATAATGTGTGAATGTCAAAGAAATTTAAAAACTACAACATAAAAATATTAAATGAATAATATTAATTCACATAATGTGAAGATGGAGAGTGATGCAGAAATTTTCCTTAGCATGAAATGGACACTTTACAATGTCCTGCAAGCAACTTAAGGAGTCGGAGAGGATGAGGGATTTTGGGATTTTATGCGAATGGACAAAAAGGATGGCTAAAAACTTAACTTTTTCGTGGGTCTCAATAGGATCACCCACCTCACTCAGTCCCCAGTTGTCCAAGTGATATCTTCATAATGTTTCATAGAAAAATGCTTAGGTTGTCCAGGAGCATTGACGTACAATAAAACAACTAGACTCCCAATCGCTTAACAAATGTTCCTCAAAAAACGTCTGAGCGGCGTTGTGTGTACGTATACATCAATTTATACAGATAACATTAACAGCATTCATTCAAATTAACACCTTATTTCGTAGCAGTAATGTTTAATGTCAATTGAATACAATCGTTAGAAGTAGTGACATGACGTCGCGCACTGGAAACCGCCTAAAGAGTAAAGAATGCAGTGGAGTGGTCATGCGAAGCGGAAGCTAGACTGTCTGTCTTTTTTTTCTCGTGAGTTTGATTACGGTGCGAAAGAGACATATACGAATACGGGGCGAGAAGTGACGCGCGAATCAACGCGCGAATCAACGCGAGTGAATCAACGCGCGGTCGAAACACAACTGAACCAAAACTCTGCACAATAGACGCGTGTGCAGACTTTTGCTTCGGACAATTTTTGAGTGTGATTGGGAGTCTAGTTGTTTTATTGTACGTCAATGGCCAGGAGACAAAAATTGTGTAACCATAGCAACGGGTGGCAAGAAAAAGTTGATTCGCCCATTTACTAGGCAATGATACTCCATCATAGACCTCATCTTCGTTTTCCATCAGGCTTGATTGTGCTGAAACGCAAGCTTATTCTTTCTAACATATAAAGATCTCGTGTCACGGTGTTTATTATCGAACGCCGCCGAAACGGCTCGACCGATTTTTAAGAAATTTTTTGTTTATATTTAGTAGGTCTGAGATTAGCTCGTAGGCTATTTTTTTATGCCCCTAGGTGATATATGGCAAAACAACGTTGGCCGGGCCCACTAGTATTGTATAATAAACAGTGCTAATACTTACGTATCTCAGCCAGCATGCGAGGGGGATAAGAGATCTGCTTACTTTTGCTGACATGAGGGTGTTAGTTGTAAAAAAAAACCGGCCAACAGCGTGTCGGACACGCCCAAGATAGGGTTCCGTAGCCATTACGAAAAAATCAAGTAATATTTTTCTAAGGATTTCGTATGTGTACGGAATCTTCCAAGTTAGGTATCGTCAATACTTTGAAAAAAGCTCGTATCTCAAAATCGTTAATCTGGCAAAGTGAACTTTATTACGCGCATATCAAGGTTCAGTTTTGTTTACATGCTGATTTGAGATACGAGTTTTTCAAAGTAGTGACGGTATGTTTAATACCTTAGGTTACTATTTACTCTTAAACTACAAATAATTCCCAAGCAATCTTAGCCGCTATAATTTTCCTTGTAAATTTAATATATTTACTACCATTTTGAATTTTTTCAAATTTTTCCACCTAACAGTTTAGATTTTAGAGGGGGGAGACGGTCGATTTTAATGAAATTTTTCACTTTAAAGTTGAATATTTCGCAAACAAATCACTGAATACAAAAATCATGTAAGCAACCCCCCAAAGGTTTTAAAAGACCTATCCAACGATACCCCAGACTATAGGGTTAGTCGAGAAAAAAAATCACCCCCACTTTACGTCTATGGGAGGTACCCCAAAAAAAATTTTTTTAGTTTTTTTTATTTAACCACTTTGTTGGCGTGACTAATATATATATTCATGCCAAATTACAGTTTTCTAGTACTAACAGTCTCTGAGCTTAGCCGCGGACAGACAGACAGACAGACGGACAGACATGGCGAAACTATAAGGGTTCCTAGTTGACTACGGAACCCTAAAAACTTACGGGCTGCTTGAACGGCCCCCGTTCTCTAACTGCCGGTGTGGAACCACAGGGCGGCGTGCTGGTCCCGTTCCTGCAAGTGAGCGGGCGCGCGATGGTGCTGTTCGCGATGATAGAGGCCGAGCCGCGTATGCAGACCAAGCCGGTCGTGTTCTACCTGTTCGTGGTTTGGAGCCTCATCGAGGTCGTCAGGTAAGATATCTATCTATGTATTTAGGATATTTTTTTATCAGTGCAAAAATAAAATGTTGCAAATTACCCCTGCATTAGGCTGCGTATCCACCGGAGCTGTCCGAGGATGCGTTGCGAGGGATGAGTTTGTCATGAGCCAATAGAAACACTTCATTTACCTATCTTTGATCAGCTCAGCGCTGGTGGAAACAGCTCAGCGGAGCGAGGTTTTTGTACATACAAAACAAAAGAAATACCCATTTTTTTGTTGCGAATTTTTCTTATCAGTTTCAAATTGTTTTATTTCAAAAATAAGTTAATATGAAAAGAAAAATTATAATATGCATTATTATGCATAGTTTGCGTAAGTATTTCATTATAAGATCATATAACTCACATTTTCATTCACTCAGTCATTACATTCATTCAATATATTTTTGCAATCAGTACTTTATGCAGCTGTTTGTGTAATCATTCGCCTCAACTCTCGTGGAGTTACTTATAGCCTAGTGGTTTGACTTATGGCCTCTCAAACAGAGGGTCGTGGGTTCTAGCCCGGGTTCACACCTCTGAGTTTTTCGATATTTTCTTTTTGGGTACGAGTCGATACTGCCGCTTTTTTAACTTATTTTTACTTTCCAGGTATCCGTTCTACATCTCTCAACTATACAAGAAAGAAATATATATTCTAACCTGGCTCCGATACACCATGTGGATCCCACTCTACCCCCTAGGAATTGTCTGCGAATCCATAATACTACTCCGGAACATTCCTTACTTCGAGGAAACCCAACGGTTCACAGTATCCATGCCGAACGCTTGGAACTTCGCGTTCCACATGCCGACATTCCTCCGAGTATATTTACTAGTCCTTATGTGCCCTGGTATGTACTTCGTCATGAGCCATATGCACAAGCTCAGGACGATCAAACTAAAGCCTAAAGTCGTTATAAAGAAATCCAAATAGTTCCTAATAAGTTAATAGACTCAATTATGTTTAATTTAGCACGTATTTGTTGAAATCTACGCCAGATTTTCGTATTGCATGAGAATCTGGTCGAGACTTTGTTTTCATGTTTATAGTAGAAGAGTTGATTGACATTTTTAGGGAGGTATTTGAGGCACGCTGAAAACTTGTCTAATACATCCCCTATAATACAGACCCAAGCGGGGCAAAACAACCCTCATTTTTTTTAATTGGCATGTAGATCGTCTGACCGATATAATCTGTATTGCATTTGGAATATTTATTTTGAATTATAAATAATATTTTTTAAATATTTCAGCGTGCCTATTTTTTGCAAAATTGTTTTGCAGGCATCTGAAAAATTAAAGTCCCGACTTAACGATCAGGTTTATTTGTTTTTTCACTCTTTTAATGTCAATATGTAATGTATACTGATTAATGACATTTTTTGTAAAAAAACTTGTATTTTAAAAAATATGAGGGTTGATTTAACTCGCTACCCGTCAGCCATGTCTGTGGTTCTGTGCTTGGGTATTATAGAGGAAGCATTAGATAAGTTTCAGCGTGCCTCAAATACCTACTCGAAAATTTCCATCAGCTCTCGGACTATTATGATTGATTTTGCACCTCTTAAATAATAAACCTTACCTACAGAGTACTGACTAAAGAGTCTGACATAAATGACATAATCATTAAAATAGGGTAAACGGGTCACTTATGTGTTAGTAGAGGTATGCGCGAAGTGTTTCGAACCAATCCGTGACCCTTTTTCAAGGTGAGCTCGAACGAAAAGCTAACCGTGAACCGTTTCCAGCAATTATCGACATATAGGAGCATTATTGTAGAATAATTCAATTAAATTAGTCGCTGTTTACGGACGTAATGTTTGTTTGTTGTAATTCAGTGCTAATTTCTAATATCGTGTTGCAAATTTAACTATTTTATTTTTATTTTCTACACGCAATACTGTTGAGTAGATAGGCCAGGGATAATAACTTCGGTTTAATTGAGCGAGTAAATGTCCACGACTAGTAACGTGTTAAACAGCGTGTAACAAAAACCCTGCACAAAAATAAAATTCATCATCATCATCATCATCATCATTTCAGCCGCAGGACGTCCACTGCTGGACATAGGCCTCCCTCATTGATGCCCAATCATTACGATTGGAAGCGATTTGCATCCACCCTGAACCTGCGGCCTTCACCAAATCGTCCGTCCATCTCGTTGGTGGACGTCCCACGCTGCGCTTGCCAGTCCGTGGTCTCCATTCCAGAACTTTTGGCCCCCAACGGCCATCTGTTCTACGTGCTATATGGCCTGCCAATTGCAATTTCAACGAGCTAATCCGTTTGGTTATGTCGGTGACCCCGGTTCTTCTACGGATCTCCGCGTTCCTGACATCGTTCATCGTTTCTCGTTTCTAATAAAATTCACTGTAGTATAATGAATGACATAGCTATTCACTAGCTGGTACCGGTGATGAGGATGATGGATTTTTGAATGTTGCTTTGACGGATTTTTGCCACATACTAGAAATTTGCGTGGACGAAGTCACGGGCAAAAGCTCGTTTACAATACGAGAATTAGTGGGATTGGTCCAGTGATTTACGGATAAGAATAATACCCTACACAGCGTTTATTAAAATCACACTCTACTCGCTCAATTAAGTCGACATTATAATTAGGCATTGTTTGTTTATTAGGTGTCTAAAGCCAGGGACTCGGGGACAAATGTCCCACGACAAGTGTCGCGCGTCGAGCGAAGTGGCAGAACGTTGCCGAATTTCGCTCGACATGTCTGGCGATATTATTGACATGGGCATATTTTGTCGGTACCCTATTATCTCGCCTCATTCGTTTTTATTTAATTCTTATTTCGTCTCATTCTGTATTCGTCACTCATTCTTTATTCGTCTTGTTCACTATCCGTCATTATCTTATTTGGTCAAATTCTGTAACTTGTCTCTCTCTCTCTTAATAAGTCTTATTCGTTTTTCGCCACGGTCTTTCTTGGACTTTGTTCTTCGTTTTTTGTCTCATTTACTTACGAACTTTTATTTACCAGCACCGAACGTATCGAAATAATTTTGGCGAATTTAACCAAAAAAGGTAGTGACGGATAGCGAACAAGACGAAGACGAATACAGAATGAGACGAAATAAGAATTAAATAAAAACGAATGAGGCGAGATAATAGGGTACCATTATGTCGCGCGAAGGCCGCCAACGATAAAGGACTTCAACCTACGTCGCCGGCTACAAGTCGCTCATGTAGACGAACACTGACACAATTGCAAATTATTGTCATTTCAAACCTAAACTTTATGTAATAAGCAGGGTTCGGATTTTTCATCGCACGGTAAGATGAAAGAAAACTATGGAGTCGATATTAAAGTTAAAATTGAATTCATATTCATACTCATACTCATTCGTGTAATTAATACCGAGAGTAAATTTTAAATGAAACAAACAATTTGAATTCAATTAAATGATATTTTAATTAAAAAAACGATCTGCCGCACAATAAAAAGATTAACATTTAGAATGCTTCTATTTCGTAATATCCATGGGGCATGGAGATACAGGAATGGGCGTCAAAATCTTGATAAGGTAGGTATGGCGTGTGTATTGTCCATTTCAAAATTACAATCGTAAAATGAGTATAAGGTCATGGCGACGTTTTTCATATTTTCTAGAATAAAAGAGGTTTTATATTGGTTGGTAGTATATTCTAGACTTCTCGCATCGTACTACAAAAAATCATTTGAATTACATTAAGTAAGTAAGATTAACATTTTCGATCTCTCAGCCTGATAAAGAGATAAAAGTATTACGCGACTAAGGAAATAAGTGAGTATGAGTATGAATATGAGTTAAATTTTAACTTTAATATCGACTCCATAGTTTGTTCATCTTACCGTGCGATGAAAAATCCGAACCCTGGTAATAAGAAAAAAAGTTTATTTTTGAAATGACTATAATTTGCATTGTATAATTTATTGAACCAGGCGTTACTTTGCGGAGGTCCATATTAATGAACTGACCTCCCTCTGACTGAAGGTCGCGGGTGAGCAAAGTAATTGTTTCAGTTCATTAGTTCTTCTACATGAGCGAAGTGTTGCGGGATGGTAGTCACCAAAAAGGTTTAAAATAAAATTGCACCTTATCCAACACAAAACAAGTCTTATAATATTATTTATTTTTAGCAGTACGGCTGCTCACCGAATCTAAGATTATTTAAAAGCGAAAACTGTTGGCGTATGTAAGCGATTAAGAATTTCGGGGGAGTCTGTTGGATGCGACGTGGTTCAATTGGTAGAACACCCGTGTTGGGGCGCATACCCAGGAGACGTGGGTTCGAATCCCACCGGCGCACCCGAAAAACTTTTTCGCTTTTAAATAAGTCTTATAATACAGGCTACAGTAGCCTGTATTATAAGACTTGTGTTGTGTTGGATAAGGTGCAATTTTATTTTAAACCTTTTTGGTGGAAGGGTAGATGCATTTATTTTATGAATGACCAGAAATTAAATGCCATAAGTTTTGACTCTCTTATTTATATATAAACATGTGTATAGTGTGGGTAGGTACGGCAAATGCGTCAGAGCCATAAGACAGACTTCTGAGCCACACAGATGTAAAAAAACGCTACATGAACCAGAGGCCGTATTGTTTAACGCGCGGCGCTCACGATAGCACTCACCATCTATTTCTATACTCGTTTTTAAAGCACCAAACGCACTGAACGGTTGTAATATTCTAATTTGTATGAACGGTTCTGCGGTACCGTACTGCGAACTCGTTCATACAAGTTAGAATATTACAACCGTCACCGCCACGCCTCTGCTGTAGGTGCGTTTGGAGCTTTACTTTCTGACAGTGAGAAATGGTGATTCCGATTATGATCCCAAGTGCGTTAGAAAATAAGGTCTCAGGGATGTAATCGGTAATTTTGACTTTCCTTTTTTTAACCCCCGACACAAAAAGAGGGGTGTTATAAGTTTGGCCGCTACGTGTGTGTGTGTGTGTGTGTGTGTGTGTGTCTGTCTGTGGCATCATAGCTATTAAACGGGTTGAATGCGGTTTTTTTATTAGAAAGCAGATTTCTTGGCGATGTTTCTTAGATATGATTCATTAACAGAAAAATATTAACAATTTCAAACTGCAAGATAGCAGTGCCTTAGAACGAGCTAAATCTTTATGACGTTATACCTACTGTCCGTTATAAAAAGACTTTTGTAGGGGAGGACGATTGAAAACCCTTCTTGGTGAGGAAAAGATGTTTTAGTGTTCCCCAAAGGTTAATTGGTAGGTTTCACAGGAAAGTAACTATACACAATAAAGTCTTGAAGATTTCGCGGAGCGTACGTGCGGCTCGGTGGGATGGTAGCCGTCGAGAGAGCGAGCGAGAGGTACCGAGCGAGCGAGAAGGTCGGTAGGTTGCGTTCGCAAATAACGTTAAGGGCGCGCTACACTTTTTAGGATTGAAGAGTGGTAACATTGCCTACGTTAGTGGGCCAATCAACTTTTAAACCGACACTAATCTGTCCGCTACATTTTTCAAACAATTGCAGATTTTTGTAGGTAAACATGTTTTTTCTGTAATTTAATAGATGGTGTACATGAATACATACCATCCTACGTAAGTTTAACCTATTAAACCGTGAAATATCTTGTTGGAAGTACGATTTTTTGGTAACGCCAGAGACAATTTTGGTAACGCAGGAGACGCCAAAAACGTCGGTTTAAAAGTTGATTGGCCCTAGTGTGTTGCACTGCAGAATTTTTCTAATATAAATTTTACGAAAAAAAAAATTAAGCCAAATTGACATGACTTTATACTACATTTTTGGCTTAAAAAACCTGAAGAATCTACGTTTTAAATCTGTCTAGTTACTCGTTGGCCACGGTGTATACTTATTATGCTAACCCATGTATAAGGTTTGATTCTGTAGTGATTTTTTATGTATTCTTGAATGTTTGATTAGTTTCTGGTCAAGATAAAGTTAATAATAATAAGAAATAATTTTGGGAATAATGTCCACGCTTAGAGATGTCAACTAATGTTTAGTTATACTTAAAATCTTGTCAATTTGACAAAATACAAACTGAAACATAGATGCACGGAAAAACCCCCAGAAAAAGACCAATGCTGGGAATCGAACCCAGGTCCTCGGCATTCCGTGCCGCGTGCTATTCCCCTACACCACCACTGGTCAGGAGTTTAGACAAATTTTTCCTATGCATCATACATTCCAGCCTAAGTAAGTGATGATGGCAGAAAAAATTAAAAAAATGCAAAAAGATCATCATCATCATTCATCATTTCAGCCGAAATACGTCCACTGCTGAACATAGGCCTCCCCCAAGGCTCGACAAACAGATCGGCCCTGCGCCATCCGCATCCAATGCGTTCCCGCTACCTTCACCAGGTCATCGCTCCATCTTGTTGGAGGCCTAGCCACTGCGTCTTCCGGTCCGCGGACGCCACTCGAGAACGTTTCGGCCCCATCGGCCGTCAGTTCTACGGGCGATGTGCCCTGCCCACTGCCACTTAAGTCTAGCGATTCTTCGAGCTATGTCCGTGACTTTAGTTCTTGCGCGGATTTCATTATTTCTGATGCGATCCTGCAGAGAAACTCCAAGCATAGCCCTCTCCATCGCCCTCTGAGTGACCTTGAGCTTCCTTATAAGACCCATCGTTAGCGGCCACGTCTCAGTGCCATAAGTCATCACTGGCAACACACACTGGTCAAAGACTTTTGACTTGAGACACTGCGGTATATCGGATGACAAGATATTGCGGAGCTTCCCGAACGCTGCCCAGCCGAGTCTAATTCGTCGATTGACCTCTTTCTCGAAGTTGAACCTACCCAATTGGATTGTATGTCCCAGATAGATATAGTCGTTAACAACTTCGAGTAAAGTATCTCCGATTACGACGGGAGTTGGTACAACATGGGCGTTCGACATGACCTTCGTTTTGTCCATGTTCAATTTAAGACCAACTCTCTCGGAGATTCTTCCGAGGTCAGCGAGCATCGCACTGAGGTCTTCCAAGGTCTCAGCCATAAGCACCACGTCGTCGGCAAACCGAAGGTGAGTGAAGTATTCGCCATTTACATTGATGCCACGCCCTTCCCAGTACTTCAATCAAACCAAACTTGTTGACAAATGAATATTTTTTAATATGGAACTGCAACTCTATAGTAAAACTAAAAAGTAAGCAACAATCTGTTTATATTCTTACTTAATAACAATAATACCAGAGTGACGAATGACTAGAATCTTAGAAATGACCTTCTGTTATAAGTCTAAAAATGCGACGGAAAATATTTACAAGCGAGCGACAGACAGAGACAAGTAGTAAAGGTTATTGTACGAAATGGTTCGTGCTCCGCGACTGTACTTTATTTATCCCAATTCAGGTTGACCTACTACTAGGGTTGATCCTACTTTTGACTTCGACCAAGACTTGTTTTGGTTGTACCTTGTTTTGCCTAACAACTGTTTGCCTATTATCAGTTTGCCTAATTTTAGATAAACTAATATTACTTAACCTAATGTTTCATTTTACCTAATTTTCATTTAAGTGAAAGTCATTTTATATACAACTTACTTTATATAATTTTGTTTCATCTAATTTTAAATGACCTAATTTTCATTTAGTATAAACTTATTTCGTATAATGTTTGACTGACATAATTATATTTTGCCTAACGTTCATGTTGCATAATTTTCATTTTGTATAAACTTATTTCATATAATGTTTGACTGACATAACTATATTTTGCCTAACGTACATGTTGCATAATTTCATTTTGTATAAACTTATTTCGTATAATGTTTGACTGACATAATTGTATTTTACCTAACGTACATTTTGCATAATTTCATTCTGTATAAACTTATTTGGTATAATGCTAGCGGGAGCGTAGATGATCGGGATGCCAATAATAAGTATTATTGGTGTTGTGAACTAAGAAATAAGGAAAAATGTACATCCCGTGCTGTACGCGGTCCCAAAGTCAAGCGTGCCTATAGAGTTATAGTTCAAAAATAAATTAATTTTGGTGATAATGATTTTCCGGGTGGTCATAAAAAAAATAACTAACACCAAAGGGTAATGCGGGAGCTGCGCTACGCTACGCTCCCGCATTAGCCTTTGAACCTAACCATACCGAGTCGCTTCCGCCCAGATAGGTCTTGCTCGCTCGCTGACTCCAATGATAGCGATTGAAGCCAGCAAGCGAGCGAAGCGAGCGATCAAGACCTGTCGGAGCGGAAGCGACTCGGCATGGTTAGGTTCAAAGGCTAATGCGGGAGCGTAGCGCAGCGCATAGAAGTGAAGTGTCTCATTCTCATCAACAACGTTTTATATGATGATTAGTTAAAATAAGAATCGACAAAGTGAGTTTTCGATAAAATAATATTAGGCAAAACAAGGCTTATGCAAATGATGTTAGTTAAATCGTTATTCGGCTATAAGATGATAAGTTAAAATAAGAATCGACAAAGTGAGTTTTCGATAAAATAATATTAGACAAAACAATACATATGCAAATGATGTTAGTTAAAACGTTATTCGGCTATATGATGATTAATTAAAATAAGAATCGATAAAGTGAGTTTTCGATAAAATAATATCTCGACAAAACAAGAGTTATGCAAATGATAATTTAGTAAAAATGAAAATTCGACAAAATAAAAATTATATATAATGAAATTATACAAACTGACTTTAGACAAACTATTCATTATAGTAAAAGTTGGTAGACAAAGTGAAATTAGGCAAAAAATGTTTAGACAAGTCAAGGGAATACCACTTATTTTTGGGTATTTTTTAAATTTTATAAGCAAATTTTCCATTTTTTTTGGGGCCGAAAAGTTCTCGAATGGTGATCACGGACTGGCAAGCGCAGTGTGTGACGGACGTCCACCAACGAGATGGACGGATGATTTGGAAAAGGCTGCAGATTCACGGTGGATGCAACCCGCTTCCAACCGTAATGATTAGGTATCAATGAGGGAGGCCTATGACCAGCAGTGGACATCCTACAGCTGAAATGATGACGAAGCAACTTTTCATTTTGTACCTACCGGATTTAGGGGCTAACATTTAATTGACCTCTTTGAGTGCGGCAAATTATGCAAGGAATAATAGGAAATGTTTTTGTGAAACTTGCGCTTCGTACTATTAGGACTTTGATAATTTAAGTTCTCAGACAGGGCACGAAAGCAAGTCATATATTACTTTGTTTTACAGTTTTGTACCAGTTAAAAGAATAAAAATATTCGTTAATATTTTTTTTTTAGTTTAACCATCCCCTCCCTTGAGCAGTGGCTCTTTGTTTAACTCTAAAATTTGTTTCTCCTAATTAACCCTTCATATTATGACTTAGCACTGATCAGTGCCAAACCAAAATCAATAAATAAATCAAATTAAATGAGTGATGTAAAGGTAGCTAACGCTACCAGAGTTGAGGCCTCGCACACAACCACATCTCATGTAATGACATTGGGATTTTGACGTTGTGTTGTCGTTAAACGTCAACACAACGTCAAAACCCCGCTGTCATTACATGAGATGTGGTTGTGTGCGTGGCCTCAACTCTGGTGGCGTTACCTTTAGCTTTTGTGATTTTGGCACTGATCAGTTCTCCGGCACACCACAAGGGCAATGTTGATCAGTACCTAATTAATTAAGTTTTGTCTGATAATATGAACTGTACTCAATGGGCTTGGGCAGTATGAATAATGAAAAAAATGCTTTTTCTTCATGCTTCATAATGTCCTTGTGTGTGAGTGAGCGTGGTAATACAAAAAATGAACCTACCCGCGTCCGCATAAGAATCAATTTGGTTCGTAACAAAAACGATGTGTAGCGTTCAAGCCATGCGCTAATATAAGGGCCTAAGCACACGGCGTATTTTTAACGCGCCGTCGACGCGCGTTTGTATCGATACAAACGCGTGACGACGCGTTATTTAAAAAACGCCGTGTGCTAGGGGCCTTAAGGCTGTTCTAATGGAATGAAAAACGCGCTGTAAACGCGCGTTCCTAAAACGCGCGTCGACGGCGCGTTAAAAAAACGCCGTGTGCTTAGGCCCTAACTTTTATTATTGTCCTTATGAAGCATTTACATCAAAAGTTAGAACCAATCCAAATGCTTACGCTTTCTTTATTCATGTTTACCAGCCAAAGCGTGGCAGGCCAGCATTACATTCCCTCAAAATTGGTCTAATAAATTTCGTTATTGGATGCTTCTTGAAACTGTTATCTTAAATGAAACTTCAAATGACTGCTTACATTGGTTTATTTTTTAAATTATCAACTACAATAAAATAAAGATTATAAAACGGAAATTCAAGTTTGCAGCCAATCTACCACATCCTCATTCAATTAACTAAATTGTTATTTTGCACTCAAGCCCAAATATTGAGTGTTGATTTTTCACACTTATCACCACCTTGCTGCTACAAGGTTATGTCTGCCTTTCGAACGCCACTGACAAATACTAAAGTTGTTATTCACAAATACATTATGCAAAATTGATTGTTGTATACATAAATAACACTATCCACCCGCCATTATAGTCTGTATTTGTCAATAGATTAAGAATACCAAGGGTTTAATCAATGCTGGCAACACCTTTATGCATTTTTGTGTCTGTCTCCACAATTTCGCAGGCATTCAAACACATGTGCGTGAACAAGTTTCCTTTCAGCCAGTATTATTTTATTTCCCTGAATGGTAGCCTTAAGGCTTGGGCCGATAACGCCCAGTCAGCCAACAAATGTCTCAGTTTGATATTAGGATGACGTGACATGCAACTTCAATATGCGTCATTGGCATTGAAAGATCAGCTCTTCAGGATGTAGAGGTTTATGACATCAGTTTGATGTAGGAACGCTTGTACCATTCCTTGGGGTCTGTGTGGGCATAGTATTCATGGAAGATAGGCTCCACAAGGGTATCGTTGGGCAGAAGCTTGTATACCTTCTCACCATAGTATGTGCCGACCTGAAAAAATAAAATTAAAAGATATGTCAGAAATACCTAGCAAAGTAGCTGAGCCAAGTGGCTCATCATTGAGACAAAATAAGTGTACCCTGCAGAATGAAACAAGCCAATGCAACTTATTTTGACCTACTGTCTGATATTTCTTACAGTGATGTAGTTTTTGTTACAAACAAAATTGATTCTTATACGGATGCAGGTAGGTTTATTTTTGTATTACCATATTGTCGTCTATATTCAACACTGACATTCAAAAGGTTAAGTTGATGCTGATCTTGGATAAAATAATTTTAATAAAAAAAAGAATTTCATTTGGTTGAATTTCTAAAACTAGGTAGTTTTCTCCTCTGGTTCCAAAACTCATTTAGTTGCATGAATCATAATATGAAAAGGTAAATGTAAATATGTAACGCAACATTTTCTGCAGGGCTATTATGGGTGGCTACAACTTGGTTCTCTACTTTTGCGCCAAAAGTATTTTTCCTAAATGATTCATTTCTCAACTGTAAGTACTTCAGGATTGTTATAAAACTAACCTAACCAAGCCTACAGGGTTCTACAGGATAGTCCTGAAATATATCCTGAATAGTTTCAGAAAAAAATCATTCATCCATATGAAACAGTTAATGAAAAGCAATGAGTAATCAAATCAACCCCGGATCTAAGGGGGGGGGGCAAACCGGGGCACTTGCCCCGGGCGGCAGTTTCATGGGGGCGCCAAATCCTTGAGGCAAGAATTCGAAATATCGAACAAGTGAAGGGAGGGGGCGCCACTATCAAGTTTTTGCCCCGGTTCGAAAAAATCATAGATCTGGGGCTGAGAGTAATCACTTTTAATACTTACTTCCCATCCGGGCACATCTTTCATGAGCTCTTCCTCAGCATCACGGTTCCTGCGTAGCTGTTTAAGGTACTCCCGGTCGCGTTCTGCAAGCAGCATGGGATAGATAGCCATCTTGGCGGAGCGCATCTCAATCTCGTGCTTCTTTATCTGCTTGTAGGTAAGATATTGTAGATATAGGGCTCCTGTGGTCATGCCGATGAAGCCCGCAAACATAGCATATCCTGGAAGGAAAGATTTTTCATGAAACTATTTTGTGTTATTCAACTTGCTGTTGGTCTGACTGATCATTTTATTTTATGTGAGAGTCAGATAAGTCATTGATGTTAATTGATCACGTTGGTCTGTAGACCGAACCAATGAACATAACACTGAAGCTCAGAGAACTAAAAGGCTTTTTGCTGGCTGGCCTTTAACCTGTTTGAACTGTTACTGGCCGAATTGAGATGGGGGAATCAATTTGGATGGAGCTAGTTCTGGGTAAAAGCAAAAATATTGTTCACAGATTCAAGTAAAGCATAATAACAAAACAGCTTTTATCTTAAGGAAACTGCAAAGTAATCTGTAGGCAGTAAAAAGTATATGAGGTAATTATTTCAATTTCCTTTTGGTACTACAAGTAAATAATAAAAAATAATGAACTAAAACAATTACTTTGCGACTTTACGGGTAAGGTTGCGGGTGAGCAATGTAATTGTTTCAGTTGATTAATATGGACCTCTGCAAAGTAACACCCGATTTTAATAAATTATTTAAAAAATAATGTGTGTATTTGAGTAAATTATAGTAGTTATAGTTACATATATATCATAAGTACTAAAACACGAAAAGTT